>OX577867.1:10341569-10941569 GCA_951213275.1 Idaea straminata | reverse complement strand
ACAAGGTAAGTTAGAGTATAAGTACGGCAGGAGGTCATATGGAGAAGCGCGCAAGAAGAAGCACTCCAAGATAGAGAAGGAGCACGCAAAAATAAAGCTTAGGAACAAGGTACGTGCGATCTATAATAGGTATATAGAGTCAGATGATCAGGTGTAAGGTGCAAGTTGGAGAACTAAGGTACGAAATTGAGGAACAAGGTATGAAGTATTCTATTTTGGCTGAAAGACACTCTTCATCACAATGGCAAAGTTTCGTACTCAAAATGTACATTAGATAAAAGGTAGCAAGTAAAAAACCAGTAAAATACAACCTAGCTCTCACACGTTCAACCGGAAAACAAAGTAATGATCTAATCTAAAATTCCACCGAACAAAAAAAGAAGAGAATTACTGCGGTCCTTTCATACGGAATTCCTTCACCGAATCATTTCCAATCTTACTCTGAATTCACAAAGGGTTTCACTTCACGGTGCAAACGCGTCGACAATTAAGCCAGTCATCACAAAATGGGTCAAGCCTCCTCTAAGGCACACTCCACACACAGCGCGAGCGACGGGTAATTTGTTCGACAGCCTCGAGAGCGCGCCGCGGCTCGTGTGCACGCGGACTTCACGTATGACTTTTATGACAGTTTTAATGGCGAATGTTTACATGGCTGTTCGCGTTTTCGTTGACAATAATTTATGAGTTTTCAGGGATATGTATGAGAGTCGTTATTTGTATTTACAATGTCAGGTGACAGAAAATATTACTTACGTTTCGCTTTTGCGCAGCGTTGTCGCTGAAAAATACCGAATTTATGCTGTAATAGGTTCTAATATTTTGTTTTTATATTTACGTTATATTTTACGACGCAACTGTGGAGTTGGGAAATAATAATTGCAAGTGAACTTCTCATAAAACCTAACTTTATACGACAAAATTTAGCTAATTAAAACGTTAAATTCCATTATCTTGCCATGAATACTTAATATACAAAAGTACACAATCACAGAAACAATTAAAATCCTAATCACAAATCCTTTTTAAGGCTCCTTTAATGTAGGTACCTTATAATTAACCTAAAAACTCTCATCAATCTCGCCCCTAAATATAAAACGTACATCTTTATTACACAAAAACAAAGCACCTCGAGGGAAAATTTCACTTATTTTTAATTAAAAACGTCCTTATAATCTCCTCTACTCAAATATTCATGCGGCCAACATTTTTTAAAACTCCATTTTCTGAGTTATGCCGCAATGCACGTGAGACTTCGGATTATTCGACATTTTATATATATCATATTTCTGCATTAATTTTAAAAAGAAGCAAAAAGTTTTCGACAGCTCTAGAGCTTTCGAAAGCTTCGACTTGGTTATCATTAAGGCTTATAAAATGATTTATTGGATTGACATAAAGAAAATATTTTTAAGTCGTATTGAGTTATGAAGTATTACACTCAAGTGCTCGAGACGTGCAATTTTGGCAACGAACTTTAATTTATTCATATATACTTACAAACCTTTATTGATAGTTAATTTAGATTTTCTAATATTTTTATGGCATTTATTTAATCAGCATTAAATCATATAGTATTTTCACAACAAACAGACAAAGGATTCTCTAAACTAATACATTAATAACGTTACGTTTGTCTTAGTGTATATCTAAATGCAAACACAACGTATGTCTACGGAACTTGTGTATGCAATTACGAAGATGGAATCAGGTAGCGAGTGGAATCAGGCGGCGAAGTTAGTCTTGCAATCTCATATATTAATTAGTATGCTTGTTGGGGAATTGTGCTAATATAGTGGGTTCATTGAATTGCTTTCAAATTAATAATAATATCTAATATACCAATTATATCTATTTATTTAAAATAAAGACATATTGTGAAATCTCTGATAATACAAAAACTACGAAGCCGTCGCATAGGGGTTCTTTTTACGATGTAGGCGAGCACTCAGAATTTTTGAAAATTCAACCTTCTAAAGAGTAAAAAGTTCCGATTAAGTTTGGAATTCGTTCCTTATTCAATTTGTTTAGCCCAAAAAGGGTAAATAAGCCTTAGCCAAATCGTAACAAGAGTTTCGTAACCAGCTACGTAAGAAACGTTTTTATTCACTTTTTCGTTAATATTTTGTCACATCAGTTTCCTTCGTTCAAATACCATGTTTATGGCTCTTGTGATATTCTATGTTAGCGAAAAGATGTGGCTTTGATTAACTAATGATTCGCTAAGTAACGTTTCTCAGTAAAATCAAGTTTTTAACTTTAAAAATGTGTTTAAACCCAACACCAATCTTTCAGAAACAAATCTCACAGCTCAAAGACTTTCCGAAGAGTTCACGTCGACATAATGGTTCTAGTCGACTCAACCATCGGGAAGTGGCATTTTAAGGTAATTTGCGCGCGAGTGCGCTGCGCGCGGTAAATTGGCGCAATTTACTCACAAGCACTCGGGAATGAGAGAACTAGGTGACAGGGAGGAGGGAGGGACACTTTGGTTAAGTTCAGGGAACTTTTTAACAATCCCTCCCTTTGATAAGTTTTATAAAATTTTAAAAGGAATCATTGTGATTCGTCGAGCGTGTTTTCTATTGATTATATTTGCTCAAATTTGTTGAATTAGTGTTAATAATGATTTTTTTTAAAAAAACTAATTTTGGAAGTTTGATGTCATGCCTCCAAAGACCATATTTTTATCATACGTTGTATCGCATACCTCCAAAAATTGAATGTATTAAAAAAATACTTCCTTGAGTTAGATCGACTTCTCATTTGTTTGAGATAATCGCATTAGATTACTAATACTAGCAGCATCCCCTGGATTTACCTGGGTAAGTCCCGATAATGGAAATACAGGGATAAAAAGTCTCTGTTACTCTCAAGGTTTTAATGTATATACCAAAAATCAAAATCGATCCAGTATAAATCGGTTTCCAAACTGAAATTAATTACCAAAATAATAAAAATCAAAATAAACAATATTTCAATCTACAATCTACATATTAATATAAGTATCCATTTCAATAAAATTGTCAATTAAATTCTCAATACGGAAAGCTTTTAAAAGCTCAATACAAACAAAGAAGATAATCCTTCACGTTGATGTGGCACTGTTTGTCCTGGCCACCCCTTGGCCACCTCCTGGCCACCTAGAGCCACCCTGGGCCACCCTGGCCGGCCAATGAGGTAATGTCCGTATGTATACGACTTAATCTCATGAACAAACATACAAACGTTTATTATTAATTATTAACGAGGCTATAATCTATTTGTCATTTGTATTTTGTGGGAAATGAATAGAATATTAATATTTCTACCTGTGTTTTCGATACGAACTAGCTGTGTTCCACGGTTTTATATGCGTAAGTACCGATTCCGTGGGAATATTGGGATATAACAACCTGTTTGAAGTTCAGCTATTTAGATACTAAGTTTTATAGCAATCGGCTTAGTATTTTTAAGCATGATTGTGATTTTAGAATAATCTATTTTTTTTATTCAAAGTCCTGACTGGCTGATATATCAACGCACAGATAGAAAATTCAACTTCTATGCGGACTAGAAGTCACGGGTAAAAGCTAGTATTAACTTCAAAAAAAAGTTAATGCTAATATTACTTTATCTAATCAAATTGGGAACACTGTATGTTTTGTCTGTCATCTTTTCACGCCTAATCAGCTGAATCAACTGTGTTTTTTTTGTATATAGATAGATAGAATCTTGAAGAAGCATTACTACTTTCTATCCCTGATTTTCTTGTGTAAAACCCCAGGACGCAACTAGTCAGTCAATCAGAAAAACATTGCAATTCCAAGAATGACCCGGACGAACAACAACTTATAACTCTGACAATTAAAACTTAGTGAACTCCGTGACGTCATTAACGATCGTCTACGTCATTAATTTCGAGAAAAACAATCGGGAAATGATAATAAACTTGGAGAAATTATACTTTTCCTACTTTCGTAGTGGTTGCTCAGTTTTATAACTTCAATTTGGGGTCTTCACCTGCTGTATCAAAGTTCAAGTAATTAGAGATATTTTACTCTAAAACATACCTGCTCTTCCAATGTCTTTAAATATTTATGTAACTGTTTAATATTGACTTCTAAAATAGGCGATACAGTGTCAGCAAGTGTTAGATCTTATGAATCATGGCGCTGTTTAGACTGGGACATGTGTTAGATGGAATAGATTGTATCCAGAACCTATACTTACTACCCACTCAGTTTAGTCGACCGTGGCCAGAGAAACGAACTCGTCAATGCGTCTGAAAATAACTAAGGCCTAAATCTGCAAAATAACTCTAGATTAGGAATAGTATTGAAGTAGTTACAACAGCTTCGTCCCCACTCTACCTGATTTAAAATTACCTAACAAAAAATACCAACTCTACCCGATTTCATTTTAGATGTATGTTGCATTTAGAAAAAAGTAAGAGTAAGAAAAAAATATTTATCAAAGAAATGTTTTAGAACAAGAACCGGGATTAAGCGAATGAAACTACAGGTCGCCACTAGTATTTTATCATCCTAACTCATTTTTAAGACGTTTTAATGTGATTTAATGCAAATTGTATGATTCCAAAATAACAAAGAATTTTGACTTTGACTTTATCAAACGTTTGAAAAACGAGTCGATCAATTCATATTACGTGAATAGTCGTGTAATTAAAAATATACGAACCCCAAACTCCATGACGGTGACAGCCCATGGGGTCACCCTCCGGAGGGGGAGGAAATATCATGATGTGATCACGCTCAACGCTCGACGCTCGTACATCGACGTACGAGAGAAGTGTGCGTTTGTATTGATGAATTACAGGAAATTAGACCCTCGGGCTACGAAATAATCACTGAACACGCTTTGTCGTATCTGCTTCTAAATATTTTCAAACGAATTTTATGTGGGAGCTGCTGCTTTGCATGCAAAAACAGATTTTAAAAAAATACACAGCTACATATTGGTTAATATTTGAAGCCCCAATATTAATATTTATCCTATTTTCTCATTATTATCCCATATAAAAACGAATCTTCAATAAATTCTAAAGTAAACTTATGTACTTTAGTTTGGGATAGACTCGGTTCGTAGATTCGTTACGTGTATTTGTGCTAAAACTACACCTTTTTAGCTCAATTACCACCCACTGAGATCCAAAATTTCTCTATTAAAAAGTCTCAGAAACTATTCAACGAATTTAATCCACATTGAACTAAAGGGAAACAATAATTTGAACCTACGATGTTTTGATTGAAAGTCAAGTCTTCTACCACCATTTACCACTATACGTCTACCACTATTCTATCACTTCTTTATAGAATTCTGTTTCTACCGACCTCTCCTTCTTATCTTAAATCTTGCTTTCAATTTCGACATCCTCCATCTCAACCTGTTCGTTCTTCCAAAGCACTTCTTCTTGACGTTCCTGTCCGATCTTCCACTTTCTATGGAAGCTCTTTTACTGCCAGGGCTGTGGAACTGTGGAATGATTTGCCTGCCATCATCAGACAATCAAAATCTTTGGCGGTATTTAAAAATAACGTCTACAATTACTTTTTGACTATTGCCGAAAAATATCAAAAGGACAGCTGTCGTTAATTCGTTGTTTGATATATTGTAAAATTGTATATAATTTTATTTTTTATTTGTTTATTTGTACATTCTTATGTAATTATATTAATATATTTATGTAAAGATATGTGTGTATGTATATAGTATAATGTGCATTAATTAATTATTATTAGTATGTAGTTAAGTTTGTATTTATTATTATGTTTTTGTTGTTATTTGCATCTTATTTATTTTCCTAAGTTTAAACACCCTACCCTTCACCTTCCTCAACTTCTTGTCCATCCAAAGGTTGCCTGGAAGAGATCGCTTTGAGCGATAAGGCCGCCCTTTGTAACACTTAGACTTAAGCTTTGATTTTTATTATTAATGTTATTTGAAATTGGTGTTTACAATAAAGAATTTATCTATCTATCTATCTACGTCTAACCACATAAATAAGCACCTACTACTACTACTACTAAGAATTTTTCACCTTTTATTTTAATTTCGATCGTATTTAGTTTTCGTTTCGATCATCTTTTTGCTTTTGATCTAAATCAGTGCTGATCACGTAAGAAAAACCCGGTTCTAAAGGAAATAACTCATAATTTTCGTATCACTCAATTAAACAACATAATATGACACGGAAAGTTTGCTAATTCTCTCCGAACTTCAAGCAAAATTAGGTTCTCTTTGACGCGACCATTTGAAGCACAAATTGTATTATATCAGCACTCAGTCTCCTCCGCGACCGACGTCCGACGTCCATCTCCACGCTGTAATGGACCAGTTACGAGTTGTTACGAACACGAATAGTTACTGTAATGTAACGCAAACTGTTTCTAAGTGTCGAATTACTTACAAATTTAATAGTTTCCTTGTTTTAACTAAAAAGTATGAAGAATAAAGCCGTAGTTCGTGTAATGCGTCAACTACGTCAAGTTGGTACAATTCTGAAGGATGTAACTAATCTAACCTATTTGTTAAAAGGTTTGCTTCGCTCCTTGATTCCCAAAACCTGTGAAACAGAATAAAACAAAACTTTTTGTAAAAAAGCTATACCTGTATTTTTCAATTGACAGTGAGACTTTTGAATTTAAAATGAACTTAAAACAAGTTGAACAATAAAACCTTTTTACAGTTGTTCAAGTAAATAAGTAAATAGATGGGTTTATTTACTTTAAAACGAGTATGTTTGCTGTGAAACGGGACTTGAGGGTCAAACACTATTAGTGAAGTAAACAACCTTGTTCCTAGCCCTTGTGTTCAGGGATGTACTGAGCATAGGGCGGTTTGGGGAGAAGAAAGGTAGGGGGTGAAAATAGAGCGAAAATAATTAATGAACCATCACCACCACCGTTTCTTTCACAATTTTAAAAAAGCTTTAATGGCTTTAAATTCTATTTTAAAATTATTTATTTTGTAGGGGTTGATTTTCCAAAATTCTGTCTTACCAAGTGCCTACGTCATATTAGCTATCTGTATGCCAAATTTCAGGCCGATTCATCCATTGGTTTTAGCTGTGCGTTGATATATAAATCAGTCAGTAAGGACTTTAATTTATATGAATATACGTACAATTACGGTAATGAGAAATAATGATCATCGCGGTGTTTGTTACCACAGTACATGATTTAGTAGAATTCATCCCATTTTCCCCACTTTTTACAATTACAAATTTAAATACAAATTACCAATTCTTCCCAGACTAACATACTTTGGATCATTGTTGTCTGAAATAAAATCTTTCATTTCATTAAAATAGTTTAAAAATGCAATTCAAAGTCCTGACTGACTGTGAGATCAACGCACAGCTAAAGACAATGGACGGATCGGGCTTTACACATACAGACAGTTATTATGATGTAGACATCAAGAAAGGATTTTATAAAATTCCACCTCTACGCTGACCAAGTCGCGGATAAAACAGAGTAGGATTTAAGGTGAAAGGGTACCGGCGCTCTCCATACAAACGTAGTCGACTGTTTCCTTCCTGGATAACGACACTAGAGCAAATATTTTTGTTGCATAAAACCAGTCAGTCGACTACGTTCGTATGGAGAGCGCCGGGTACCCTTTCCTCTTAATTGTCATGAAAACAGTTGAACAAACAAGAATTAAAAGAAATAGCACTATTATTTGTACAAAAACATTGTTTTTTCACTAAAACCCGAGTCAAAAGTGTATGTTTTTCTTCTCTTCATCAAGGACAAGGTTCCCTTCAGTTGTTTACGCAGTGAAACACTCGAAATGAAACGCGTTCGGTTTTTGTACACATGTTTTTCCTAGACGGCAAGCTAACGAGCAAACATTCCGTCGACTTTGAAAAGATTAATGTGTTTATTTATTGACCTTTACCGTTGTCGGACTCAAGCTCAGGCTTCAGTCAGACCCTTGTGTGAGGTAAATTAAATTCATTACAAAAAAAACACGTATTTAGACTTTTTAGTGGCTTTTTAAAGTAGGTACCAAATGTAGGTATCTAATTAAATTATTAAATGGGACGAGTTTTGAGAATATATATCTTTTATATAGCCTCAAACATTGTCCCACATATGCCGCAGGATTATTTAGGATTAGGGTTACTCTTGGCAAGGTTCACTCGTTTTTAACAGACTTCTAAAAACAACCAAACTAAGAAAAAAAAGTCAAAATTCATTCATTTGGTATTCGCATGAAATCACATCTTAAAAACCAAGTTAGGATGTGTATGATAAGCTTATCCTACAGAAAGTTAGTAAGAAAATTGTTGGTAGCGTAAAAAGTGGTAGACTAATTTCGATGATGCTTCTTTTTATGCTGATATTCCCACTGAGTCAGGTGAACCCGCGGGACTATAGTAGTTATATTTGAACACGTTCAACGTATGTGCCATTGTGCCTCTCTAAGGACTTCATTGCAATAAAGTACGAATGTAACCGGCGCCTGGCTCACTCTTCACGACACTTACATTATTTTAACGTTTTAATCAGGTAAGGAATTTAGAAAGGAAGAATCTTTTTAAATATTGTAGGTAGGTCTAAATATAAAATATATTTAATGTTTAGATACGGATATATATATCTCGAAATATATTTTGAAATACATATTATTATGCGTGATTTAGTGACCCATGTACTCGGCCCAAATGTCATTAAAAAATTATAATTTTTTCATCCTCAAATAATTCAATGGACTTCTGCCATAAAAGTCGCTTATCATTACATAACCTCTACTAAACAAGACAGATCAAAAGGAAATATAATAAAATAATATTAAATCCTACATCCTGATATATTTTGTTCCTCCACGACGATGTTTCGAAAGATTTTCACTCACTTTAGCCGGGAAATTTGTAAATTATTTGACACAAGATAACAGATGCCATGATTTAATTAAGGAAATATGTAAATCGTTTGGAATGGATGTTAAAAACTCAATTAAATAATTTAGCAAAAATAGTTGGAGCAATTCTGGGTCACAATACCAAGAACGGGTGGTCTGTGCATAATAAATCAGGGTATTTCTAGAGAGGGGGGAGGGGGAATGGGGGGAGAATCAAGGCCGGAATCGGGGGCAATTGGCTATTAACTCGACTTTCATATTAAACTGGGTTATTTATTTGTTTAATTTCTATTTCTAGTAACTACCAAGTGTAATAAAATTGTGAAATGGATTTTGAAATGGCGATGTTTGTTTGTGAATTGCATATTAAAGTAAAGTAAGTTGGTATAACTTGAACGATATAGGATAACTTAAGTAGTAACGTGAACGATGTTACTTAAGTTGTTAGTTATGTTAGCTATGATAGCATAAAGACATATTATATTTTTATATGCTTATGTCCATTATGTCTCCCTACTGGGCCAAGGCCTTTCCTGTTTTCTTTTATATATGACCCGAGCTATTTCTGACAAATCTGCTTTAAATGCGTCCAGATCTTCTGGCTATCGTTTTTAGGGTTCTGTACCTCAAAAGGTAAAAAAGGAACCCTTATAAGATGACTTTCTTGTCCGTCTGTTTGTTTTTTGATCCACCTCTGTTATGTTTACTATACATATAAAGAACTCACATGATACTCGAAATTGTCACGTCTTTCAGATAATCAGAATCAGAATCAGAATCAGAATCTTTATTTTGTCCAGAATGCAGTTTACAATTGGTTAGTGCGTCCTTACATTCTACCAGTCTTCTGTCTGGTGTACAAAAAAATTGGGTGTCATTTCTATGTCAGTACTTATGAATATTATTATCCATATACGGATTGTACTTATTGTAAATGGTACCGCATTAAGCGTTGTACTTCATAATTCCTTATTTTTGTACTGCAAGAGACAGTTGTCTAAGTCTGTCTTTCCTTGTCAGGTGAACTTTTAGTGAGTAAGTGATCATATGCTTACCTATCGCTAATATAAAAATTATTTAGTTTTGTGTTACAATTTGATTTCTCAACTAAATTAAAAAAATACCTTAATTAACGGCTTATTTAACTTAAATCCAAAAAAAATGACATTCGTTTCATAACAAATTACAGGTAATTATTTTATTTAAGTAATTAGAATTCACAGCGCGGGTGCGGCGTTTCAAGATTTAATTAATTAATATAATAGTTTCATAAATACTATTATACATTCTAACCAAAATAAGAAGTACTTCCAATTTAAGTATATGCTTATTACTTATTAATGGGCAAAAACTTAAAATATTTTACTTAATACACCCCTGTGGTGTCCTAGATTGATGGGTTTGCTCGCGTGAGTCGGATATGTACAACGTTCTTGAAAATGCATGCAAAACGGTTTAGGTCTTCTATTTCAAGCTTAAAGAATGTTTAAAGTTTTCTTCAAAATCAGGTTAATAGTAGCGTTTTACGTATTACTAAGTAACTACTTTCTGTAAGTACAATCCTTTTTTTAAGAACCTACACTGGAATGGGATATGGTCTCAAAATGACTGCTTATGCAACAAAACCTATTCTCTTTAAAACTTAATTTAGGTAAAGTTTATAAACAACAATTAAAATTCAGTTTTTTTTGTTTTAGGTACCAAAATGTAGGAAAATATTTCATTTACAAACGATACACACTTAACAACTATTTTCCGCGTAATAATGAACGATTTAAGTTATAAGCGACAGGCATTTTTGCTCCTATTTGCGCCTTGAGTACAAGTAAAAGTAAATTCATAGGTAGTTTATACAATCCTTTTTCTATTCAAATATCTCCCTCAGTTTCTTTGCAATATACAAAGCAATCAAACCCCCATACATTATTGTAAGCTCGCGATCGCGTCATCTCGTACCTAACCTCGAACAAGGAACAATAAAAATCAATAAGTTTCCCCACACGGTACGGTGCGCAAAACAAACTATGTACCGTCAGCAAAGGGAACGTTTCCGATACATTAGTCTGCCTGCTTCGGGTACCGTTCGCAAAAACGGTCAACATGTGTTTCTCATTTGTTATTAATGAAATAAATATTCTAAGTAGTGTGATAATTTTCAATGTTTTATATGCATTTATCTGTCAATAGATTTTTGTGTTTAATTTAATGTAAACTAGCATTATAGAGTTATTGTTTCGATGTTTGACAGGTGTTTTTTTGGAACTACTGGATCGATTTTGGTAATTATTTTACAGACTAGATAGCTACATTTTTGAGACGCGTTATAGGATACTATTTATCTCAATATTCCTTCAAGATTTTCGTGAATCCAACCGAGAACTGATGCTAGTTATAAGTAAATTTACTTTTTGTTTGACATTTCAAAAAAACATAACAGTGGAAAGTTACTATTGATTTAGAAGCTTTTTGTACATTTACTGTCTATTTATTTGGCATCATAATATAGTACCTACCGAAATATACAATCCGATTTGAATACGGTAACATCACTGAGCGCAGCTAGTCATCAATAACAATGTATTTGCAACTTTTCTGCGATGAGTACTAAAACCATTTGACACATAATTTCGTTACGAACCCCCCCCCCCCCTTGGTAATTTTCCACTGGGTAACGTCAGACTGAACATTATTCCGGTGGGTGCACACGAGCGATTTACATTCTCACATCGTGTCGTGTGTCACATGCCTTATTGTCATATGTCTAATGTACAATGTGTTTTGGAAGACTCATCACACCTATGCATAATTTTGTATCGATTGAAGAATTAAAAAAACCAGAAAAGTGCCATAGAGCTGTTAATGTTTACAGACGTTAAATATGGCCGTAGCGCCACTATTTCTAAATATTATTTGCATCGATCGAGATCGAGATAGGCCTTTTATAATCTTTTGAACTACAAATACTTTACTGAAGGTTTGTAATAGGCTATAACAACACAGAAGGAAATATTCTGCCTTGTAAATGTGCCCAAAAAAGTTTCTTAGCAATAAACCTCTCTATAAGGACGCTAGAGAATTAGTTTTTTTGGTTTTATTAAAAAATCTTGAAATAAAAAGCAGTATCTTTAATTAAAAAGTAATATCCTTTAATAAAACCAAGAAATTATTCTAACGTCTATTAGGTGAGGATTATTTCTTGCTTCAATTTTTTTTTCTGCAAAAATGCCTTGCCGAGTTTGATATATTTTGTATATATGTACCAGGCTATCAGGAACACTTTTTTCCAATTTTCCTTCAAATTCAAAGAGTTAGTATCTATTGTCATGAAATCAATATTATATTATTGTATCTATTAACTGTTTGTGCGTCGTGGTTCCATCTGCGTAAGTTCCAATCTCGTTGGAATGTCGGGATAAATAGAAGCATATAAGACGTCTTGATAATGTATATGTATCTTTCTATTTAGTAAAAGTATTATATCGCTTTATTATTGTAAGTGATATGGTCGCCTATTTGTGCAATATTAAAGTTATAAGAAGTTCCTTATCGCGCGTTGCGAAAGGGAGCTAGACGGAAAAAATTAAGACCAAAAGTTGTAACGACACTTTTTCATTTTATTACAATACCTTCACTAATTAATCGAAAAGAATTTCGTTCCATCCATCCAGGGTGTCCCTTGTTTCTTTTTTTAGGGTTCCGTACCCAAAGGATAAGATTTCTCATGAACCGTGATAGCTAGCCAGTTTAATTTTTTACACGTAATGTATTTCTGTTGCCGCTATAACAAGAATATAATGATACAGAACCTTTCGTCCGACTCGCACTTGGACGGTTTTTTATACAATTAATATCAAAGGTTACCTCTTTCTAACATCAACAAACACAGTTTTTATACTTCCATACAAAGCTCTGTTTCTATAAGTTAGTACTACTAAAGTATTTAAAACCAAAATTCCAAACCCATAATACCGAAATTCTATACAGATAGGTTCTCAATTTCGAGTGGATGAGTTAGTAACAAGGTTAGCGGTGACGTTGGGCGGCGCCCGGCTGGGCGGCCGTAATCTTGGACAAATTGCCGCCCGCCCCAGGCTGCTATACACAACATTTGAAGGTTCCTTACTAAGTAGGCAGATGTCTTCACTCTAAAAATGGACATCCGACCAATTATGTTACCGTTAGTCGTGATAAAATATATTGCCCGCCATAATAATCGACCCATGTTTTCATAGTTGTTTTAATTTAATTATTTGATAGTTTATGCTTGTTGTTGTTTTTTTATTGTTGTTGTTGTTGTTGTCTTGGTGACGAGAAAGTGTCGCCAAAGACATGGATGTGGAAGAAGATGGTTCATTTCGGAGTGAGATGGTTTCGCGGCCAAATTTTATTTTTAAAATCCTTTTGCTAAAATATTGTTTTGACTTGTAACATAGATACGAAAAAGAAGAAGAAGAGAATAAAGAAGAATAAAGCTCATTGATGTGAAATTGACTCTAGTAGGGAGTCCGTTTTAAATACGCGCCTCCCTAATCGGGTCAGGTTGACTTCATTGTTGCTAAATCTACGTATCGTTTGAAGACGGAAGAAGGAAACAAGAAGATAACAGAAGATTAACTATTATCAGTTAAAATTAAGTGGTTGTAAACTGAACACATTTAGGATAGCTAGTCAATTAGCTCAATTGGCTTATTTTTTTCTAAGCTTGTTTCGAAATGCTTCATCAAGAAGGTTATAAGCGCTGGATAGATGAAGAGAGAGAGATATCTATTGTATATATCTTTGCCTGTTAGCCTGATCTTTACTAATCATAGACATATTTCGTTTATAAATACTTACTAGTAAGATATGGTAATTTATTTTAAGTAAATTACTACGAAAGTTATCAATTTAAGAAAGCAACATATTTAAAGAATCTGTGTAATATTAATGATATAGATCATTTCATTATTATCTAGTGTATAAGATGCTCACGATTATCATAAGATTTTATCATAATATTTCTATCGACGGTATTAAAATTATGATTGTATTGTAATTTAAACGATGCCAATTTAAAAGTAAGTATAAAGCGGATTTATAAATAAGGACAAACATAAAATAAAACTTAATAGTTGGGCGATAACTTGTCGACCATCACATTTGAAGGCAAACAATTAACAACGATTGATTCATACTATAACAAGGTTTCTTATCTTTTTTGTCTAAAAAACAGTTTTAATACTCATTATAATAAATCATTTATTTCAGGCTACAAAGGCCCATAGATACATACCTTATAGACTAACATACAAATTTTATAATAATAATTGAAAAGAGATAGCTTAGAACTATGTTAGTAGCACTTCCAAGACACTACACTTTCAAGAACAGACTAAGGTCTGTTCTTGTGGAATTTGTCCGCGGAAGCGACGAAACACCACGTCCTTCGGCCAGAAGCTTTCATCCATAACGTGGGGCAGATAGCTGTTCGGTACTCGCACCACAGACGCCTTGAGTTTTGATAGATGCTCTAATCTAAGTGAAAGTCGAGTGTCATAGTGTTAATGTAAAAATCTTTTGGCCATTGAAGGTCTTCAGTTATTGACCAGAAACAATGTTTCACTTAGATTAGCGTCCAATACTTCGATATCAATTATTTGGAACAAAGATATTGGAAAACGCCTATTATCGGCCGATTTAAAATTTATAGCCTACAGACGTTCTTAAGCGGATCGTCTAACAATAATACGGCGGCATGTCTCCGAGTCTAATGAGATCTCAAGAGGATTGCCAGCAGGAAAAATGCTTTTAAAATTAAAATAAATTCATCTCAGCCAAGATGGCTGCCTCAAGTCTGCACCTAATCAATTCCAGATTAAAATGTAAGGGGATCGCTTGGATATTTTCAGATGTAATTTTTATTAAAGCTTCTTATCATGGCGGTTTAATTGTAGAAATTAATTTTCTTGAGATTACAGGCCATTTGTTTCGGATTGATTGTAAATTGAATCGGTTTAGGACGTTTAATATCCAAGAAGTAATCATTTTCAGTTCCTTCATTTATTATTCAAGTTGTTAAAAAGTTATTGTGATTTTGAAAGAGTTTTAATCTGTTATTTAATGGATTCCTGTTACGAATTCTTGTAATTTCATGAATTGCTTTTATTGTTCATAGTTAATTTTAGATCCATATTAACTGACTGAATGGAAGATATCACATCCTAACAAATGTTATAAATCCGAAAATTTATTTGTTAGTTCTCTTTTCACGGCCAATAGCGTTTTGATTGTCGGACTAGTGTGTTGTCGAAGAAAAGTGTGTCGAAGTTTAATTTATAGTCTTTTTTAATTTAGTTTAACTTTAGTTCGCTTTTTTTCGCAATTTATTATTATTTTTAAATTAAAACTTCATAAACCCATAACTTCATAAACCCAGTCCGTTAAGCTAATGTTATTCCCGGTGGACGAAATATAAAAGTTAGAAAGAAATAAAGTCCCTCATAACTTAGTAAGTTGCGACATTAAACGAACTTAACAACGATACTCTCATACTCTCCGTAGTATTGCCATCTACAAACAAAATAAAACTGTATTTTTATAGTTCCGTACCAGAAGAGGAAACAATGCCTGACAGGCACGGATTGGCTGCTAATGCGTGACATGCAGACAGACAATCGAGTGATCTTATATGAATCTTATTATGAGATCACTCGATTGTTCATGTGTCTGTCACAACCTACAAGCCTACTCCACCTAATGAATGTCCCAGGCACTACAGGGCCCTGAATAACAAGGATTAAAATAATTTGGTTGATTTTTTAAATTAAGTATTTTAGATGTAAAGGTCGATTATCTGTTGTCACGCCGACCTTCCTTTTTCTATTTCTTTTCCCATTTTCCTTGAATTTGGTTCCATAAAACTTGGCTACTGTACAAAACCCCTTACGCGATGCCGACTCGCACTTGACCAGTTTTTATTTTATAAAGCTGACACTAAAAACAAAATAAATAAAACTAAAGCTATTTTCATTTCGAAGACTTTGCCTTTGCTATTTACAGAAAAAAAAGTACTCAATTTATATGATTGTGGCAACACTGAGCGTGGAGCAATCGGAAATCAGTGCCTTGGGGTACCGTGGGGAAATTATACTGGCAACATTGGAACGAAGCATTCCGAAGTAGGTAGGTAGTGACTTTGAGAGCTTATGAATTGGGGTACGTTCGGGAGCTGTGGTCTTTATCGTTGACGATAATATAAGTGATTGGTGTTTGAGGTGCTTTGAGAGCACTCTTTAGAGTGTTTGCTCTGATGCAATGCATAATGTAATCTTTAACTGGAAATTTACCATAAATTTACTGCATTTCTATCTGAATGCTGTGTATTTTATACAGAAATGTAGCTACGTTTTATGAAAATCTCTCAACAATCTGAAAGATTGTAAATAAATTTTCAAAATGAATTTATTTTCACGAATGATTATAATTCGGTTCATAAATTGTATAATTTCACTACCTGCGCCTTGCGGTTTCACCCGCGTAAGTACCGATACCGTAGGGATATCAAAATGACAAGTAGCTTTAGGCTACTTTATGGCCTATAAGCCTTCCTCAGTAAATGGACTATCCAACACAAAAATAATTTTTCAATTCGAATATTCCAGTAGTTCCTGAGATTAGCGCGATCAAACAAACAAACTCTTCAGCTTTATAATATTAGTATAGATTTAAATTTGTAATAACTTTATAATTATGTTTTTTGTTATCTTTTTTACGGACAAACGGATAATGTATATATGAATAGTTTATAGAGAGGGACTTAGGGACTTATTTTATCAATTATAGCGAGCACTTACGTCCTAAAAGCACTTGTAATTTTGAGATTTCGGGATCAGTGAATCAGTGGTTTTATATAAATTTAATATCTTTGTCTGAAATGTTAAGTATCTGCTAAAACTCTAATATCTATTAAAATAATAGCTCACTAACTTATTATCTACGTTAGGTATACCAGGATGGGTTTTACAGGCAATTTAAAGGAATAGCAGTGAATTTTCCCCTGGCCCACTTACCGGGGCAATTATTGCCTAAGTGGCTTCACTGGGCTATACTTGTACCTTGTACCTACTAGTGAACGATTTCTGTACGACGAAGCGACGAAGATGGAGGAAATCGTTTAAGTTCGTTATGGTTTTATTACGTTTATTATGAAGATATATTTTTTAACATTTTTTTAATAAGTATATATTGTAGAACATTTCATTTAGCCTTAAGCTTAGTAACTAGGCTTGTGTTATGGCCACCAGACAACGAATAACATACCACTACTACATTTACAAAAAAAAATAGGAATTTAGAAATTATTAAGAAATTAATGTTGTTCGATTCTTAGACCTAACGAATATACACAAAGAAATTTAATACAAATCGGTTCAGCCGTTTAGGTGGACAATGGACATAGGTATCATAACAAAGGGATACTTCTTCTTGTTTTACATAAAGTAATTGGTAAAGTATTCCGACTGGTTACTTTACAGTAGGTACTTACTGCAACACGCGGTTTTACCTATCTTCCAATCCCGTGGGAATATCGAGAAAAAAAGTTGTCTTGTGTTTTATTTCAGGAACTCATAATATCAAACATTGCTTTTGTAGTTTATGTGTGAGATAACTTTGAAAATTTCAAAGTCCTGACTGATATAATCCTCGCAGAGCGGGCTAAAATTTGGCATACTAATAGCTATTATGACGTAGGCATTCTCTACTTAAGGTTTTTAAATAATTTAACTCCTACGCAGACGTAGTAGAGGGTAACAGCTAGTTTGTAATATAAGTAAGTACTACGTGTTAGTAAATTTTTAATGTAAAAGTGATAGGCTCTCATCTACTTAATTATTTGACATTATTCTACTTTATAATACTTTGCGCTAACTGTTACCAAAAATAGAAAAGGTCAAGGAATTCCTACGTCAACGGTGGCATTTGTTTCCGCGGTGTGAGTATAATACAACACTGTGTGCCTGGAGCTTTGGGACGGGATAGCTGGGAAATTCATGATTTAGCTTTTGGATTTCACTTTCTCTCACACTGGTGCAACTGGTTTGAACTATTCGCACTTTAATCATACTACGAGTAATTCTGGTTTTCTATCAATACCTACTAAACTTTTTTACGACACTTTATTTATTTAATCGTATGATATTCCTATCGGTAAATTTTGAGCTCGTTTAGCACCACCCAAGATACACGTGATCGTCTCCCTACTTTTTGAAGACACTGTACCTTATAGACATTATGCTACGCTGGACATATTGTTTGGACACTAGCCGTTATGAGAGTCTAAGCATTTTAGGACTGGACGTGATAGAACATTGTATACTTATTATTCTCTTACTTTAGGAAGACAGATCGAAACCGCGTTCTGAACAACCATTTTCAAAATGTTCTTGATATTTCGGGTGGGTTACACCAGGCATAGTCGCGAGTACTCTTTCTCCAATCCAGAAATACCTTCATGGTATTAGCATTGTTTCCCCGACGTTAAATAAACTACTAAACTCTTTTATTAACATATCCTTTCGCAACGTTCCAGTATAAAATCCAGAAGAAAGAAGAAGTGGTCGAGCAGCAACAAGCCGAGCCCGACAACCCTCTGATGAGGAAGAAGAAAACGCCAGAGGAACTCGCCGCAGAAGCGGAACTAGAAGACCAGGATGAATTCACTAGTACGTCCATATATTTATCGTTTTTTCAAATATTTTTAAGACATGCGGTCTTAGATGTAGCACACACGTCCAGAAGATACCTATTCACTCGCGACTTGAAGACCCTCATATTGTACACGTCAAGAAAGACAGATTCAGACCTTTGATTCTAGTCCCTTGTAGTGTGAATTAGGAAAGATGAAGCAAAACGCAAACAATTTTCACCAAGAGTTTTAAGAAATTGTAGAAGAAAAGCGGCAGTAGAAAGAGTCAATTTAATAAATAGACAATTTACAGTAGAAAATGGATTTTCTGTAGAAAAAGGGAAAAAGTCAACAATAACGATCACACAGGGTAAACCTAGATAGAGCTACTGTATTTTATTTACGTGCAGTGTTTGTTTGGAGAAGTACTGCTTCCGAATCCCTGCCTGTTTCTGTCGCCACGCAGTTTTTATTTGTACTGTTATATTTCGATCTAAAGGCAGTAGTTGTAAAAGTGCCAGACACATCAGTTATTCCATCTTGAAATTACGAGTGACGGTCGCAATGCGGCATGACACGAATTATAATGGTTAACATCAGGTGGACCATCTGCTCTTTCTATTACTTTTGCATTAATATAAAATCCTATGTTATATGTGATTGTGTCACATTGTTTAGATGTATCTAAGCGGATTCGTTCAGTAATGACATTCAGTAATGACACGACATAAATGTTTAGATTCCCTGTCAAATTAGATTCAGGTTATATTGGCTACGTTTGGTGTTTGTGTAGGGACATAACCATCGTGTTGCCGCACGTTACACAGGTATAAAGGTAATCCAATTTATGCAGTAGGCTCGATGTACTCGTATTGATTTACCTCGGTCTGATCTAATGCTAACAGGTTCATGTATTTATGTTACAGAGTTGAAAAACACGATCGAATCACAAGTGAACGAACTGAAGTCTCAGATCGAAAGCAAGTGCGTGATGCAGTGAGGCCAGTGGTCTATGGTCATGGCCCTCGCGCTCCTCGCCCACATTATTATATTGTATCTGAATACATGATGTAGCTGTGCTAACTCGTTACCACACAGTCAGTAAAACACCCAAACCGAATCCCCCTCCCCCCCCCATTAATAAATAAATCAGATTTCGTAAAATGTTATCATTCGCGCTCAAACAAACCTACGAGAGATTCGAATTCTAAATTTTTTCGGAATGTAGTTGGCTAGTGGCGCGTTGGTGCTTGTTAATAAGCAATAATATTTTTATACATTCATAAAAAATCGAGAGCAGCCCTCGACATAACGGAAAAATCGCAAAACAAAAACGTATGGTCAAAAAGTCATCGTTCACCGAGTGGCAGTTGGCAACTTGGCACCCAGTGACCTCAACGTAAACCGAGTTTTATAATATGTTGATGCTTGTGATATATTGTTATTTAAGTGTAAAGAACATAAATATAAATAGAAAGAACACTAATTAATGAGGGATAATGTTAAGTGATCTAGCACGCGTGTCTTCGCTATCTGTCTACTGCTGTTACTGTTACATTAAAATAACAATGTATTGATCGTTCGTTTGTCGAGTATTATATCGTGTTACTTTATTCTCATCCAAATTCCAGCTTCGGTCGTTAGGTAGGTATAAACTAAAGTAAAGGTCGCGCGCAGCAACTCTCGCTTCAGCTCTCTCTCTCTCTCTCTATCTCCACTGTCCAGCTCCGCTCCGGACTCACTCTCTCGCCTTCACTTCAACTATCTTTTGCATGCGTGCTTTAGCCTTCTCGCTATATACTACGTACTTACGTCTCGAAATATAACTGTGTATCGTTTAGGATAAAGTGTTTTATTATAGCCTTAACTCCCACATCGAAAATATATAGTCGAATATTGTTGTTATTGATGTGTGCGCGTAAAGTTCGCGGCATAATCGCATCTCTAATATCAGTGGTAAATGTAAGTAGTTGATCACGTTGTGTTACAGTTAGCGGTAGATGTTTCAATCGGTGTTTACGCTTAGGTATAATAATGTAGTTTAAATGATACACTGTGAGCAAATTGTTTCGAGCGATTAACGGTTATTGTTGGAAGGGAAGATACGGACGAGATAGAATACGATCAACATATTACCGACGACACTAACACGATGTACATAATGCAATACTGACAAACGATCAACTCACAGATCTCGTTGCGTCCAAACGATTAGGTAACACGACACAGATAATATAAACAATACAAGCACAACAAAATACAAGCACTCCAACGTGTCATCACGATATGGTAGATACCTACCTACAACACGAGCCCAGCAACAGGCTACAGGATGTAGTACATGGAATGTCATATACCAGCTAATTGTTCGAACAATTATGTCCACATATAAAGCAGCAAATGCAAAAGATTTGTTAATCGTCAAAAGCTGTGATATATGAATATATTGTAATCGATCGATAGCGATCGATCGCTCGCGGTAAAATATCTTCTAGCTTCTATTTTGAACTATCTTTGACAATCTTTCTCTTCTTAACTCTCAAATATAACTCTACGATCAGCACATCATGTATTTCTATTGTTTAAGCTTCGTTTTTTTATTTCGTTCCGTTCAAATATTTCAGGTCAATTATAACTACCTTCACTGAGACACATCCTTACTATTTAAACAATCGATTGTATCGAATCAACATCGAAATCGATATCAAACTAGAATCGATTAAATGTTTAACTAGTTAGGATGATTGGAACACAACTATTCTATATACAAGAACATGTTGTAAATACAAATACCGTAATTTCAGATTATTTATTCAAAGCTACACTATTTTTCTGACATATAAGATTCGATATTTTCTCGCACTGTATTCGCACATGATGTATATTTTCATAGCTTCTTTCGATAGGGAATTATTTTTCAGCACTCATAGCTATCCTATATAATAATATATTTCAATATAATATACCTATATACAGATGGGCTATATATAAAAGTGTTGCCCCGTCCGTTGTATCTTCACATTGTATGTAAGTTAATCAGCGTGTGTTATATGTAGGCTCTATAGTTCTATGTGCATGGCATTCTAGCTGACGGTTGTATGTAGTTAAACAATAATAGTATATAAGATTTCAGAAAGTTTACAATAAATAACAACAACTTAAAATCTTAACATGACCAAATACAAAAATTCACTGTGTGTTAGCAAACTCGTACATATATGTAATCTATCCTAACTAACTATCTTCATAAATCTTGATCTTTCTAGTAGTAACTAGCTATGCCCTTCGTTGTTGACTTTCATAGCAGTAGTCTAGATAATATTGTGTTGGTAGAGTGGTCTAAATCTGTTACAATCGTGCGTCGCGTCGTTTTAACACTAATTGTCACTAATTTTGAAATTAACGAACTATATGTAATATTGTATTGACTCCTGGGATAAAGATATACAAAACATATAGAATATATACGAGTGTATGTGATTCTGCGCATTTGATGATGTAAATTAATATATTGTTTATGTATTGTATATCTTTTTGCTTGGGTATTTTGCATGGTGGCGGTATATTAAGTGTGAGATGGCTCTTGGGTGATTCGGTGTCGTTTTCTCTTTATTATCGTATATTTTATTTTATTTCTACATAAAGTATATTAGATGCTTCATAAGCTCTTCGTGTTAAGCTTTCGGTGTTGAGTGTATAGCATAAATAATATTATTATAGTAATTATATTATTATGGAGTTGCTTAATATCGCATTTTGAGGAATTTGGGTGATAATGAAAGGTTGTTATATTTTGTGTTTTCATTTCAATAAAAATTACATCGATGTTTCATTGAACATTCCGATTTTATATATTTTCCTTTTATATAATTAAAGAATAAAAATTTGTAAGGAGGTTTATACAAGGTAGAAGCGTAGTATAGACATAATAGTTGTAACAAATTAAATACAAAACTCTGATTTCTACCCGTAGAATAATTTTAAGGTATTCGTGAAAATTTTGACCAATTTTTAGATTTCTCTTTTATGTGTATTTTTGAATTCCATTGATCTTATGACTCTCATACTCAGGGTAAATATATATAATCTATTATATATAGCTATTTATGTTTATTTAGATTGTTTAGTGTGACTTTTTGGCCTACGATGGCTTTAGATTTCTTGTGATCTTTAATATTTTGGGTACCTCCGTAAACGTTTTTAAAACATCAAGTTATCCTTAGAGGATAAATTAGATTTAAACCTTGTTAAAAATTTATTGATAATCTAGCCTATTGTTAGCTGCACTAGACTAAATTTAGAGGATACGATGTTACTGGTTCGAAGTGATATATTTGTAATATAAATCTGTATATCGCCAGCATATATACATAATATAGAACACTAAACTGCACTATAAACACAAAAATACACTTTTATAACACATAATACTTATTTAGAAATAGTATTTATACTATAAATATATCACTATGTTGTTGCAATGATTAAAACCATCAGAGTATGATGATTTGAAGCGCGTGATGGCTACACAAAAGTATATAATATCTATATTATTTATCTACATTATATATTTACGTATTAGTATATGAAACATAATAAATCTTCACATAAAGAACGAAAAATATAGTACATCATCAAGGTTAATAGACAAGAAATAAAAGAACACGAGATTATAGTCCGAACGGTGGGTATGTATGTATGTATCGTATGAATTCTTCAGATCTTACAGCATATAAAATTTGAATGACTGCACTAAGTAAATGGTTGATTAGACATAGTTTAGAGACAACGACACTCACAGAAGAGCTTCTTAACACTTAATAAACGCCCTTTACATTTATTTATCATATTTTTGTACATATAATTTACATTTTCGTGTAGATTTTGACACAAAGAACTGAACATTAAAGTGCCACTAAAATTATCGCACTGTCGATTATAATTTTTATAAATTTTGTTAATCCCTGGCACGATCAAAATCACCTTTAGTTTTGAGCTTAATATTGCTCAGACTTTAATGCTGTTTGCTTGTACCAACCGATGTATCCAGCCTGTTAATGTGGGCACAAAGGTTGTATCAAAAACTACTACGGCTTGATGGTTTGAAAGCCATCAAAAGCTCATGCAGTTGAATGCTGGCTTGAGTCCTCTGTGTTTGATCGTGTCCTGGAAGTTTTAGGTTATTCCAAAGTTTGGACGGACAAATCTGTTACAAATGCCTCATTCGTAAGTATGTGATTGTTGTTGGGTCGATGGTTTTGTTCGTCCAAATGATTATAGCGTTATCTATTATTATAGCGTTAGCTTTTATTGTTAGTGACATAGGTGTCAAAATGCAACAGAAAGTTCGAACAGAGTCAAAAGCGGTTAGAATGTATGTTGTATTGTTATATTAAAATGTTTGTAGTTTATCCACGATTACATTAACTTAGATTATGGACGATACGGTTATTGTTGAAAAATGTTTTAGGTAATAAAATGAAATTGAGCTTTTGTGACTTGTTGACGATCAGTTATTTTGTGTTAGCTGTTCCTGGCTCTTCAACTGCCGATTCTATATCTATAACAGTAAGATTAGTTTTCGTTTGAACACTGTAGTTCCGTCTAGAGGCTTCTTCGCTGACACTTCGTTCGGTATCGTTGCAAAGCGTATTGTTAACATTTTATTTACGGACCCCTATTAGTTATGTAAAGAGGTTTAGAGATATCCATTTTCATGGACAATAGTTTTACGTGAAAATGGTATATCTAACATGTTGTTAAATAATAAACTACATTGTACCACTAAAAGAGTTATTTTATTTATTATACCCACCCTAACATCTGTCTGCCAGTTGAGGGAATATGAATTTTTGTTTATACTTGCTTTCTATCATAAGTTGGTGTTATGAGAATCGATGGCTTCACCCTAAACAACGAGATTCAATGAGTATTTTGACATGCGTACAATCCAGAATGACATTAAAGGCTACATACTCCTCATAACACGTAACTTGCAAAATACCCCAACCCTCTAACCTCTGAACCCTAAGCTATGAGGCCAAGAAAAGACTAAAACGAAAGCAGTACAGTCACGAGCAATAATATAAATGCTGCTTTTGCCTGTTTTCTTTAATGTATATATTATTATAATTGCTCGTGACTGTACATTAAACGGAGGAGAGGAGGCAGCTGCCTCATAAGTTTAGTCTATCGATGGCATGAAGAAGGACGTGGCCACTAGTGATCACTAACAGTAAAAAGTTCCTTATCTGATTTGCCCTAGCCGCTGCAATAAAAGGAACATAACACTGGCATATAATAGTGCTCCTTACAAAACATATATAACATCTACCTACATTATAATAGGTATATCATATAAATAATATGTATTATAATAAATTATATCCAATTACTTATTTTATATCTTTATTTACAAAATATTATACAAAATCACTGATAGCTGTCTAATCTAAAATATTAATTTTATCCCAAAATCGACTCAGATTTTTATTTAAATCGGCTAAAACTCTCAAGAGATTCTCAGCTGTTGATTTTATAAAATTTGTATCAGTATTAGTTAATTCTATGTCAACCTTTTCTAAGTCATCGTGTTCTAGATCATCGAATTCATGTTGATCTATTTGATGAGTCTCTGAGGAAACATCTTTCAATTGTTTATGCATTTTCTTTAAAAAATTCCATAGTTTCATATGTTCCTTACTAGTAATATCTATTTCGTTTTCTTCTGACAGATTTACTTCATCTGTACTACGTTTATTTCTTTTTAAATCTTCAGCGACTGTTTCAATTTTTATGTTACTATTAATAGCTTTGGGCCGATTCAATATTTTATTCCTGTTTATTTTTACTATTTTTCTAATTCTACCTCCTATACTTTTTGTTAAATTTCTTTTAGGAATCTGACCAATGTTGCTAATAATACCTTTGAGTTTTGATTCTCTTGCTTTCTCTAATTGTTTAAGTTTATTTTTAATTCTAGATCTTATTTTATCGAAATCATCAATTTGTCTTTTAATTCTATTATTTTTAAACTTATTTTGAACATTAAGTAATTCACCATTTAAATCACTTATTCTTTTCTTTAAATCTTGATTTTCTATTACATTATTATTGTCAAGTAAATCTACAGTAAGATCATTAGTTAAATCATTATCGTTATAGTCTATTGAGCGTTTAGACCTGATAGTGTTTTCTTCATCGTCCAAATCACTTGTTACATCCAATTTTTTGTCTAAAACGTTTGTTTTATTTGTCCTTTTCTCAATGTTTTCATAGCAAGCGTTTATTTTAGTATTAGCTAAGACCCAGAAACCAAATGATTTAGGTGGTAGGTTGATGAGAAGGGTTTTATATGGACGGACTCGCTTGACGGTAGGTTTGATGTCACCTTCGAAGAACATTGGTCTACCGTTAACTACGATGTTTCTGAAAATGAAAAATATTGCTTAATTAAAAATAAAATTTGTACTTGGAAAAAGAACATTTTCGCAAAAGTAGGCATCAGGCAATGACGCCACGTCACGGAAAATCGCTAAACGCAATCATTATTGCTACTAATCGAGATGTGGAGCATTGGTATAATATTTCGCAAAGTTCTGTTCAGAAATGCTGGATTCCTAAGTATATTTAAATAATAATTATCTTTTTATCACAGTTGCTCATAAAGTGGATCTTATTCAACGGCTTTTAAGCTCGTAATCCAACATATTATGCACGCGTGCGTTTTACATAGCCAACCTAGTGCTGTAAAGTTATCCCGATAGGTTAAATACGTATCTTACTGCTAATTACATACTGTTTTGATGTATAAAAAAGGTAGGCGCCAAAGAGTTTTTAGCTAGCAAAAATGGTTGTCTCTAAAGTCAGTTTACGAACGAAAATTTTACGTGATAAATTGATAATGACTTAGAAAACGATTAAAAATTGAGTTGTTTATTTTTTGTTTTTTCTTTACTTAAATATATTGTTTTTCCGTACCATTGTATTTTGTTCTTAACCCCCGACGCAAAAACAAATAGAAAAATCCCTAAAAAATATTGTATGACAGACGAGGCTGTATAGGTTAAAAGTCTTTAGCTTGGCCTTTCCGGAGCATAATTAACAAAAAAAATATTGCCTTAAAAAAATGTAAACATAGACTTACACAAATATTTTGTTTTCTTTTCAAGTCTTTTCTTTTATTCACAACTGTGATAAAAAACGTCATACGATAAACGTGTGGAATTGATCTTTGCATCTTGGCGTCTTTAACACGCTCGCTGCCGCTCGCGCGTCATAAACCGCCTCTATCCAAAGATCAATTTACCACACTTATATCGTAATGTACTATTATTGACTTACCCACTGCCATCTCTTGTCATCACAAATTGCAGTATATCTCCCTCTTCCCCTTCCTCCCCTAACTTGACAGAAAACCTCGCCGGCTCATGGTCCATGTTGACCCCGTACAGGGTAACAGCGCCTGGCACCGCCTTGTGACGCAGCGCTGTGCAGTGTGCGAACAGGATCGCTTGTTCTGGCTCCATGGAGACGTCCAGGACTTTGGTACCGACTAGGTTCTTGTACAGGAGGGACATATAGAAACTCTGTGAAGTAAGATCAATAAGCTGATAAGAATATTTTTCAGAGAATATCAACAAATTTCAGCAAGTCTTCAGGGAAAATGGTACTTATTTACATTTTGTCAATGAATTTAAGTTTAAATAGATGTTCTACTATCGTGTGTAGTGTAAAGTAGTGGTGCAACAGTAAACGAGTGCGTTGGAATATTCAAGTACATAGGTTCGAATCCTATAAATTGATGTATTTCTGCATAACTAATATTTAGTAAGGTATTTAGAAATATAAAATGCTCAAAGTCTTACCAAAGTAGGCTGATACAATTCTTCCTCATTCAGCTCTCTAAAATGCACAGAGAACCCATTTCTTGCTGCGTGTCCCAAGCTGGTTAGCCAATCAGCAGCTCGAGAAAGTTCATCCATCTCATCCAGAGGGCTCCAGGGGTTCTCTGTCAGCCAGAGAGGAGTGGTACTCTGTGACAGGCGGCGCAGTAAACGGTGCCTGTCTCGCGAGGACATGCGCTCTAGTTCATTCGTGGATGAGTTGCTAAAAAGAGATTAAATACACTTCAGCTTAGTCAGTAGATCTTAGTAAGAAGCTTGAGCGTCGTCGTCGGCTAAACAAAGTCTGATTCGGTCACTAATTCAATGGGTAGGAGGTACTGAAGCAAACATAAAAGTGGCAAGAATATGAGTCTCGCCCGGTTGCTAACGCTGTTAGCCTGATACTTATTAGGTAGACTTATCAGGGTTAG
This sequence comes from Idaea straminata, assembly GCA_951213275.1. Lineage (NCBI taxonomy): Eukaryota > Metazoa > Arthropoda > Insecta > Lepidoptera > Geometridae > Idaea > Idaea straminata. Next base: position 10,913,718 of record OX577867.1, on the reverse strand, counting down.
CAACCGAACTAACTGACTGAGGACTCAAACTTTATGTAAACTATACAGCAATACGAAAAAAAAACCAGTGATTTGCAGGTAAAAAAGATGAAAGGTACCTTTCATGGTACAAATCATTTCGACACAAAATCTATTTAAAAGCAGAGTTCCTATGAGACACAGTAAACTTCACTATGAAGACAATTTGGCCCAGGGAATAGGGTGACATTTCTTTCAACCACCTATTCCATTCCAGCTATTCCTGGACCTTCCCATAAGAGTATCAATCTTACCTTACTTAGCTCTTCAATCTTACCCATTCAAAAGTACAGCATCCATCAGATCCAACGACAGGGTCACGTAATCCTTGAAGTCACTCTTCGACTCCAGCCCCAGGCACGAGGTGACATCGCCTCCGACCACCTTCCACCCTCCGGACCGTCCCAAGCGGAAGGTTTCTGTGATCACTCGCAAAGTCTCTAGATCGTTGAGGTACTCTTCTATTGACTGGTTTTTACATTCTAAAAATAGGTGAAATTGTGTAAGACTCAGTAACTTTTCAAGTAACCTACCTAAACTGTGAAAATGTGTTGCTTAGCAATCTGAAATGAGTAGCTTATAGCATAAGTTATAAATTGTTTTCGTCCGGGAAAATACCTACTGCCACTATAGCATCTATTGTTGGTAAGCTATGTAGCTCTTCCGGTCTAAAGGGTATGGTGGACATAATTTTCGAAATTAGATCTTTATGATTCCTTCGCAATAAAAGTTCATCAGATTTTTCACTTTTAAAAATCAGAAAATCAAAATGAGTTAAGAAGTTATACTTAGCCCAAAATTTAGGAGAGTACAATGGGAACCAGATAGGTGAGCAGTAAGAAATCTGTCATACCATAACCCAGCTGCCAGAACATACTCCCAACCTGATCCTTCTCGGCAACAGTCAATATACTCAATGCTGTATTAGGATCCCAAAGACCATTGACAGTCTTCTCATCATAGTTGACGGCGAAGACCAAGTCAAAACCGGTGGTGTTTGCCCATTTAACGAACCGCTTCCATTTTGTATGGGATACTTCTACTTTTGTGGGGTTGTCGTGTTTTTCTCGTTTAAATCGCTCGAACACTTCGAAAAGGCGGGTTCGTTCAGGTTTCTTTAGCACCTAAGAAAAATTAATTGATTAAAGAAATATACTGATTCGACAAGTATTCGACGAATAGAAAACCTTCTTTTTTAAATTGGCAATTATAAAAGTTTGCTTTTCGAAACACTTATATTGAATTACTTCTGCTGTTCAGATTTTTTTCTTCCGATTCAATGAAATGATCCTCACAATTTTTCATCAAAAGGACTCATTTTATTTACGAACAACTCGCGCTTGGCCAAAAAAAAAACTATGCCATAATTGTTTTCACATAAAAATAATAAATTAAATGATTCTTAATTACAGTTTTTCTGTATGCCCTCGGGATTAGGATTTCCTATACGCACTTGGAAAAAAACAGTGTATACTGGTCGTGCTAGTTAAGCGTGGGTTAACACTAGATGAGTGGATACCTCATTCAATTTCCCCAAGTTCTCAGCAAATATATCACTAAGCCTGGTCTTCGGCGGTGGTTCATCATCATGATCGTCGATGGCCAGGGTCGTGTTCCGGAAGGTGAGGAGTGAGGTGCTGGGACCAGCTATACGGATCAACGCCGGACTCAGGGATGAGGCCATGCATAGGCATTCTTTACTGGAATTTTATGAAAAGTCAAGTGAAGGTCCATAACCAACCAAATTGGCTTGTTTGCCAAACATATTGAATCTAAACTAATATTAATAAGCTGATGAGTTTGTTTGTTTGTTGGGTTGAAAGCAATAATCTCAGTTAACTATTGATTCCAATAAAAAAATATTTTTGTGTTGGATAGTCAATAATTTATCGAAGAAGGCTATGCTTACAGTTCCCATACACATAGAGAAACACGTAGTATAAAAACAATTATCGGCAGACGATAAGAAATATTTTACACATGGCGAGAATCGAACCCTCCTTTTCCGACGCAAGGTTTAACCACTGCACCATAGAGGTCGTCAAAGCACCGTAGAGATTGTAACCCCAATTATATTGTTCGCAATAAATTAATTATGATTGAATTAAAATAAATAGGCTTAAAAACTACTAAACATAACTTGGGCTAGTCCTTGGTCCAACATTCCCATGAGATCGGGACTTATGCGGGTGAAACCGCAGGATATAACTCGTGTTTCATACGATTCCTACAATAAAACTCCAAAATAAACTTACCTGTTATATTTTTCATTGTTTGTCAACAAATATTTAGGATCCACTGTGAAACTCAAAAAACGATTATCCACCAAATTGATGTGGTGTTCCGTATTTATTTTCACATTATAGGTGTCCGCACTAACTATTAATATTTTTAGATAAAGGCAAATTAATAATTTCAATACAAAATACATGGCGGATTGAAAATAATTTTAAAAATAAAGTTATTAATGAAACGTGATTTGGTTTTATGGAACCGAATTTGAGGAAGTAATTCATGTTGTAAGTAAAGTGTAATATTGGGAATTTGATAAAAATGGAACTTAAAATATGATTTTTTAAAAGCTTGTAGGTACTAAATATACTAGTCTTCTTCTATAATAATAATTTTGTAATTTCAAATGGTGTTAGAATTGTCAATTATAGTTAGGTAAAAGCGAGGTCTTACAGCACAACTACAGGGAAAATTCCAAAAATAAAAAAAGTTGAAAGTTATGGTTAATTTTGGTACTTACAAGTTTTTGCGAAAATCTAAATTTGGTTATATTTTTTTTATCTTATGGACTCAGAACCTAGATTTTATTAGGAACTATAGACCTCAGTATCTGGTATAAATTTCAACTTGCTATGTCCACCCGTTCCTGAGAAAATCGGTAGTGACACACGGACAGACGAAGAACAAGAGAGTGATCTTATACGGGTTCCTTTTTTACCTTTTGAGGTACGGAACCGTAAAAAGAAATAACAAATCTAACTTGCCTTCGTAGAAACTTGTAAAATATCTAACTTGGCATAGTGACTGCAACATAATTGCAATATGCTGATACAGGGGAAGTGTGAGGTATTCAAGAATGTGCTGATCTTGACAATTTAGATAGGTAGGTATATAACTGAAATTATGTTTGTTTACAAAAGTTATGTCACGCACGATAATTCATAGTTTGATTATAACACTCGCAACAAAGGGTTTAGTCACATGCATTGCTATGTAGGTACCTACGTAGGTACATAAGTTTGCTATGGTATAGGGCAAGCATAAGTACTCCATCTAATATAATGTCCTAGACACTATAGAGCCTTGACACCTATGAAACGCTTCTTCGAAACGCATGGATTAAAGTTGTTAGCGCTGCATAAATCATCTGAGATAAGATGTAGAATAATATGGATGTAGTACCTAATATTATAGGTACCTACACAAAGTGATAATGATGAAAGATACTCAAATTAGTATAAATCATGAAAGAACCGATACAGGTGGCTAATTGCCGCCGTAAATTGCTCAAAGTCGTAATGTCTTCACAAAATAGTTTCAAAATGATAAATAAGTACCTGGTGTATGGTGTATTCGTAATTTATAACAATGAGAACCTCTTTGCTAAAATACTTTAATTTATTTATTTTTATTCAGTAAGTAATTTTTGGAACTTTCCGCCCAGTGACAAAAATACAATACAAACTTTTTTGTGATTCATTGTGGCAATTAAACATCAGTGTACCTTTGCCAGAAATTCTAAAATTTAAAAAAAATGACAATATAAACTGTCACTGTCACTGTCAATTACTGTCAAATAGAATTAAATGTGTGATGACCTCGTTAATCGATACTTGTAATAGTTCGCTACATCGGTATTATTCGGTATCGTTACATTTATTTTTATTTTTATGAATTTAAATTTTTGATATACCTACCTAATACCGAATACTTTTTGGCATGATAAGCATAATCTTAATTTGATGGTTATAAGAATAGAGAATGATAGACAATTTTGACGGTTTCAGAATTGGTAAGCTTAACGTAAGATAAATTGCGATCTGCACAGATACTACGTTATCTGCCCGAATTTTTTTCATTCTTTACATAATTTAATGTAAAAAAGTGTGTGTGTCGGCTCCGACGCACGACTGGAGTTTACTCCTTAAGTACGAGTATTTAACCATACGCAATACACTCACATTGTTGAAAGTTACCGATGTCGAAAATTAAAATGAATCTAATTTATATTTATATTATTTAATTAAATATTATTATTAATGATTAAAAGTGCATGTAATCTTATCATAATTGAAATAAAAATGAAATTGCTAAATGTGCATGAAACTGATTGTATTAAAATAAATATGAAAGGCATTGTAATATTTTGAAAATTATTTATTACAAGAGAGATAGAACTATAATGTAATGTAATGATGTTATCAGTAATAAAGGCTATTTTGATTTTGATTTGATTTTGAATACACTCACAGCCAAATTAGAAAATTGCGCACTAAAGGTGCGCACCAAAAACGTGACACGATTTTCGTTACTTGTTAGTAGGTTTTACCCCTCGGATTTTTCTCATACCGGGCGCCTTATATATGAAAATCGATTCTTAAAGAGTAAACTCCAAAAACTCAGGTCAGGCTACTTTTCATCCGACTACGATCCTGTTTACACGAATTTAACCATGGGGTGCAACTAGGAATTGTTTATTGATTAAGGCGCTCTTCCAGTACCGTGTGTAGGTATTCATATTACCTTAGCCCCCGCTCTCAAAAACGTAGCGTGCTGCGTGCTAACTGTTATATTTGATCGATATGCAAAACACTTTAGCATTATTATACACAAATATAGTTCCTAGAGGTCAAAACCTATCATTTGATTCATTTTTAGAAACAAACGTTTTTGAATAAAACCCGATAAACGATCTAATAATTCTCTGTTTTCTAACATTTTTTTTATCGAACGAAGTTGTTCATATCGTGTTTTCAACCACAATAAACAAAAATATGGTTAATAAACTACAATATCCATTTATATCCAAATAACAATAAAAGAGTATTTGATTACTTAGAGTTGCTTAAAACAAAGGTCGATTTTGGTAGCTTTATTAGCACCTGCGCTTAAGCATGAAACCTATTTATAACACGAAATCATCTGTCTTAAAGATGATCGATTTTACTGGTTCGATTAATTTGTATAGAATCGATGCGTAAAATCTCGTCTTTCGAACATCACTAGCAGTACCGCCCCTCCCTCAGACAGAATGGTGTGATGGATGAATGACATTAGTCATCGCATAAATTGTATTTTCGTATCTTTGTATTTAATTATTTTGTTTTTATCGCTCTGTCTTTGCAATTAGCTTATTACAAGATAACGGAATCATATTCAAGAACAAATTTTATCTTTCTACAACTTGCAGTATGTGAAAGTACGTTTGAAAATCGTATATTTTAGTGGACAAAGTGTGCGTATTATTTTTGTGTTAATTAATGGGTAATATGGAAGAAAACAGTGATAAAAAGGACGAAAGTAGTTCACAGAAGAAAGAATTGGCGCCTAATTTGCAAAAGATATGTCTAGTGTGCGGGGATAAGGCGTTAGGTTACAATTTTAATGCTATATCTTGTGAAAGTTGTAAGGCATTTTTTCGAAGAAACGCTCTGGCTAGCAAGGAGTTCAAATGCCCGTTCACGAACAACTGCGTTATAACTGTAGTAACAAGACGATTTTGTCAGAAATGTAGACTGGTTAAATGTTTAGCAGTCGGCATGGTGAAAGAATTCATAATGTCCGAAGAGGATAAAGCGGAAAAACGTCGAAAAATTGAAGAGAATCGAGCTAAAAAGCGTCAAATAGTCGACACGGAAGACGCTGTGAGTAGTTCGAAGCAGTTTAAACATGACAATGAAGTAACAAATGGGTACATCCCTCAAGAAACAGTGGCCCAGTATGAAATATTGAACAGTACAAGTTGTAGTCCGAGTAGTACCGTCCAATCACCACTGAGCACAGACCTCGAATCATCTCTACCTCCGTATAACTATACCATGCCACCAGTACAAAACACGGAGCACCCTTACACGATGAAAGTGTTCCCAATAGATGAGAAATCGGTGATAAATCGAGCAGTGTATGAACAGAGAGGGATTGAGTCTTACAATGTGTATGATAATATTGATAGCAATATGTATGAACCACCTAAACAAAATAGTATAAGGTTGGTATACAATTTTATAAACCTTACTAGCTGTGCCTCACAGTTTACTCATGTAAATCTAGATAAAAAGTAACCTTCTCTACCCAAGGTATCAAAGGTATCATTTATCTCTATACCAAAATCCATCAAAAATTTTTCATCAGTTTTGGCTAACAGACAGACATAGTTACTTTCCCATTTATAATATGATCGACTAAGCTGAGAGGGTGGTATAGGGGCTGGGCAAGCCTTACCCCATCTAATACTTGTCCAAGGCACTACAGCGCCCATGATAGCATGAATTAAAATTGCTAGCACCGTATAAACCATCAAGATACTGACCGTCTTCAGTTCCCGCCATATATTATACAAATATTTGTTGTGGTCTGGGTATTTCTGAACTATGTATTTACAAAAAAGTATTTTATCTATATAATCTAATCAAGATGACATTGTGTGTAATGTCCTGCAATATTTATTTATTTAGATTTTAGATGTAAAGGCCAATATTAATGTTCTTTTGGAATCAACATCTCAAAATATGAATTGTATGTACAAGAGCCTTTTTTCCGCAACTAGACCTCTATAGTTGTGTCCTTTTTGCATGATGATGGAGTAGGCTTGCCCAGCACCTATACTACCCTCTCAGCTTAGTTGACCGACTCCAGAGGAAAGAACTTGTCTATATGTCTGTAAGGAAATGGCCCGCGGGTTTCATCAAGATGTTTTCCTTCACCGTAAGAGCAATGCCATGATCTTCGGAATGAAAGTCGAGGTATCTACCTCTAGGCCAACACTGCTCCTATGTATGACTTACTTAAGACTTTAATCAAAGAAAGATATTTCACTATCATATACTTAATTAACTAATTTGATGACATAACGACAAAACGGGTTCTGTTATTGTTTTTATAATTAACGTAAGTATTTTGGTATTGTAATATAAGTATATTGATAGCCTTGGACCAAAGGCTGTTGATAAAATAACTATTTATACAAAATATTGTTTTAAAATGCATTCTTTTATCTTAATTAAATGTTTAATTAATATTCATAGAGGATGACATAATGTATAATGATTTACTGCAGTGAACTATGCATTAAAATCAGGTAGCTTTTATTAGGGATTCAACCGCAGTGGAGACGTGGAAACATCTTGTTTAAACTTGTAGGTTAAGGCACCAGTAGGTCTTCAGGAGTTTAACTCAAGGTGACTCAACGATGCACATTGAAATTCTGCCCAATTGTTTTTCAGGTAGGTACAATAGATGTTACAATAGGCATACAAGTTCACATGTGAGCCCTGCCGGGCGAGTTTTCCGGCGTTCAACTGTTTTACCCATCGTACTGTTATTCCGACGATCAACCGTTTTCCGGACATTAAGGTGGTTTTCCGGCGTTTAACTATTTTATCCAATCATCATCATCATAATCAGCCGGTGTCAGTCCACTGCTGGACGTAGACCTCTTACAAGTTGCGCCACAGAGCCCGATCTTCGGCACTTCTTTATCCGATGTCCAACGATTTTTCCGGCGTTCAACTGTTTTCTCGACATTCATGTTGTTTTCCGACTTTCAACTCTTTTGCCGTCGTTCAAGTGGCTCTCTGATCCTGATTTGAAGTTATCTAAAATGTAATTCGCAGATAGGTATCATAGGTAAATAGACCAATAGACATGAAGTTAAAAGCTGTGACCTTGTATACCTAACTTCCTCATTATTGTTTCGTGAAATAATCTTCAATGATGTAAGAATGACATTCGAATTGTATGGCAATTTATGAATCACATACAGTACAGCACAGGTTATGTAATAGTTGCTAGGTTATATATTTTAGGATCTATTTTTGAATAGAGGTCAGGATACAATGGCTTGTGACAATGAACTATATCATATTTTGCAATTTAAATAGTCCTTTGATTTATTAGTAGCATCGGTCCATGGTTTTACCCGCGTAGCTCCCGATCCCGTGGGAATGATGGGATATAAAGTAGCCTGCGCTATTTCCAAGGATTCTATGTATCTTTATACAGTAGTTTCGGAGTATATTCGTTACAAACAAAAAATCTTTCTGTATAGAAGTGTTAACTTATTGTAATATTTTTAAATAATCTTAATCGAAATTTGTTTTGGAATTAAAATAAAACAGCCGGAACGAGATGACAAACGAATATTTTTTATGGATTTGTTAACTCGCACACCATCGTGCGACTCGTGCGAGTCAATTACTCGAAAATTTGTCTAATAAACTTTACATGAGACCTTGAGACATCATGTAGATAGTTAGAATCCTAGAATAACACATTTATAAGCTACACTAGCTGCATTCCGCGGTTTTACCCTCGTAAGTCCCGATCCCTTGGGAATATCAAAAAGAAAAGTAGCCTTCCTCGATAAATGGACTATCCAACACAAAAATATTTTTTCAATTCAAACCAGTAGTTCCTGAGATTAGCGCGTTCAAACAAACAAACCGTTCAGCTTTATAATATTAGTATAGATTTATAAGCTACATTTATCCCGATATTTCTATTGGGAAATCGGGATTTACCTGGCAGGGTCAAAACGTAGCCTGTCCTACTAATATTTATAAACGAAAATTTGTGTTAATTTGTTACCTCTTCCCGCAAAAACTACTGAATCGATTACAATGAAATGAACTATATAGATAGCTGGAACGCTGGAATAACACATAGGCTACGGTTATCCCGATATTCCTACGGATTGGGATTTCCCTGGTCTAAACGCCAGTCCTATCAATCTATATATATAAAAGAAAGTCGTGTTAGTTACACCACTTATAACTCAAGAACGGCAGAACAGATTTGGGTGAAAATTGGTAGGGAGGTAGCTTAGAGCCAGGAGACGGACATAGGATACTTTTTATCCCAATATGCCCACGGGATCGGGACTTACGCGGGTGAAACCGCGGGGCGCAGCTAGTATTTTTATAAACGAAAGTTTGTGTTAATTTAGTACCTCATAACGCAAAAAACTACTACAGTAAAGAAATTTACACAGGCTACATTTTATCCTGATATTCCCACGGGATCGCAGCTAATCTCCCATTATTCAAGGATTTCTCTGTAACCTTTTCAGATCGATATTAACAAACGGTGATTCGTCAATATACAAAGAGAAGCAGCACGTCTGCGAACAGATACCTTCGACCAGCACCAACCCTGATGTCAACAAGGCAAGGGATATCTTGGAGGATGTTGAGAGGTAACATGGACCTTTTCCTACTATCATACTTCATTACATAGTATAAAACAAAGTCACTTTCCGCTGTCTGTCCCTATGTATGCTTAGATCTTTAAAACTACGCAACGGATTTTGATGTGGTTTTTTAATAGATAGAGTGATTCAAGAGGAAGGTTTATATGTATAATAAATAAATAAATATCGCAGGACATTCCACACATCGCCATCTAGCCCCAAGCTAAGTACTACACTTGTGTTATGGGTGCTAGACAACGGATATACTTTTCTTTTGTAAATATATACATATAATACACAGAAACAACCAGACCACAGACAAATATCTAAGCATAAATACTTGTATAAGGCGGGAATCGAACCCGCAACCCTGTGTTTGGCAGTCCGGCATGGTGACCATTGTGCTAAGTGGGTCGTCATAATACATGCATAATATAGCCGTGCAAAGCCGGGACGAGTCGCCAGTATATTATAAATGTGAAAGTTTGTGTGTATGTTTGTTACTCCTTCACACAAAAACTACTGGACCGATTGCGATGAAAGTCGATGAAGACGATGCGATTGAGATGAAGATTCGCACTAAACGTCGGAAAATATCGGGATAAAAAGTAGCCTGACATATGCTTTTTATCCCGATATTCCTACGGAATCGGGACTTACCCGGGTGAAACCGCAGGGCGCAGCTAGTATTACTTATGATACATAGAAGTTACCAGACCACAGACAAATATCTAAGCACAAATACTTGTCTGAGACGGAAATCGAAGCCGCAACCCTGTGTTTGGCAATGCGGCTCGGTGACCATTGTGCCAACTGGGTCGTCATCCTGCTTTTAATATTTGTTGTTATACATAAATACCTCACCTGTGAACATTTCAACTGTCTAGCCATCACGGTTCATGAGATACAACCTGGTGACAGACAGACAGACAGACGGACGAAATGCGGAGTCTTAGTAATAGGTACCCGATTTTACCCTTTGTGTATGGTAACCCTAAAAATAGTGTATAGCGTTATTTTAATGGTGTCATAAACATCTTAATAGTATATTGTGATACAAGTGTGGTAAATTGATCATTTCATCGAGGCGGTTTAGCCGAAAATGGAATGATCAACACATGTGTATCGTACGACGTTTTTTATCACAGTTGCGAATAAAAGAAAAGACTTGAAAAGAAAAGAAAATAATAAATAACAAAATATTTGTGATAGGTCTATGTTTACAATTTTTTTTGGCAATATTTTTTGTTAATTATACTCCCGAAAGGCCAGGCAAAAGACTTTTAACCGATACAGTCTCGTCTGACACACAATATTTTTTAGGGTTTTTTCCATTTGTCAGTTAAAAACAGAATATAATAGTGCGGAAAAACAATATCTATATATATAAAAGAAAGTCGTGTTAGTACACCATTTATAACTCGGGAACGGCTAAACCGATTTGGCTGAAAATTGGTGGGGAGGTAGCTTTCAATCATAAGACGGACATAGGATATTTTTTTCGATATTCCCACGGGATCGGGACTTACGCGGGTGAAACCGCGGGACGCAGCTAGTATTTAAGTAAAGAAAAAACAAAAATAAACATAACTCAATTTTTAATCGTTTTCTAAGTCATTATCACGTAAAATTTTCGTTCGTAAACCGACTTTAGAGACAACCATTTTTGCTAGCTAAAAAACTCTTTAGTACATACCTTTTTTATACATCAAAACATTATAACCCAGATAAATTAAGAATGTTTCATCTACCTAACATCTAATTAGTAGTAAGATACCAATTTAACTTATCAGGATAACTTATTATAACACACTAGTGGCGTCGAGGTAATGCATAACGCACGCGTGCGTAATACGTTGGATTATGAGCCTAAAAGCGGTTGAATATGATTCACTTTATGAGCAACTGTGATAAAAATTATATAACAAATAAATAGGTTATTAAACCAAACATAAAGATAAACATTACACCTGGTTGTTATGTTAGAGTCAACAAGATAAATTGTCTAAATTACAACTGCATTGAATCATTTCGCTATTGTATACCAATAAACTATAATGATTGCTCAATCTGATACACTTACTGCTATTTTATACCTTATGTGCTATTATTTATAGTTTAAACTTGTACGGCTTTAGAGACAAATCGTTTTTAACAATTTATAAATATATTCAAAGTCCTAAGTGACTGTTATATCAACGTACAGGTCGAACTTATGGGCGGATTGGAGTATTTGGCATACCTAAAGCTGTAAAACGTAGGCATCAGTCAAGGATTTTTGGAAAATTCAAATCCGCATACAAAGTCGCGAGTGAAAAGTCGTCTATATCTATACTAGTTTAATTGTTTGTAACGAAGAAACTACTGGACCGATTTTGATGAGACTTAATATGAGGATACATTGCTTCATTGAGAGTAACATTGGCTACTTTTTATCTCGATATTCCCTAGGGATCGGGAGTTATCTAAGATGAAATGACTAGCGGTATGTTTCATCCCTGGTACTGAGTTAGGGTTCGTAAGAGTACGGCTATGTCGATGATACATCGCACATAGCACGTCGCACATCGATATCATCCTCATGTGTCACTAATGTATGGAAAATGTGACGCACACACATGGCGAAAGATGCACGACTGCGATACATCGATAAAATTCAAATCTCTAAATTCTTTATTACCCCCGACGCAAAAACGACGGGGTGTTATATGTTTGATGTGTCTCTGTGTGTGTTTGTGTGTCTGTCTGTGGCATCGTAGCTCCCGAACGGATGAACCGATTTTAATGTAGTTTTTTTGTTTGAAAGGTGAATTAGTCGAGAGTGTTCTTAGCTATGTTTTTCATTTGAAATCACACAGTTTGTACGATATCACATTAAAGCGTCTTAAAAACTAAGTTAGGATGTGTGCATTCACAAAAAAATCATGGGGTTTTTGTGATAAGTAATAAAATAATAGTATATTATGCCTGTCTTACGTATAATTCTCCCTCCCCGTATAATTCAGCACGGCACATAAAAACACAGCAGGTAGGATGAACGACTAATTATAACAGAGGCAGAGGCCTCCCCACATCACCAGCCTCTTAATAGTTTAAAAACCAAGGTTCTCGGAAGATAGATACAAGTTCATCTATGTGCTCTGGCTCGTGATTGGTCAAATAAAATCAAAAACCCCGTCTCACTCGCACCGCAATTCTTCGTGTCTTTTTGTGCGATGTCTATAAACGATGCATCTTTGCCATAGGCGTAGCTTAACGCGCGTGAAGCCGTGGATGACAGCTAGTTCCAATAGGTATAATATCTCCTCAGTGTCTTACCGTTATCTTAGAACGAGTAACAATATGAATTATTTTCTCTCGTGTGAGTTATCAGTGTGATAAGGTACTCGTTTGATAAGGAAGGTCCGGCGTGACGTCACGGTATGTGCTATAGGTACCTACGTACGTACAATGTAAGGTAGATTAACGAATATATATTTCTGCTGTAACTAAGCTGTATTTTCTTAGACTTTACGACCTCTGTGGCGCACTGGGCGAACACCTGCCTGCGACACAGAAGATAACGGGTTCGATATCCTTTGACAGTAAACGCCTTTGGAGGTACGAGGTGGTATGTACCTCCAAAGGGAAGATCTTAATTGATTGATACATTTTATTCGTTTACATTCACGACATAAGCGAATAATTGATATGATAACTATCCTATCCATTAAGTTAGACCAAAATACGGGTACATGTGAAATTTGATTGAAATCGGTTCAGTAGTTTTGGAGTTTATTGGCAACATACATCGTGACACAAGATTTTTATATATACAGATTTGGGCAAAAACTAGATACAGATTGAAAACTTGTTGTAACGATAAAATATGAAATACATTAAAATGGTAATAAATAGTTTAATAAACCAATATCCGATACGATATTTTTAGATTGCATTCCATATACCTAATTATGTGATAAAAACATAGTTTTACTATGAGTAAGTATATTTAAAATGGGGAAAACCTAAGTAAACAATTTTAGAAATTATTTCAAGGAAAAAAAACGAATATCTAAAATGTGGAACTCAAAATTTGAACTAACGAACAAGGAAAACCCTGATCCCGATTTGTTTTTCCTATCCTGGTTTTGACTATGAAAAATGCCTACTGCTGAGTGCTGACTTATTTAAAAAACAGTTTTTTGTTTGTAACGAATAGGCTCCCAAACTACAGGACCGATTTTGATGGATCTTGGTATGAGGATACATTGATTCATTGACAAAAACATAGGGTACTCTTTATACATAACATAGGTCCACGGGATCGGGAGTTACGCGGGTGAAACCGCGGAGCGATTCTATATTTTTACTAACACTATAATTTTTATAATGTTACAGAATAGAACCGAACTCAATGGAATCAATTTTATGTGAAGCGATCAAGTTGGAATTCGAAGCGTATACCTCGGTCAACCCTTGCAGTGGATCTTCGAGAGAATTAAATGAGGTAACATATTTTAAAACATTTAGATAAATACGACTTTCCCTCTATGCCTTATACACTATTAATTTGCCAGAGACGGAGATATAAAAATTGTAAAAAAACTACAAAAGGGGCTATTTCTTTTGATTTGTCATTCTATATTTGTTTCCAGAAATTGATCTCTATCAGCAACATTATCGCTTGGTATAAAAATATAGGATGCTTTTTTTTTTTAAACAACAGGTTTGATTCCTGGCTCGGTAACGACTTTTCCAAAATCTAATGATGTAGTTTTAGTTTTTGTCAAAATCGGGCACGCAACTACTTTCAGCATTTTTCTGAAGGCCCATGTAAAAAATTCACCCGTAAACGTAAACCAGACAAACTGATTAACCGCCGGAGGCGTTAGAGTCCATTAAAAGTAGACCCAGGAGACTCATCGGTGACGATGAGCCTGCCAACAAAAGGCTTCAGAGCCTTGAACATCGTCGCAAGCTTATCGGTCTTTTATCGGATATATTTCGGGGAGTGTGCCTCAGAACTCCATGACCTCATCTTGTCATCGTCATTCTTTCATCACACAACAGGCAGGCTAGTGTGCGGCACTGTTTCATGGTGGACATACCAAACGTCCGCACTAAGCGCCTTGCTTCGTCATTCCTTATTCGTACCGCAAGGGAATAGAATCGGTTGCCTGCGTCTGACTTTCCTGACGTGTACAATTTGGGGGTCTTTAAGTCGCGAGTGAATAGATATCTAGGGGCGCGTGCTACATCTTAGACCGCATCGTCACCTACTATCGGGCGGGTGTGATAGTGGTCTAACGCTGACCTATCGCCGCCTATCATCGCCTATGAATAAAATTGTTAGTTACTAAGCTCATACTGTTTCTCGAAATTCCCACGGGATTTAGAATTGTATACATATTGTGTCCGCAGGTGGAACGAGCTAAGCTGAACGAGCTGATAGTGGCCAATAAGGCTCTGAACGCACCGATAGATGACGACATGTCGATGTTGGTCGGCGATACGGCCAGTACGGCCGGGTTTAAGGTAAGCTGAACGAGCTGATAGTGGCCAATGAGGCTCTGAACGCACCGATAGATACATCTAATACGGCCAAACTCCTCCGTAGCTCGGTCAATAAGAGAGTAGATAGATAGGTAAACACTTTTTTGTACAACACACAAAACATTGAAAATAACAAAAAGGACGAGAAAGCTTATACACTACGAAATTGTACAAACAGGTGACCTTATCGCTTAAAGCAACCTTAGGATGAAGAAGGTCTCAATAGACTCAATAAGAGTACAATTATCCCGCAGGAAGGCGAAGGCGGTAAACACGACCCCCGTCTCATCCACATAGTAAACTTTACCGCTATAGCCATCAGGAGGTTCATCAAGATGGCTAAGAAGATCAACGCTTTCAAGAACATGTGCGAGGAGGATCAGGTGAATAATTACTTATTGACTTGCCGGTTTTCGAACAAATATTTTTACCATTACACAAGCCTAGTTGAATAGCTTGGCGCTAGATGTCGTTGTGTAAAATGTCTTTTCATATTTATGTATTTTAGTATTTTTTCCGAAAAATTTCTTGATTAGTTTTGATTTGTGTCACAGCTGATATCATAGCTTTAACAGTTCACTCCGTGAAGGTTTTGTATTTATTTTTTTCTCATTTGGATCAGGAAAATTTCTTCATAAATTGTTTCACACGAAAACAGTCGGCTGTCATATTTTATGCTGTGACACCTCACACCATGAAGGTTTTGTATTTATTTTCTCAATTGGATCAGGAATTGTATATCAAGATAAGTTACATGTTGTGTTTGTGTTACAGATAGCGTTACTAAAGGGTGGATGCATAGAGATGATGGTGTTACGTAGCACCATGAACTACGAGGACAAGTCTAATGAATGGAAGGTACATAGCAATCACTAATTTATTTAATCAATTTGGCTTCGCACGGCTTGTACATATAGCCAGAAACGTGACATGTACTATCACGGCGCCTCACAGTACGTGCCGATAACGAAAGACGATGATTAGCACACCTCGTTTAGCTTTTACCGACTGCAAGGAAAGGGGAAAGGGAAATTTTGACGTAAAATCGTCTTATAAATCGATTAACACCTTCCGTACTGCACTCCCAAGAAAGTGTGACATCACGCTCACGTTACGGGAATGTGAGCGTTATTGACAAGGCAACCATAGCCCACACTGACCAATTAACCCTTCACAGATCCCGCAACACAGCAATAAGAAGTTCGCGAACATCCGCGCAGACGTGTTGAAGCTGGCTAAAGGCAATATATACCAGTCGCACCAAGCATTCATGAGGTCCTTCGAGCCGGCGTGGAGGGATGACGAACACTTGATACTCATCCTGTCAGCTATATTACTGTTTACACAGAGACCGAGGGTCGTTCATGCTGATGTTATCAAGTTAGAACAGGTTGGTTAACGTTTTTGCGCGAGAAATTGTGTTTTGATCCTTCTAGTCAGATCAGAAACATAAAATGTAGTTGTTTAGTGATATCTATAAATGCAGACTTGTTCTTGTAGACGTTATTAAGTTTTTGTTCTAATTTGCGCAAAAAAAATTGTTTTGGTCCTTCGAGTCTGAATAATATATTATGAAAAATATTTATATTAGTGATATTTATACTATAATACTCTTTAGATACAAACCCAAAGCTATTCTTGTCAATTTTATAAAGTTTTTGATCATTTTTGTGCGATTTTTTTTATTTTGTTCCTTTGGGTTGGATCAATAATCTGACAATTATAGTTTTACATTATATTAATGCTGATTTAATTAGCAAGAAAAGACCTAAACCTATTGCAGTTATTTTTTATCGACAAATTATGTATTGGTCCTTCGAGCCGGATCAAAAACAAGAAAGTGTCAATTATTAAGCTGCATTGAATATAGTTATGAAATAAAGACGTTATTTCCACAGAATTCATACTACTATCTCCTCCGGCGTTACCTGGAGAGCGTATACCCGGGATGTGAAGCGAAATCGACATTTCTAAAACTAATACAAAAGATATTAGAATTAAGGAAGTTAGCGGAAGAGATAACCGGAGTGTACCTAGATGTGAATCCTATTGAACCGCTTCTGATGGAGATCTTCGATTTAAAACATCACGCCGCATGATTTTAAGGTTAGAATAGTTTTATGTTAAGTTATTTAAATTTTATTGAAATAGAGAAAACATCAAAATCTTTTAGAACGAAGTTTCTTATCGCGGGTTGGCGAGCCGAGGCCTAGTCGAGAAAAAATGTTACGCGTTATGAAAATGTGAAACGAAAAACCGTAAGAGAAACTAATTTCCCACGGGACTTCATTCCAAACGCGTTTTTTTTTGTCTCATTTGTTCGACGTTCCCAATTTATTTAAATCGAAAAACAAAGACAATTAAATCAACCGCAAAAAGAGGTGTTTTATTATTAAAACACCCAGAACCGGTAACAAATATCTATATTATGATACATATATTAATCCACGGCAAGAATCGAACCCGCGGTCGTCGTCTTAAAATATTTCAGATGTTCTCTATAATTGAATATTAAACCTCTTGTGTCAATTATTTTGTAAAATTAGTTTAATGTTTTTATCTCCCGTCTATTTGTATGTAGTATTTGGAAGTTTTTCTCAAACCAAAGATCAATTATTTTAAATACTAATACGCCCTACGGTTTCACTCGCAAAAAATAGCCAATGTTATTCTCTCTACAAAGGGATTGTAACATTTTGGCATAGTAAATGGTTAGGCATTTAGTTGCGCGGCCACCTTTCAAACCTATGGCAATGTATAGAGGACAATAATACAAAAAACTATTGCCATGTAACATAATCTCGAGTGTAATGTTTCCTGTTACATGGAACATAAAAAAAACAATAATAGTAATATTATAAATACGAAAGTTTGTGTGTTAGTAGGTTGATTTGCAAATTTATTCTAATTTCATTACTTATTTAGTTTTGTTTTATATTTTTTCTGGGTTTTGTTTGGCGAAATTTTAGTTTATTTTGTATGCAATCAATTAATGATTTATTTAATAGTTACAATATTTGGTTACGTTACCAAAGGTTTGAAAGGTGACCGTAATAAAAAAAGGATGAGACGACTGCTATGCCACTATCCACACTCATATGTTACAACCCTTTAGAATATTTATCGAGTTTCACTGTGAAGACAAATATTTCATATATGGTTGGTTAATTTGGTATCCAGGTGTTGGTACAGTCGGCTACAGAATTACAGACACACCGTAGAGTTCTATAATTACTGTTATTGGAATGTTTTTTCCAATAATGTTTGTTTAATAAATTCATAAGTTTGTACAAAAAGTCTCAACAGCTCGGAGGTCACCCCAAACGAAATACCGGGACAAAAATAATGCAACAGTTTGGTCAACTGTACTACTGGGACAAAGCCTTTTTTATTTAATGGCTTTTTCTTTATGGTTCATATTAATATGTTACTATACAGGGTGAAAGGCCACGCGACTCTTTAAAGAATGGTTATCTTTATAGTTGAGGATATAACCGTGAAAAATTCACCCTGTATTATCTGTTGTGTCGAAAAGCTTTTGAATATTAAGAATTATTTGATAATATTATAATAAGTAGTTAATTTGCAAGAAATCACAAAAACTTTGGAAGGTTTAGTAAAGTTTTCAAAATCACCAATTATGAAAATCTCCCTGGATACCTAACAAACAAAGTAACTGTACATTGTGTCACTAGGGGAGAAAAAATGTGTTTTTATCCGTGACATATTTTTGCTCATCGAATCTTATATTTTGTTATGTATTGTTAGATAATTTGTCTGTGCCAATATTTTTTATAAGATAAAGTAGGTATACCTATCTCTGGTCCAACGGGTTTTTGGTTTTATATAATTCTAAATTTAAAAGAAATAGTAATTTAAACATATTTGGTGCCAAGTACCAGTATGGAGCTTCAATTTATCTCAAATATACTAAAAAACATAGTTATATTTACATATAAATAAATAAAATTAAGTTATAATTGTATGTACAGAAAATAATTATAAGTATTCTAGCTTATATTCGAAATATGTTACTAATATTATAATTGTGTTTGTCTGTTTGTAACTTCTTCAAACAAGAACTGCTGAACCGATTGCGATGTAGTTTAGTAGATAGCTGGAGCAATGGAATAATATCTCATTACAAGTTATGTTAAAAAAAAATGAATAATTTTTAAGATGTACAGATTAAAATAGTCTAGTTAAGCCCCGCGGTTCCAAACGCGTTATAAACTTGTCTTTTTCCAAACGAGCAACTATCTCTGTACAATTTTTTATCAAAATCGGCTCAGCCGTTTGAAGAGGAAACAAACAGTGAAAACTTCGCATTTATAATATTAGCTTAGTTTTTTAAGTAATGAAATGTACAGATTATCATAAATTAAGTATTTTATTTTAGAGATGTTTTAACTTTATGTTGTTATGAAAAAATATATTTTTTATATTTAATTTTGAATGTAAGTGCAATAGTTATAATTGTAATCGAAAAATATAGTTTTGTTATAAAACAATGTATTTTAATTAAATACAGGGTTATCATATTAGCTAACGGTTGAGGGCTACTTCTGTGCACCTAAACAAACAACTTTTGTTCTACGACTTTTAGATATTTGTTTTATTTTTTCTTAATTTTGAGGTACTGACCTACCTACTTTATAAATAAATAAAAGGAAGAATCAACCATCAAAATAAACAATATTTATTCATACTCCCTTATTGAGCCATATCAGTAAAAAACATTAAACAAAAAAGAAAAAAAAATCACTCTCACACATAAATAAAAAACACACGATTAACATACTTCTCTTTTTGAAGTTGGTTAAACAATTATAACTAAATAAGCTAAAATATTACTAAATATAGGCTAAAGTAGACGTTCCCCGAACTCTTGCGATCAAAGTAATGTCAATTACAATTATAATAATATGTAGAGGGAACGGTTTAGACTTTTGCTCGCATATGCGAAAAAAACGTCACTGCGCATTTTCGCGATAGATCGCAACAGTGTAGGGAAAGTTATCCACGTACTCAAAAACGTCGCTCGGATCATTATGGCTTTACTCAAATTAGCTTGTTTTCTCTAAAACCTAGTTCAGAAGCGCTCGGTTGGCTTAAACTTTTTATCTATGTATTTATTTGTCTCTGATCTAGTGAAATCCTTTTTTTATATTTAAACCTGTCAGGCAAGGCAATGGTTGCTAAACTCATACAGCCTCAGCTTTCCAACTTTGTTGAATTTTACTGACTGTAGACATCTTTATAAATCCGATACCAAAATGGTGTTGCGTCTACCGAAGCATGAACTAGTTTTTTTTAATGCGTGCCCTATATTGTTAGTGATATGTTACGCCAAAGATAAGAAGACAAACCATGAAATAACTAATGATCCGCTTAGTAGCATGTCTGAGTACGTTACACAAGTACGACATTTAGGTATTTTTATCATCAATACCTAATATAAAACAATGTATTTTAATTAAATACAGGGTTATCATATTAGCTAACGGTTGAGGGCTACTTCTGTGCACCTAAACAAACAACTTTTGTTCTACGACTTTTAGATATTTGTTTTATTTTTTCTTAATTTTGAGGTACTGACCTACCTACTTTATAAATAAATAAAAGGAAGAATCAACCATCAAAATAAACAATATTTATTCATACTCCCTTATTGAGCCATATCAGTAAAAAACATTAAACAAAAAAGAAAAAAAAATCACTCTCACACATAAATAAAAAACACACGATTAACATACTTCTCTTTTTGAAGTTGGTTAAACAATTATAACTAAATAAGCTAAAATATTACTAAATATAGGCTAAAGTAGACGTTCCCCGAACTCTTGCGATCAAAGTAATGTCAATTACAATTATAATAATATGTAGAGGGAACGGTTTAGACTTTTGCTCGCATATGCGAAAAAAACGTCACTGCGCATTTTCGCGATAGATCGCAACAGTGTAGGGAAAGTTATCCACGTACTCAAAAACGTCGCTCGGATCATTATGGCTTTACTCAAATTAGCTTGTTTTCTCTAAAACCTAGTTCAGAAGCGCTCGGTTGGCTTAAACTTTTTATCTATGTATTTATTTGTCTCTGATCTAGTGAAATCCTTTTTTTATATTTAAACCTGTCAGGCAAGGCAATGGTTGCTAAACTCATACAGCCTCAGCTTTCCAACTTTGTTGAATTTTACTGACTGTAGACATCTTTATAAATCCGATACCAAAATGGTGTTGCGTCTACCGAAGCATGAACTAGTTTTTTTTAATGCGTGCCCTATATTGTTAGTGATATGTTACGCCAAAGATAAGAAGACAAACCATGAAATAACTAATGATCCGCTTAGTAGCATGTCTGAGTACGTTACACAAGTACGACATTTAGGTATTTTTATCATCAATACCTAATGCGAGCTTCATTTCAAGCGAATAATTGACATTAACTCGATTAAATTGCTCATCCTTCTCGATATCATCCAAACAGTCTTCGAAAACCTCATCGATCGAATCGTTTACCGATAAATTGACGGGAGACGTCAGATCTATGACTTCTGACACGTTGACATTGACATTTTGCTCGGTCAAAGTGTCTTCGAGGGATATGTCGTTGGTCGGCGTGAGGGTAGTTTCGTTTTCGTCCAAGTTTTCCGTTTCTTGTGTTTGCGAGAGACGCCACTGTGGTTCGACAGTTTCGATGTGTGAGGTTAGGATAGAGGAGACTTCTGGCAGCTGGAAGTTTACACAAGATATTATATATAATGAAGAATAAGAGAATGGTGGAAGTCAGATAATGATTGAAGAATAAGGATGAAAAAAGATTCCTTGCAAGGGAGATGAACGCTGATGGTGAAGTAATCAAGGTAAATGAAAGTACCTGCTAGTGTATTCGAGGAAGCCTCAAGGTGGCGCCAGTTGCTGAAATGATTAGAGTATGGACATACTCTCATCATTCCAGCAACTGCAGCCACCTTGAGGCTTATATGTGTCTCCTCTTTCCTTATCACATGTCCATGTGATGAGGAAAGGATACGCATATATGTGAGTAGAAAAGTAATGAATATGAATGGAGAGGGATGGAGAGGTAGTGGATGATCTAAGCAAAGAACGATGAGATGACGGCTAGTAGAGGTGAATGGAAGAAAGACAAATAATATAGAACGTAATGTAAAATGTTTGACCAGACTGGCATGAAGTCAGAGCGACTAAATCCGCTTACATTACCAGTTATTTGCTAACTTCAATAGAAACTTTGACACTTAAATATATCAGTGCCCCACTCACCGTGTACTGATTGTCCAGATGATCGGAAATATGCTCTATGATCTTATTAGTGCTGTTGTCTATGATCCCGCCCTGGCTGGTGATGACGTCATACTGCCTGTAAAGCTCCCGCTCTTCGTATTGCAAGGTTCGGTCGAGGATCTGGCTGGCTACGGTCTGGTCTATGGTCGCATTCGATGATAGGTCAGAGTAGTTTATACCTGGATATTATTAAATAAATCAAAAAAACAATAATTGGAAACTAGTACGCGATAAACATAGAAAGTAGCCTATGTTTTGTCCTAGAACTCCAGGCTCCTTACCATACCTTTTGTTGCAATCGGTTCAGTAGTTTCTACAAAAGTGCGATTTACGATAGGATTCCAAAATTAATGCGATAAGAGTACGATTTTACGAGTTCTCACCTTGCGAAGGAAATCGATCATCTTCATAAGAATTAAACGTGTTAATAATAGATCTCTTCGCATCTTCTCTATCAACATTAATCATAGTTTCGTATTGTTTATTTTCAACAGCGTTTAGCTCGGTTTTAGTCACTTTCGCTTTTACTTCATCTTTTACGTTCACATCATCAAATTTAACATGTTTAGCTTGCAAATTGTCATTTTTAGCTTGTGAATAGTCTCCTTTAGCTTGACTTTTGTCTGTATTATGTCTCGTTTTACCTCCATCTTTGTTACTTGCTGTTTTAGGTCTGCTTGTGGGTCTGATAGTGACTTGTATGTTGTCGCTCGAACTTTCTGAATCGCTGACTTCAGATTCCTCTGATGGCGGTCCAGAATCAACTTTCTCTTCACCAATTTCATATTGTATTTCAGTAGGTAGCTGTTTGTCTACATATTCACATAGTATAGCGCCTGGTACGTGGGTTAGTTTCATTTTTGCAGGATCTGAATAGAGTACACTTTTGTTATTATTTTTTAAGCCTTGCAAATATTCTTCTGAGTAAAAATCGAACTGGAAACCTTACCCAGCGATATTATTTTATTGCTTCAAAATCAACATACACGATAGATAAAGAAGACTAAGATTGGAGTGTAGTGGTTGGATAAGTGAACTACATTCTCCTAAATTACATAGTGAGTGTTACCTGCTTTTCCCGCCGTCAGCTGACTAAGAGCGATCCTATCGAACGCGTTATCCGTCTTGTAGGTCGTGTATGTTTGTTTGTCCATCTGTTTCATCTCATGAGCTGCAGATGGTTCCTGTTCTTTGTAAAATGCGTCCATTGTTTTCTTGTGATATAACTTCTGCAGAAAAAAATCAAGGAAATTGTATATCGCGTGACTAAATTATTATCGTGCAAATCATCAAAATAGGTAGAGTTTGATCGCGAATAAGAAACAAACTATTACAATAATAATATTATTGGGTATGAGTTTTTGGTATTCGTGTTCTATCTCCACTGACCATAGGATCAACAGCTGGTTCCCCTCTATCGATCCTGGCCTGTCGCTTCTCCTGCTCCCGGTCCAGTTCAGCAAATATCTCCAGATCCTCAGCGCTGGGTTTCAGATCCTCGTCATCGCAGTCAGGGTCCATGTTCCGGATGAAGTTACGTAGAGCTACACCGTCGCCTTCAGGATGAACTGAAACTTTTGAAAGTAATTGAAGTTTATGTGAAAATTACAGGACTACATGATTGTTCAATAGAAGTGGTTAAAAATAGTCGCTTTTAACGAAAAATATGGTCCTGTCCAATTTTCCAAGTGCGTTTCATTAGTCCCTAAAATCGAATAAGCTTTCATTGAATTATCAATAGCCAGTAGCATATTTGGTTTGCGGCTTACGTAATAGTCCTCCTGTTAATTTTAAATTAGACAGGTACTTATTTTATTTTTTCCTTGTAAATCGCAACTCAGGGGAAAAACGTGTGGTATATAGCCTTCACTTATATGAAATCATCATATATTTTACATATTATTAACTTACCACTGGGTCTTCTATCATCAGATTTATTTTCATCAGATTCTGTCTTGCTATTGTCTTCCTTTTCTTTCTCATCACCACCGCCCTCTTTTTCTTTCTCCGTCTCCTTCACACTATCACCATCTTCTTGCTTAGTATCATCTTTATTCACCGGTATTTCTTTAATAACAATAGTTTTCAGTTTTTTCGGTTTATCTTTAACTATTTTCTTGTCGTGGTCTATAATTATATTTCCTTCTGTTACAATACCAGTTGCTTCTTTAATTTGGTCCTTAGCGGTAGGATGATTAGATTCATTTTTGCTTTCTTGTATCTTTTTCTCGTAAGCATCTATTATTTCTATTAGAGGTTTCTTCTCTGCTACTTCTATATTCTCTTCCTCTTCAATTTCTTTTATTTTAGCATCTTTTTTCTTCTTAGAGTCTAAAAGTTTATTAGAATTATTCGTTTTTATTTGTAAGTTTGTGTGTGTTTTGTATGAATATGTATGTGTTACCTTCTAATAGTTTAGTGACTTTTGTCCTGTCCGTGTGAGGTTGCTGATTGAACAACAAATTGCTGATCGCTGTCATGTCGTTTGTAAACCTTGAAATGAATAGAGAAATCAATACTATCATCATAGCTTATTGTAGGTATATCTTCTAATATCTTATATCTTTAAATGAGCAATAATTGGAATCTCGAAATCGGCTCCAACAATTTTCATAAAATTTGGTATATAGGGGGTTTCGGGGGCCAGAAATCGATCTAGCTAGGAATCATTTTTAGAAAATGTCATTTTTTTCGTGTTTTATCGAAACTTACTTTTTTTATCTGAAAAATATGACTCTTCCTGACATCTATTGGCGAACTACTAATACTATTTTTTGTGAGCAATAAAGTTATTCCAGCAGATGGCGTTGTTATGTAACACGAAGTCAATGAGTGTTTGCTTTGAGGTTAGACTAAGTAAAAAAAAAAACCGAGCAAAGCTCGGTCATCCAGGTACTTTATAAACTCTATGGTGGGTCTTCACTTTTGTCGTTGACTTTACGTACACCATGACATTTTTACCATTTTGGACTCGTGATATTATCGGATCGTGTGTGGCGATATGTGGAGAAGTGGCTATGTTAAAATATGGACTTTTTTAATTTATTTACCTATCATTAAGTACTTATTCTGAGAATTTAATGATAGCAACAAATTATTTCATAAACATAAAATTCAAAGCCCTGGGCAGACGTTAGTTGGTATAAATAAAAGTTCATCTTTCGTTTACCTGTCATCTCCTCTGGCAGGCTTCGCATCTCCTCTATACCCGTACCAGTAGTCTCCGGGACCTCCTATCTCTCCTGCGCTGGGTGCAGGAGGTTGCTCGCTCACCTCCTGGACTAGGCGTTTGTTCCGCTCTTCTCGTGACCATTCTATCTTGCTCGTTTCGGCATCTTCCATAGACAAGTATAAAGAATATACTAAACATTATATAATTATTTGAAAAAATGCGGGTTTCCGAACATATTTTCACCCCTGGGCAAGATTAGGTAGGTTCTTTCTATTATTGATATCACCAATCGACAGATTTTTTTGTGAGTATGAAATTCACTTAAAATGAAACTTGTCTTCATTTTTTTTCTCTTACTCAAGACCACGCCAGTCACGATTGGCGTTAACGTTAATGGAAAGTCATTTTGTATTAGAGGGCTGATAGGCGAAGTTTTTAAATTACCGGGCCACAAGTGCTAAAATGCGATCACTCTTCTTACTCTTAAAATGTCTATTGTCTAATTACCCACATAAAATACAATACAACTGATATTCATATAAAGTCAAAGTAAAAAAAAATATTTATTTGGAATCTTATAATTTGTACGAAATCACATTGAAACGCCCTAACAACTAAGTTATGATGTGCCCTTCGGAATGCGCCCACCAATGAGAAGAAGGCGCAAAACCTACCTATAGTCGAATTCAAAACCTCCGCCTTTTTTGAAGTCCGTTATTAAAAAAAACCACTATATAACAGTCAAGAATCTTGTCTGAAAGAAGTATGTAGATAGAGAGTCCTCACCATCCTCGCTATCGCCCTCGCTACTGTCCTCACTGGTGGAGTCATCTTCAGACAACATGTCCACAGCTACACCTCCTTTTGTGACGACCTCCTTGCCGTACGTCTGTTCGAAACTCGATGGACCTTCTTCCGGTTCCTTGCTCTTCTCATCAGGTTTGGTTTCTTCTTCCTGTGTTTAAATAAAGAGTAGTATATGCCGGCAAACGTTAGATGGCTGTCGCCGACAACTTAAATGTTACATGGAACATTATTATTGGTACCTTTGTACCGCAAACACGTTAGATTACCTACTTCAACATTCGTGGCATCCCTTACACGATATGACGTTGCATTTGGTTTTACGACGTGACTCTTCTGATCGATTTTAAAGAGTGTTTCGCATTTTTGTTGGTTTGGGTTGTCCGGTTCAAAATTAATTGTCTGGCAGAACAACTGCGAAGTTTTTATTTTTCATCTTATGATTTTTGTAGGTATTTTTTTGTAATTCGCTATTTTTCTAGCAGACGAAAGACGTTTCACTTCCAACTAGAATAAAGTAAATGTTTTTATATATGATAGGTCAGCGTTTGACCACTATCATATCCGTCTGATGATAGGTGACGATGCGGTCTAAGATACAGCACGCGCCCCTAGATGAAAATATCTATTAACTCGCGACTTATGATATAGGTAAGTAGGTATATGTTACCTTGGGTGGTAGACCAAGTTTCTCTCTCTCCTCCTTCTCCTTTGCCTCCCTAATAGCTTTCTTCTCGTCTCTCATACGTATCAAATATCTGACACTCTCGCGGACTTTCGCCTGATCTCTCTCTATCCATCTAAACATATCAGGTACATTATTTAACATTGGGAATAGAAACAAAGTATTTGTCAAGTATAATCGTAAAGATCAAAGAAAACACTAAAATCTTGTTATTGAACTTTTCAGAACAATCATTAGCAGTTTTAAGCAAAACTATCTAAATTCTAGAATTCATTGTAAGTCACTAATTATTGAGCTGTTTGTTACTAAATTAAACTAAATAGTGAAAGGTGGGTTTCAGAAGTATGAATGATACAGAGTAGGTAAGGTACTCTGTGAACCAGTGCTGTATACAGCGTGTCCGTCAGTCTCACCGTCTCCGTTCAGCGATCTCCTCCTGCACGCCTCCCCGTTGCCAGGCCTCAGCGCAGGCTCGGTCCCGGTCGTGGACCGGCCAGTTGTCCAGGTTCAGCAACTCCTTCAGCCGGAGGGTTAGAGTCTTGCGATAGGCAGGTATGCTGCGGACCACTGGGTTGCCAGTTAGGACTAGCACTGGAGAAACAAATAAACTATAAATACAGATTCCTGATTAACTGAAAATTTGGCACACAGATAGCTGTTATGACGTAGGCATCCGCTAAGAAAGAGTTTTGGATCCCTACGTGATTGTACCTATACCTAATTCTTAAAATTATCTAGATAATAGAGAAAATAACGCATAACTTTTAAAGGGCTGAACGTGGCCGTGAGCTGAATCAATTTTCATCAACTAAAATTTAGCTTTCAGATTTTAAAAATCTTTAATAAATTGGATCATCTTTTGCACTCTGAAGCTACGATGCCTTATCATTCGTTAGTTTTTAGGTACGAACATTTGTTTCTAGTCGGGAATCGAACCTGCGGCCTCTTGTACCGAGCTTACCTTTCAACAAGGCCATTTCAGCCAGTACATCAACGATCAGCGGATCCTCAATGCGGTTGTAAGACAAGTCCAGGACTGAGAGGTTCCTGCACATCTTCAGGTGAAAGAGGTCATCTTAAACAAAACGTTTATGTAAGTATTCTGTCCATTGTCTAGATGGCACTGTTTGCAATGCCGTCTCTATTTATTTTGTCTTTGATATTAATGACAGAACAAATGCCTATAAAAAAGTTACGAGCAAATCAGCGCAAAGTATCTTGCTATTACAGAAATGGAAGGCGAAAAAATGCCTAGAATATCTTACCAACAGTAGTGAGCATATTATGAGCAATACTCAAAGTATGCAGGTCAGGGACCACATCGAGGTTCTCAATCTTTGTCACGAAGTTATGATCTAAGTTTAAAGTGTCCAACTTTGGACATCCGTTTAGGTTCTCAATCTTTCGTACCACGTTGTAATGTAAATACAGACATTTTAGTTGGGCTAGTGTGTCTAAACCTTCGATTCTTTGTATGCCGTTGTTCTCGAGGAAAATGCACTTTAGACCCGTATATTCTTCGAGATTTTCTATTCTTGAGAAACCCTAAAATATTAAGTTGGATATTAGGGGTTTCTTAAACTTTGTGTTTTCTTATTACTTCACTGCTTATATTTACTGCCAATCCTTAGAATTTTTTATTAGTTGGTCTCCTGGATGTCGAAGTCTGGATAAGTCTTATCAATTGTAGAAACGGTTTCTTAATTTCACAAATGTTTAAACAAGCAGAGTGGCGCAGTGGAAGCGTGCTGGGCCCATAACCCAGAGGTCCGTGGATCGAAACCACGCTCTGCTAAATATGTACCAAAGTTGTTGTTTTTTTTCTTTTAGAGAGATAAAACATACTTTGAAGGTAAGATTAGATAATATAACATTTTAGTATAAAAATACTAAACTAAAGCAATGAGAGTGCTATTCACTTAAATTGCACGTAGTCAAAAACGGAACTTCAAGAATGTTGATAATAATAGAGTAAAAATTTAACTATTTTATTTTTTTTAAATTCCGCTACACTAGCGCACCCAGTCATCCAGATGCATAAATGAACAGAGCGCATGCGTATTTTATGTAGGTGAGCTTTAAAATTGATCCGCTAGAGGCGCTCTTCCATTACCCATACAACATTCTATTTTTAATAAATAAACTTGTTTTATTATTACTTACCTTAAAATGAAGATAAAGTATATCATTCAAGTAGGGAGTGCAATACAACTTGTGTTGCCTGCAATGATTCTTTATAAATTCCTTGGTCATTCGCGGGGTTTTGTTCATTTCTTCCATATCCCTCTCCAGTTTTAACTGAAACTCTCTCTGTTTACGTTTTTCTAATTCTTCTTCTTCCTTTTTCTTTTTCAAGTCTTCTTTAGCCTTTTCTAGAACTGCAAGTCAAAAACTGATTAGAAACACAAAATGTATAATATTTTGTTTGAGAAAAGCGCCCTCTTTGCATGGCTAACGTAGCTAACATCTAATTATACCAAATCTGAATCCAAAAGTAATAACCATAGATGGCGCTGAATTAAAGTTTTCATTTAAGTAATATTTTGCAAATTAATTTACCTTTTCCTTCACCGTCAGCGGATGCAGATGGTGCTGTTTCATTATTCCCTTCACTTTGTCCCGGAGTAGCATGGTCTCCTTGTGCCCTATCATCGGGTAACTCGTGTATCTTTCTATTATCATCAACCTTCTTTCTACTCTCTTCTCTTCTTAACAAATTATTAGCCAATCGTAAAACGTCTTTATTATCTTTCATTTTATCTTTAATATCATAAAGGAGGCCGTTGATTCTCTTGTTTCTTTCGATTTGCTGTCTTTTAAACTCATCTAGTTTCTTGTCTTCATTTAAATCTATGTCCCATAGCTCTTTACGCACTTTTTCACCATTTTCATTTAATTTTGGATCTAAATCTTTAGGTGTATTTTCAATAGCTATTTCATCTAAACTATGACAAAGCTCTTTAGCTGATTCTTTAACTGGATGCAAAATATCATGTGATTTTTGTAGGATTTCATCGACTTCTTGGATGAAAGTTTTGCATTCTTTATTTGTTTCGTCGTATTTTGTTTGGCTTTGATTTACACGGTCCTCATGACATTTAATTTCGGAGTTAAGTTTGCCTATTGCTGTGTGAATATCGTCTATTTGGGCATCAGTAACGCAATCATCTTGGACATCACCTTCTGGTTTTATTTCATTGTCTGTTATTTCCGTAATTGTTACAGAATCAGAGTCTTGTTCTCCTCTAAGTCTTTGACCCTCAGCTTGCATTTTTTGATAAGCAACATTAGACTTTCTAGAATTTTCCAAAGCTGTATTCACATCATTAAGTAACTCATTCATGCTGTTTAGTTTGTTAGTTATATCTTCTCTAATAAGAGTGCTAAGGTTTTCTGCGCCTTCTACAATAGTTCGAGCTAGAGTCTTCATTTCTTTGAATTCTAATTCAGTGTTATCATTATTTTCGTTGTTACTAATTTCAAATATGTTTTCAAGAGCACTGTGTAGGGTTTGTTCCATTCTTTCATCGAAAATTTGTTGATTTTGTTGTGCTGTGTTTTCTCCTAAATTCTCATTACTTTCAGGGTTTTCGGGAACCATTTCTTGTGTATCAGTCTTATTATTATCTTCCGGTGCAGATGTTGGACCTACAGTTAAAACTGAATTAATCTCTCGCAGCGCTCTTTCAGTCTCCTTAAGTTTCGCTTCCATGCTTTTAGGAAATACTTCTTCAACATTCACAACATCTTCTATTTTTCTCTCAATCTTTTCAAGAATCTCACTTTTAACTTTCCCACTAAAATCAGGCTTGACCGGATTATCAACAAGAGGTATGTTTATTGCTTCATTTATTGAATATGTGTCTTTTACTTCTTGTATAACAGTGCGTCGTTTTTCACCTTTTATCAAATGAACTGACGATTCCTTCAACACTGAATCAGGTTTGATTTCAACATCATTCGATTCGTTCGGATCATCAAAAGTGTCAGCCATTTTCTTTAACATTTCCTTCGTTTCCTCGTAACGGGTTTCGTAAGATTTATCAGTGTATTTACTCACTTCTTTCTCAATTGCTGCGAAATCTTTCTCTTCATTTTCAGACTCGTTAGATTCGGTTTCAACTTGAATGTCTTTATTATCTTTAGCACATTTAGCTTGATAATTATTCAGTGAATTAACTAAAGACTGCATGTGCTTACAATTTATTTTATTAACTTCTTTCATATCGCCTTTGGCTGAATCTATTTCCTTTCTAATTTCACTGTAACCGGCTAGATGGATATCATTAAAAGGAATAGCTATTTCTTTACGATCATCAGATTTTGATAGAATTTGTATCTGCTTTGCTTTTTCTTGTATTATAGGACTGTCTTTAATCATAGTTTTAATTTCTTCAAATGTCAGTGGTCTATTATGGTCTTCTACTTCTGTAAATGGTTGTCCAGTCATTACCTCGTACTCCGATTTTACTTGGCCAGGGTATGAAGCTGCTATGTATGGCCGCTTGCCTTCCTTCAATGGACGAAGTTCATTTTCAATCGCACGCTCAACCACTTCCTCTGGCAACTTTGCACTTTTAAAAAATATACGTAACTCTTCAGTTTTCTTTTTTATAAACTCTGGATCGTTGAAACAGTCTTCAGGGACTTCCATTTTATTGTTTTAGTTTATCTAGGAATAAAATTGTTAAACTTGACTTTAATATTTTTGACTTTTAATTGTTTACAAAATTCTATAGCAACATAGAATTTTTTCATTTTATTTGATCGATATTCGAATATGGAATTTACTAAAGAGTTACCTGTTTACCGAATAAAGAATCTTTTTTTTACTATGTATATAGCTTAAGAAAGGTAGTCGTATTATAGTCTTATTAATGTTTTACTTCTCTTTGAAATTCATAAAATCATGAACATAGAACATTGTTGCAGGGTATTCCGAGACCATTCAGACAAAATTGTAGGTAAATCTTTTACCCTATCATCTCTTCAACCCGCAAATGATTTGTTCAAAATAGCAATGTCAAATATTGGTTGTCCGTGTCAGTGTCATTATAAGTGTTGCCAAAATTGTTTTTCCGTGGTTTTTCGTGGGTTTTTCCGAGATGGTTCAGTGATTATATCTCCGGTAGGAGTACCTACTATTGTTCTGTGGATTATATCCTCTTTGAGATGGTTTTGTATCGATGTTTTGCAAAAATATTAATCTATCATTAAATAAACAGCAAAACGCAAATTACTAACTTATCGCTAACAAAGGATTCGGATTAACTCAATCCCGTATTTTAGCATCTATGTGAGCAAAAACTAGCACAAATGCCTGATAAAAACAAAGGAATGGATGAACGTAATTTTCGTTCTTCTTACTACGAAAAAGTTGGATGCCGCGGTGTTGAAGAGAAGAAATCTCTTGAAATACTGATGAAGGAGAAGCCCTGGGATAAACTGAAACTGAAACAGTTCTGTTTGAGGTATACTGTGCCGGCGGCTTATAGGAATCTTGTATGGAAAGTTTTGCTAGGTATGTTGCGAATATCGTGTTAGGCCTTTTCTTATTTATGCTTCATCTAGATGACTAGAAGACAATATGTAGCATGCTCCTATTTTGATTTTATCTTCAATAATTAAGTAATTAAACATCTCTTTAAAAAACTGCAGACATACTTCCTGTATACCCCGACTCGCACCAGTTTGTAATGGAACAACGTACGGAGCAGTACCAAGATCTGCTCTATGCTGTTGAAATGCTGGAGATGATTAATATGAAGGCTCCGAGGGCGGAGATCTTGATGGAAATGTGGCTGTTGGAGAATGAGGAACGACAGCCACCAATCTGGAGCGAGACCAATTCTAATGTTAGTATAATGTCATAGTTTACTCATAAATATTTAAACTCGCTTACAAGATAGGATAAGGAGTCTGTACTTTAATAAATATTGATTCTAAAGACTTTAAACAACCAAATTCATGTCTGTCTGTTTTGTCTATTGGTTATGAAATTAAATGTATCGATATTTGATGTTCATTATAGTATAACTTTATTATCATGGAAGGTTGTGATATTATATTTTACATCATTATCTAACTTGTGGATCCATGAAAAAGTGGGATCAGATAACGGCGTGCACATACAGTTATGTGAATAAACTTAATTTTCCCTCAAGACCCTCTAAAGACATGCAAGGAGGCTGTGGTCTCTGTGAAGTGTTGGTTTAAGAAAGAGTTTTTCGAAATTCCACCCCTAAAGAGGGTGAAATGGGTTATTAATCACATATCTTGCAATATAACTTCTTGGACACAAAAATTCAACTAGTTCTATCAATAAAACTAGTGGGAATAGACCTTTTCTACAACCTCGAAACAATAATGAACAATGTTAACAAATCATAGCTCTCCATATTCTTTGTCAAAAATAAAAAATACATGTGGAAGAATTAATTCAATACGTCAATTAGTTGCCAATTTATAGAAGTAAATGTGCTACGCGGACTCGTACTCGACGCGTGTGACGGTGTGACGTCATCACACAACACTCGCTCAGTCCGAGATAATACTTAGTATGGCTCTACATAGATGTATCGTTCCGTAACTTACCTAGAGAAATCAAAAACTGGTCAAGTCGCGCAACGAGGGTTCCGTAGGTATATATGTATTAGTTAAAAAAATCTATTATATAAAAGTGAATCCCTATTTTTCTTGGCCATCACGCGAAAATGGTTTTACAATTTAGCTAATTCTTTTTTTGTTGTGTTCGTTGAAGTCAGGAGATTATAAAATAAAAAATTAAGAATGTTGCGCAGAAAAATAACTACGCAGGTGAAGTAGTTAGTAGTTATAAATACTTTCAAACATGTCCAATCCAAATACTAGGAAATCATATGTTGTGCCGAAATGTACGAATACAACCACCAATGCGCCTGACAAATTGTTTTTATCGTTCCTATAGAGGTTTTAAATGCGAAAAAAAGTGGATAAAAGTGGTAAATAATACACATCTTCTAACGCCTCTTCACATGAAGTATATAACATTGATCAACAATCATAGAATCCTAATCAAAATTTGGAGAACTCGGAATGCGAAACACAGTTTTTTAGAATCTATGTGCAAAAGGCTGCTCTTTTATCCATATTTAGAGAGCCGCAACTGTTGTTAGGTTTACCTAAATAATGCTATTTTTGTATAAATATGTTACCTGAAACAACGAAATCACTATTTGTTAATAAATAATGGGCAACCATTAGTACATCTATTTTAGGCAGATTATCCGATTGCCCTTTTTCGAATCCTTCATCCATTTCATTAATCGAATAAAACACTATTATCGTAATGCGCGGATGAAACAAAAATGAGCGGAGCGTTATAAGTGGACGTCACATGCGGTCACGTGACTGTTAGCGGGACTCGGGTATACCAAATTAATAAATAATTTTGACTATGACTTTACCCCCAGTCAGGTGAGACATTCCTCTCGATCTGCACGTCACTCATCGCCCAGTACTCTGACGAGGTGGATGTGTATTGGTTCACCAAGTCATTGACGGAGGTGGTCAGAAACATGCAGAGGGATCTCGGGAAGATGAAGGAAGCTTTCGTTACCATGCTTGAGAAGGAGGATGGAGAGGTTTACAGGTATTCAATATAACACTTATTTTATTGTATAATAATAATAATATATAAATAGGATATATCGAAATAATAATATAAATAGTGCATGACATCATTTATTCACAGTGTCATCTAGCCCCAAGCTAAAAAACACCCAAACTTCAACAAATATTTGTTTTACCGAAAAAATCTGCATACAAAAAATTGTCCAAAAAATATTAATAAGTATTATAAAATTTTACAATAATTAATTGTGGGGGAGAAATAAAAATTATAATGAATATTAAAACAAAATGTCAACTTGATATAAAATAATTTTAATTGTTTTTTATTTGTACTCAGTCTCTATTTGGTAACATAAAAATTCTATCTCTATTTCAGTCACCTAGTGGACATCAATGCACTAGAAGTTCTGCCTCTAACGAAATGGTTCAACTGTTGTTTTGCGGGTGTACTCGATGAGATCTCCATTGCTAAGTAATTATTATTATACCTACTAGCTGAATCTTGCGGTTTCATCTGCGGAAGTCCTAATCCCGTGGGAATGTCAGATTAAAAATAACCTATGTTACTCTAGAGGATGTAATGTATCTTTATACCAAACATCAAAATCGGTCTAGTAGTTTTGGAGCCCATTTTTTCATAATATAACTGTGATGCTCGATTTCACCCCAATCCCGTAGGAATATTGGTATAGATAAAGAGTTTTTGTTACTCTCAATTATTCAATGTATCTGCATACCAAGTTTCATCAAAATCGGTTTAGTACTTTCAAAGCTCATTTGTTAAAAATAAACCTTTAAATTATTAGTGTAGATTATTATTTGACCTATTTTATAGTATGTTTTTTATTTTTCAGAATTTGGGATAAGTTATGCAGTGGAGCTCCCAAAATACTATCGTTTGTGGCTGTAATGTTGATTATTACGCTAAGAAGGAACATTTTAAGGGTCAAAACACCGGATGATGTACTGAAATGCGTTTCAGAGGTAAAATTATCTAATAGCTAGCATGCGTCTCCATTTTCACATCTAAATTGGTTGAGCCGTCTGGCTTTGAATTGAGAATGAACAAACTTCTATTTAAATAATTTTGGCTGTTAATAAACAATACTTTTGTCTATGCATTTTACTTTTTCAACAAATTAAAAAGGAAACTTCTGTGTTGCCGTATACCTAGAAAAGTTACTAAAATGGTAGTTTTGTTTCAGATCTCGGAACAGTGTGAAGAACTCGTGGCGAACAAGGCGATTGATTTATGGCAATACTACGGTGCTCAGCCTCAAAATGATCAATTGGCAATAAAGAAATGATGTATGACCTTCTAATGAGTTTATCTCATTAGAAGGCAAACATTTGAATGATTTGATGCGATTTTGGTGAAAGGGACTGGTTGAATTGACCTGTAATTTGGTAGTACCCAATGGAATTATCTAGGGACTAAGTGCTTTTATATGTGTGATATTTATTTTATAGTCGGGCAATATCTGTGCAGTGTTTAGGATAAATAGAAACATGTTTTATGAGCGTGCTTTGTAATTGGGCTTATAAATAAAGGAATGTAATCGCTATCATTGTGTTTTGTCTTATTAAGCTATTGCATAGCTTCTATCGAGGGCCTTGAGCGCGGGGACCGAATCCAGAAATTCCGTAACGAAAAAACCTCACGCTTCCCATTCCGTAGTAAAACGTAATCGAACGTCAGAAGGGAACAGTACCCCTACCACGAGTTTACACGTATGCGATCAAACATACTATATTGAGTATTTACTATGAAACTGCCTAAAAATCAACTTACTAGATCCACCCGTCTTTGAGAATATCAGTAGTGACACACCGACAGACAGACGGACAAGAAAGTGATCTTATAAGGGTTTCTTTTTTTCGTGTACTTTAACAAGTCATGGTAGGGGTACAGTACATGCCTCTGCTCAAGATGACAGCTTTCATAAAACCAAATAGTTTGCATTTAATACTATCTACGTGAAACTGAAAATGAGGTTAGTACAAAGAGGTACTACTACATAATATTACCGATCTCCTTTACCGAAGACCTTTTCGATGTTACACTTCTATCGCACTTATCTCCTGCTTATCTCTAATTGAATAGTTTGAATTATAAGTTCAAGTCGCGGAAACCTTAGAAAATATAAACAAAAAAGAATTTTCCTAATCGGTCCAAGCATAACAGTACATTGTTACCCTAGGTGTGAAAGTCACTCATCGAGCCCCGAGACGGAGTATGGCTCATATAGGCTAATAGTTCGAGGGACTTAATGAGTCTTTTACCCGAGGTAAATACTGTGTTTTTCATTATTTGTTAGTTTTAAGTCATCTATTTATCTAATAGGATTTTTTCTGTTCTTGTTTCCTATTTTACTTAAAAACTGACCAGAATTTACCTATATTATATTTTCACCTATTTCATAAACGAATTTGTCATAATTCAAAAGAAAACATTTTCCTCAAGTAAAATTTAAAGATTCCGCCATTTTTCCGCGCATCTGTGCATTGGTCCTATCATAGTCCTAGCCTACACATAAATTATGATTCCAAGGCAACTAAATATATTATTTGACACTGGCCTTACACTGGCTAGTAAATGACTCTGCACAATTTGGTATAAATAAATTTAATAACCTAGCAACATTTCACTCGCCATTTTGCAAGAATGTCAGCCAAATCATCAGAACGAGATTTTATTTAATTTATAGCCGAAAAACCTAAATAATCAGTGTGATTTTGTGTTTTATTTGTTAATTTATCAAAATACAGTGAAAATGGATCGTTTTATAAGCATGTGGAAGGTTCGGGAGTTGGCGGACAAAGTGTGAGTGGGCTAATCGTTTTCTTAATTTTTATGTAAATTAGTCGCATCTGTAGTCGTTTAGTTCAGTGATAAATATCTTCTTTTACGATTTATATATAATTACACAATTTAAGTCGAGTATTGTTTCGGAATAATGTTGAAAATGGTGTTTTTGTTTGGTGGAAGGATGATTTTACGTCCACGAAATTTTCCTTCTGTGTTTGGGGTACCTACAAGCTGGTTGGCTTACAAAGTATTGGAATGTTACCCCTATTACTTTTATCAAGCGTATACGTTGAGATAAACAGGCAATTTGACATGGTTACTGCAGTAACTTGATATTTAATACATGTAGGTAGGACCCTAGATTGTATTCAGTACCTTCCAATAAGAAATGTTGTATTTTGTGTTGCCAGGCATTACAATATCTGTATTCCAAATCAGGATAATTGGTTAATTTAGTAGCTTAAACTTCATCAGAGACATTTGCAAGTGGTCATATACAAATAAACTAATAACATTTGACACAGGATGAATCATTACTTGCATTTCTCTCACAAAAATCCAAACACACTGACAACATTCGTCCACTAGGCTATTGAAACGAATAAAACTGAAAAGACAAGGATGGCAACAAGTCAAAAGTCACAGGAGTGAAAGAAGAGCAACATTTTTTTTTTTCGTTTTGTTTGCCTTTTGATGGTTTGTGAATCCGCCTGCAGGACTTGCATCGGAGAAACCATGAAAAAACTATTAAAATAAGTTTAATGTAGTTTACCTATTCATTTAATGACCTTGTCCTTCAACTATTTAAAGCTTATCAGTGGCAGTAGGTCACTGATATGATTCAAGGACATTTACACCCGTATTCACAATGAACCCTATGAGAGGGCATAGTGCCCTCAAACACATAGAGCCACAAACAAGACGCTGATTCGCTAGAGTGAAGAGAGCAGAACAAAATTGACCAATCATATGGCCGCATTTAGCGCAGTGCGTTCACCTAGAGCAACTTAAGTACTGTTAATATGGGCGTTAGGCATGGTTGTATATGTTTTATAGGTTTCAATAGGTAAACCTTACATCTTTAAATATAAAATTCAAGTCCTGACTGACTAATATATTAACACACAGCTCCAACCAATTGATAGTATTATAGGCATTAGACAAGAAATAAATTTGGAAAAAAAAAAGTTAGTTAAAAAACTGCAGTAAAGTAAAATAAAGTTCTTATTAGATCTGTAGCGACGCTTCACCTCGCCACCAATAGATGGTCCTAAGCCATTCGTGCAAATGAAGTTTTTCTGAAGATAAGCTCAAATACAAGTTCTAATGAAACATTGTGGGGCTGCTGCTTAATAGGTGTCTGGTCACCTGTCTGGTGAAAGATCTTCCCGTTGGAGGTACATACCACCAGTATTTTGTTTTCTGCAATTAAACCTCTGGTAGGGTAGGTAGGGTCACTGAGTCTAATTTCTACTAGTACCATGCGATCTAGCAGCAAATTCGCGGTCGTTTCTTCAGCCTCCATGCACGCTCTATAAGATTTGACTCTTACAAATGCCTTGCTAACTAGCTTAAATAAAGCTTGGATGAAGTCATCCAAGTTGTCTCCGGTGATGTATTACCACTGATAGCAATCAGAACTAACTCGTACTTGTCAACTCATGCACTGAAGACTTGGTTTCAATAATATTTCCACATTATTATGAAAATATTGCATCAAAACATGTACGTAATCACATGATAAAAATGTAATTGATGAATGACACGCCTACATTATATATCAATTACCTACGAAATGCTATCTGTTAAGGTTTTCTAATCATACTTTCATTTTTAACCGAATTAAAAAAAGAGGTTTTTTATAAATAAACTGCAAGGTTTCACCCTCGTAAGTCCCGATTCCGTGGGAATTCCGGGATGAAAATAACGGACTTTACAAAAATTGCTAGCATGGACATTGTACATATTATCTAATTAGATATAACAATAAATTTATTTTTAAAGGTCATTAAAAATACATTTTACAGTTAGGTATGTAAACAGAAAATTTATAACATTTTTTCCAATAACTACCTAACTTTTATGTTTAAATTGTTCCCCTACACTTTGAAATCATTATGTATAAAAACTAGCTGCTATGGCCCCCGGTTTTGCCCGCCTTTGGTACTAAATGATACTAGCCTGTGTTATACAATGGATCCAACTATCTACATACTAAGTATTACATCATTACATAGTCACAAACTTTAGCAACATTACCTTATTTTATCAATGTCGGTCAATATTTGGTGATTGCAAATGGGGACCTTGAAGCAACCTTTCTCTCAATATGTACACAAGTCCAACTGGCAGACAGACGAGTCTACCTTGCTTTTAATGATTACATTGTGTAGATAGGTAGGCTAAATCTTTTTTTAATAGTAGTAAAAAAACGGTCAAGTGCGAGTCGGACTTGCGCATTATGGGTTCCGTACCATGTTGTATGGGAGCCCCACTAAATGTTTTTTTCCTGTTTTAGTATTTGTTGTTATAGTGGCAATAGAAATACCTATTCTGTGTAAATTTTAACTGTCTAGCTATCATCATAAGATACAGCCTGGTGATAAACAGACGTAACGACAGGCGCACAGTACAATCTTAGTAATAGGGTCCCGTTTTTACCCTTTGGGTACAGAACCCTATATAAATACTTACTGATTTTAATAAATATGTATTTTGGGTACATATTTTTGTCAATCGGCAAAAACGGATTAGAGAATTAATTTTGAAAAATAAAATTTGGGAGCAGGAGGGGTTCCTGGAATAACTTAATTCCTTACTAATTAATAATGAGAAAGTAACTGTTTGTTACGTTTTTCACGCCTAAACAGCTGAAACATTTTTGATGAGTTTTAGTATAAAGATAGATGGGTCCTTGGAGAAAGACATAAGTTACTTTTTATCCCAATAACCCCACGGACTCCAGCTTCGCGAGTCAATCCGCAGGGCAATGTAAATGCTAAAGGTTGTCATCACTACATAGTATAAAACAAAGTCGCTTCCCGCTGTCTGTCTGCCCCTATGTATGCTTCGATGTTTAAAACTACGCTACGGATTTTGATGTGTTTTTTTTAATAGATAGACTGATTCAAGAGGAAGGTTTTTAGTACATATATAAAACACAACTACGACGCGTACGAAGTCGCGAATAATATCTAGTTTTTACTATAAATTGTACGAGAATAAATATTGAGAACCAAGGACATGTTGTAATAGGTATAAACGTTACAACAGACAGAATGATTACGCCTTGGAATCATTCACTTACGTAGGAAAATCCCAATTCATATTGTACAACTATTTGCGTCCAACATCTACCTACATCACTCATTATATCCATGGTTTGAATCGTCCATTTTGGTCGTAAAACAAAAATTAAGTTTAGATTTCCCGGAAATAAATTAATCTATCCTTTCATTAACACCAAATTTGGACTATTATGAGTAATTTAAAACAAAAAATAGCAAAATCGAGCCAGCCATTATTGATACTAAAAAACGAAAAACAATTTAATTTTATAAACTAGATAAATTTCTAAACTCAACTTCCCAATAAATATATTAAGTTTCTTCAACAATTGATTTGCATTAAAATTTGGTCAGAGTGGTCCATCCTTAAGACGTACACACTTAGAAAGCCGGGTACCAGTGATTATCGGTGCTAATAACCGCTACGTAAGGCAAGCGAGGGCTGACTCTTAGTTGATGTGCTCCTCACCAGCGCTCAGTGGAGACTGGAGTACGTCGGACCTTGTCAGTGAAGTTCGGCGCTTATCGGTGCTGGTACGGCACAAAGTAAGAGATTGGCGCTAGTAGTCTGCTTTCTTCGTATTACGCGACTTAAACTAGCAAAACAGCGGAGAACATGTAGCTTAATAAGGATTACTCTTATCCACAGAACAAACGTAGTAATGAACTACACCGAAGTAGAGGGCAAGGTCCGCGAGGCGACCTCAGACGAGGCCTGGGGACCGACCGGGCAACAGATGCAGGAGCTGGCTCTAGCTACCTTCACGTACGAACACTTCCCCGAGGTGATGTCCATGCTGTGGAGACGCATGCTGCATGATAATAGAGCACATTGGAGGAGGACTTACAAGGTAAGTACCTGCCATCAGGCCATTACCAAATATGCTGGGAGTCTTTAAAGCCGGCGTATACAAATGCCCCATCTGATAGCGCCCTGGTAACAACTCCCTTCAAGGAAGGAGAAAACATAATAAACCTATCTATATGCAGTAGTAACACGGGTTGAACATATAAAAATAAGAAAACTTTTTATTTTATGCAACAAGATAATGGGTAAACCACTTTAGGAGATTTTGTTACATGGCATTTGTTGTTTGTATTAATTTCCTCCATACTGTCATTAATTATAAATAATTGTTGTAGACCCAAACTAAGTAAGTAGAATCGTGTTATGGGTGCTAGTAACGGATATAAGTAATATGACGACCCAGTTGGCACAATGGACACCATGCCGGATTGCCAAACACAGGGTTGCGGGTTCGATTCCCGCCTCAGACAAGTATTTATGCTTAGATATTTGTCTGTGGTCTGATTATAAAAGAGTTCTTATGACGTTATCACGTAAAATTATCGTCCGTTAACCGACTTTACAGACAACCATTTTTATATCCTAAAAAATCGTATATATAATTGACAGTGTTTGCTCCTGCTCTCGTACCTGGTGAGGAACGGATCAGAACGTGTGGTCACATCGGCTCGGGAACATATATACGATCTTCGTTCCTTGGAGAACTACACGTATGTCGACGAAGTTGGCAAGGATCAAGTAAGATATAATAAATTAAAATATAATGTTTTCTTAAACATGTTTATGTTTTCAGTGGTAAATAAAATATGAAATATGTCGGAAATAAATACACGATTTTTGATAAAATACAAAACCTTTACTGAGTTAGCTTTCCAAACTTGGACGGTGACGTCACCGGCTGTTTTCGTGCGACGATTCAAATAAATGCACTCACGCACCGAGTGACGTAGTGCAACTGCCAATGTAGTGGTAGCGCCACGAACGGCCAGACTGCGCAAACTGACCGCGGTCAGCGATGCGTTCCCTTCGACCGCGGTCATTGTATGTCGAACCGGGAAACAACTTTTACATTGCAGAAATGACCAAAGTCACCTTTGTTGATTTACTTTTTCTCTGTAATCTGGAACCCGCTTTATTAGAAAACTTTTAACAAGCCAATAGCCTCTAAATCTTTAATTGTAACGTTTCCAGGGTATAAACGTACGTCACAAGGTCCGCGAGTTGATAGACTTTATACAGGACGATGAGAAACTTAGGGAGGAGAGGAAAAAGGCTAAGAAAAATAAGGATAAATACATTGGTAAGATTATCCTACACGAATATTATATAGACGCAGGATGTTTGTAACGAATAGGCTCCGAAATTAATGAACCGATTTTGATGAAACTCGGTATATAAATTACGTGAGGTGTTTTTTTAATTTTCTGTCTTTCCCACCCCCCTGGTGAGATGTCGTGAGATTTTATTCAACTCCTTCCCCCATCCCCCAATCTCACGTGAGATTTTTCAAAGTGTG
This sequence comes from Idaea straminata, assembly GCA_951213275.1. Lineage (NCBI taxonomy): Eukaryota > Metazoa > Arthropoda > Insecta > Lepidoptera > Geometridae > Idaea > Idaea straminata. The sequence goes on along the minus strand of OX577867.1, from coordinate 10,870,750 downwards.
GGCGACTAGTAAGACTTAATAATCAATATTGCTGAGAGTTATAAGTGTAATAAAAATTTAACCATAGAATACTTAAATTGTGACTACTGTGATTAAAAAAAAGAATATCTACTCTAATTCAGTCCATGGAGAATCATGCGCGGTCTCAAGAGAGACTATTGATGTCCATTTGATTTTCAGTAAAATCATCTGCTCCTTCAACTTCGTTCTGATCTAGCCACTCTAAGCCGGAAAAATCAATCAGAAAAAAAATTGTGTGATATTTGCCGTTACCCCCCCCCCCCTCTCTCCAACGTAAGATTAGATGAGATTTGACTCGACCCCCTCCCCCCCTTAAACATCTCACGTAGTTTATAGACGCCCCCATACCATAAAACTCACAATTCAAAATCTAATGTTGATTGAACCGATGATCCACCCCTCTTGTTACACCGTGTATAATCTGGTCACCATAACACAAATCTAGTTGCTTAGGTTACCGCTAGATGACGCTGTGTACAATGTCTTGCAATATATATTTGATTAAGTAAATGTATTGTTTCCCTTACCCAGGTATGTCATCGGAGGCTACCGTGATGGGTGTGAGAGGATCCGGGGGCTGGGGCGAGTACAGCGACCGGGGCGGGACCGTCTGGGGTGAGTTCACCATTATTATGTACTACATTTATTTACATTATATTTTATACTATAAGTGTTTAAACTAGGATAACGTCGAGAACCCATGGATGTCACTCTAAGTGCTCTATTTCAAATAATACCTTCAATTTGTAGTATTGACCTTTGTGAGCGTGATCACATGAAAAAATCCCCATGACTTTATTGTGCCTTCTCAGTGGATCATAGAAACGTCTTAAAAACTGAATCAGGATGTGTGCAAACTGTATAATTCCATATGAATAAAGAGTTTTATGTTTTATATTACGTGTGTCACTTCTGCACTTTTACAGATGACAGGTGTGCGAAAGTAATAAAACACTATTTTAACTAAAGAAGGCTTATTAAATGTTTAAATATAATAATAGACCATGATCACAAATATTTTGCATATTAATATAACATAAATTATAATATTCAGATGAACCGAAAGAGAGAAACGATGAAGATGAATATGAGAAGGAAGATTCTGACGGAGATTACGGATACAAGAAGCCACAAAAGTAAATATATATTCATTTTCATTAAATAATAAAACAATAGTATATTATGCAACTAGTGAATAAAGGATGGATTTAAAGCGAGGGCCATAGATGAATCACGAGCAAGCTAAGGATTCTAACAACTGAATCACGACCGTAGGGAGTGATTCAAGTGTTAGAATCCTGAGCCAGTTGCATACTATACTTTATACCATGACTACGAGAAAAAGAAAACAAAACGTGTGGTGGGACCGACCGACAGACAGACAGACTCAGACAGACAAACAGACAGATAAACAAACAGACAGACAGATAGACATACAAACAGACAGACAGATAGACATACAAACAGACAGACACATACAGACAGTATTTTTTGCGCAAGGAGGTTGTATAACCATTGAGATGAATGTCGAATATACAAACACCAAAACAGTGATTAAAAGGCCTTTTTATTCACTATTTTCAGTGAATAAAATAAGCTTTTTAGAGTGGGCATGGTATAAATAAGTATTGTAGTACATGTCACACAGCGCCATCTAACCCCAAGCTAAGCAACTATGCTTGTGTTATGGTGGCCAGATATTAGATAGACAACAAGTCACTTTCACAGAATGTCACTTTCTTAGATTGTCATTTTCTCAGATTATCGCTTTCTCACAATTTTTATCTGAAATAAAAAGAGGTCTAATTTCTGAGATCTTAACTAACATTAAAGAATAGGGTTCCAATATGTCTAAAGTAAAAACGAAACCCTTATAAGATTCTACCGTCTGTCTATCTACCAAGACCCTATTTTATAATATCCTCAACTTATTAATAATATTACCTCTAGAGAGAACGTGTACCGCGACAGCGAGACGATATCCTCGTCCCCCCCTCGCCGCTCGTCGCCCCCTCTCTCCGGGGCGCCCCGGGGGGCCCCCTTGACCACAGCCCCCACCATCAGCTCCAACAAGAAACCCCTCAATATTACCCTCAAGTCGTCGCCGGCTAAGGGGGGAGGTACGCCTACTAAGAAAATTGATTTGGGTAAGTTTGAGATATTTTATACATGCTTCTATTATGGCGACCACAAAAATTAACTATTACCTGTTATTTGCCAAGAATTAATCTCCTAAACTATAAGAGATAGCCATTCCACACATCGCCATCTAGCCCCAAGCTAAATAACTAGACTTGTGTTATGGGTGCTAGACAACGGATACACTACTTATATACTTTCTTTTCTTTTGTAAATATATACTTATAATACATAGACACAGCCAGACCACAGACAAATATCTAAGCATGAATACTTGTATAAGGCGGGAATCGAACCCGCAACCCTGAGTTTGGCAGTCTGGCATGGTGACCATTGTGTCAACTGGGTCGTTTATATAATATATATATTGTTGTAATAAAACAGGTGCAGCAGCAACGTACGGCCGCAACTCGTCCTCCACACAACAACAACAAACAACAACCCAACAACAACAACAACAATCGAACGAGCTATTGGACGATCTATTCAAGACGTGCCCCGTTACACCTGTTAAAGGGAATGCACTGTTGGAAGATGATTTCGATCCCAGGTACATTAAAAAATATTGAAACTTTAACAAAATCCAATTTTTGAAGCGTCTCGAAAACGGAGAATTCAAAGAAACGCGTTCCATTTTTTTACAAATGTCCCGTTTCCGAGACGCTTTAGAGGTTTGGTGTAAAGGTATTATAGAACCGCCATAATGCCCTCTATCGATAGATTCAAAATGCACCGTGGCATTTTAAGTTACTATGTCATTTCGTGTTAGCGGCTTAGGCCAAGTGCAGTTGTCATCTATAAGAGTACCCGAAAGGTTGCAAAAGGTAGAAACCGGACCCTATTACTAAGACTCCAATGTCTATCTACCATCAGGCTGTATCTCATGAAACGTGATAGCTAGACAGTTGAAATTTATTACAGGAAAAATATTTCTACTAGCTGCGCCCCGCGGTTTCGCCCGCGTAAGTCCCGATCCCGTGGTAATATCGGGATAAAAAGTAGCCTATGTGTTAATCCAGGTCTCCAGTTATCTAGATACAAGGCTTCATCGCAATCGGATAAACATACATACACACGCACACACAGACAAAACTTTCACATTTATAATATTAGTAGGGTAGTAGTAATATTAGTAGGATAACAACAAATACAAAAATCAGGAAAAAATATTAAGTTGAGTTCCATACAACATAGTACGGAACCCATAATGCGCGAGGCCGACTCGCACTTGGCCGTCTTTTTCTTGTTATTATTGACCTCAGACTTTATCGATTGTTTTTGATCTAGACATCTTAACGTTCGAACTATAGCCGTCGAGATACTATAAAAACTTTAGCATACTGAAGCACGTAGCGCCATCTAGTATATTAATTATAGAATATATATCGTTTCAGAGCGGAGGAACCGAAACCGATCCCATCCCAGAAGGAACCAGAGTTCGGTGACTTCAGCACCGCGTTCACAGCTCCCACTTCAGATAACAATAACGACTTCGCCGATTTCACTAGTGCGTTCGATATACAGCAAACCCTAAATAATTTACGTAAGTATTTTTAACACAACGAGCGCTGGAATTGGGAATGTTCATTTTTTTTTAAATTGAAATTACAAAACCATTCTTCATTATAAATAAACATTTAATCAAAAATAGACGTTGATGTAGCATATTTTCGATTTAATATGTTTGACCTTCACTTGCACTCTGATGTCGTCACCATCGGCGTTATGATGAAATCGACATATGCCATAATAAATAAAAAATCAAATGACAGCCACCTTATAAATATGGACATACTTTTTTACACAATTAGGCAATGGATTGATATTACGCTATTGGTGACGTCACCACGTTTAAAAGTTTAGAAATGTTCAAAAAGAACTAGGGAGAAAATCTAAAAAATATTCAAATCAGTCTATATTTGCCGAAAAAAAATTAACAATCCCAAGTTCCGGAAATTCCTTAGTGGTTACGACGGGTTAGGGTAGGAACGTCTCGCCCACGACGGGTTAGGGTAGGTACGTCTCGCCCACGCAAATAATGGTCTGCGGGCCAAAAGTCCACTTTTTAATATGTACATTGGTAAGTTTAGAGTAACGGGCCAGATGTCTCCTATCAAGGAATGTAAGGAACCTCTTCAAGTTTCTAGTCACATCCAAGGGTTGCCTGGAAGAGATCGCTTTCAGCGATAAGGCCGCCCATTTGTGCAACTTATACCTCTAGCTATTACTTCTTTATACGAATAAAGTTATATATGTGTTACACACCATATTTCATATCTGCGAATCATACGATTGAAGTCTCAAGAAAGTGTTATGTTAACAGTACCTCCGAGCAGCGCTACAACACCACCCGCGCCGGCGCCGGCATCGAACCTGGACCTCCTGTCGGACCTGGCGCCGCCTACACCCTCGCTAACACCGCAGTCAGCCCTACACGACCTGTCACCTATGGACAGTCTCACGGGGACGTTGGCTGCCACCACGCTCCACCCCACAGGTATGACTTACTCCCTGTCTGATCTCTACTTCATGTATAATAGATTCGATCGCACACATACTATTTGATACCTCCTGTCTCACACACCCTGTCTCATACATCATGTCTCATACATACTATCTGATACCTCCTGTCTCATACACCCTGTCTGATACATCATGTCTCATACATACTATCTGATAACTCCTGTCTCATACATCATGTCTCATACATACTATCTGATACCTCCTGTCTCATACACCCTGTCTGATACCTCCTGTCTCATACATCATGTATCATACATACTATCTGATACCTCCTGTCTCATACATCATGCCTCATACATACTATCTGATACCTCCTGTCTCATACACCCTGTCTGATACCTCCTGTCTCATACATCATGTCTCATACATACTATCTGATACCTCCTGTCTCATACATCATGTCTCATACATACTATCTGATACCTCCTGTCTCATACATCATGTCTGATACCTCCTGTCTCATGTATATCCTGTCTCACATATTCTGTATGATACATCTTCCTTGATACATTATTTTCTGATACATATTCCCTGATACATCCTGTCTAAAACCTACTTCCTGATACATTCCGTCTGTTACGGCTCGTTTGACACCTCCTCTGTCTGATACATCCGATACACCCTGTTATACATACATATAAATAAGAAAATTAGTTTAAAATACAATAAAAAAGAAAATACATGTGACTGTTTGCATGCACCTCTGCTTATTAAATTAACAATACGAAAAAAAAAATGTTTTGGGCACATTCAGGCATTTTTCATTTACAGGAACGAAGACGACAGAACTGGATACACTTCGACGAACGATAAGGAACTGCGTCGATACGATATTGTCTATACAACGTATTAAATCTGAGAACGACGTCAAAATGTTGAGGGATTCCTTTCAAAATCTACTTAAACTCCTCCCCGGGCCTGTCACAACGCAAAAACTAACAAGAATCGACTCAAAAATATTCAAAACTGATTCGATCGACTCATATTTGCAATTACTAAATGCTGTTTTAAGAAATCTAATACCACAATGGCCTATTTTCCAAGAACAAATAACGAAGTTATTCATTTTAGAAGAGAGTTTCGCTTTAAGTAACGAATCTTTGCTAATTCTATGCGCTTTTCTTAAGAATGAATCGAATTTAACCGTAGCGAAGGCGTACGCTGATATTTTACTTAAATTTATCAAAAGTGATTCAGTAATTACGGCTTTAATCGATTTGAGTACTGTTAAAGTAGATACTAAGAAAAAGTACCAATTTTGTGCGGAATGGGAGATTTTTGTTCAAACACTAGTAACACTGCCCGAAAGGATTGCTAATAAATTACAAATGGAGACTCCTAAAGAACTTTCTCATGAGAATTTTTCATATTATTTATTCTTTCATATAATTAGATGCATAGATTTCATTGCGGAAGGAAGTTTGAATTTCAAAATGGGTATAAGCTTTGATATGGCATATTTGGCGCATTTGTTATCGAAAACTATAACGAATTACAACATGGACGGAAATTCTATAGCTTTAGGGAAGTTTTCACAGATCCTTATCGCTTGGACAGACGATGAAAACGAACAAAACACAAAATTCGTCAAAAGGAAACTAATACAGACGCTCTTGAAATACCTGAGTCGCAACGCTATAGAATGTCTTGTAATTCATCTACTGAATAAGAGTCCTATTAATTATGGAAAGAGTGAACAGACTATTATGAATATACTGGGTAACAATCAAAATGATAGTAGAGATTGGTTTGAAGTACTCAATTACAAAATACCATTCTATTTCAAACCGAAAGACTTTAAAGATACTACTATAGTCGAAAATCTAATTTACTACGTATCTCTATCGAATAATATTCATAACTTAACCGACTTAACTCTCCAACTTGCTCGTGTTTGGTCGGACGTTAAAATAAACAACGTTTCGAACATAATCCAACATGTTTACATATCGGAATTGCTCGTACTAGCGATAAGGTACCGTACAGTGTTGACTATGAGGCGTAAAATCGATTGGCAGATCAATGAACTCAAACATTTACTCTTCAAAGGCATGAGCAAGCATTTGGATGTGTTTATCGAAGAATACAGATGTGTCGGAATGGCGACTGTTGAAATCTGCTTGAAAACTCTCGCAGAAATCGATAGAAACGACCAAGAAGCTGTTAAAGAACTTAATTTCGAATACACAGGAATGTCAGAAGTATGTATTGAAATATATAAAATTCTTCAAACACTGTCTCAAGATTGTCTTATATCGGACCATAGAGACGTTAAGAAAGTACCTAATATAAAGATTAATACGAAACAGTTACTCGATGATTTCGCATACAAAATCATAGATAAAAAACAAGGCGTTCAAAACACAATAGTAACGTGCGCTGTTAAGAGCCCCGAACAAACGAAAGAGATAGTGAAAACTATAATATCTGTAAAATTAGACGCGTTAGAGCGAGAAAACAGATCGGAAGTCGAAGAACTGGACTCGGATGATGATCTCGTACCATACGATATGAGTAACGATATACCTACTGCTTTGAAATCGAAGCCTATGTATCTGAGAGATTTGTTCACTAGGATCGTAGAAGCACACGACGCTGTGGACTTTGAAATATGTTTGCAAACAGCTGAAGACTTGGTCAAAAGACAAGCAAAGTTAGAACACGAGAAATTTATATTAGAACTGCTCGATTTATTCGTACATTTAGATCAGAAATATCATGTTGATGATTTCGAAACGATAAAATTCAATATATGTGTTGCAATTGTGTGCCATCGGCCTACGATCGCAGCGGAACATATTTGCAAAGAAATCCACACAGATGTCGGTAGATATTCGATTGCAACCAAGATATTCATGCTCGACGTCATATCAGAGGCTGTAAATAGAATATCCGGTGTACATTCTAAACTGGATCCGATAAAAAATGTTCCTATCCCAACTAAAGTCGATCCTAACGTTCAAATACCACCGGAGGAAATAATAAGACGTCGTTTGATTAACAAAACTAAATATTACCACTCTATACGTCCGCATCCATACTCGAGAGCGAAGAAGAACGAATTCTCCGCGATAGCCGACTCATTTTTCTACCCCCTAGTCGGTGGGTTCGGCCATCGCCAACTCTCCCTATCCCGTCAGAACAGAAAACAAGATATAGATAGTATTTTACTGTATAAATACTTGAGTGTTATTGGAAACGTGATTTTAGCAACGAAGAACTGCTTAAAATGCAGTCAATATTGCTATGAAATATTACAAATGGTCATGCATTTGAGATATAACGCCGATCCTAAATTACAAATGTGTGTGATATCTATTATTGCGTCTGTGATTTTGGTGTTGCCAGCGCCGATTCTTAAAACGGAATTTTTCGATATAATGATGGAGATTAGATCATTTTTAATAGATTGTCTGTCGAATATAGATTTGACGATGTCTCTCGAAGGGCCGAAGGCAGAGTTGGGTGTGTTCGCTACTCAAGTGTTGACTATATTGGAGAACGCCTTGTGTTACGATCAGTAGATATTAAGTTTTAAATGTAACCCACCGTATAATAAAGGATTTTGAATCTTTAATCTTTAGATATATGGTTTTAATTTGATTATCAAATATCATATATTACTATACTCTACTTTTTTCTCTAAGTATATCCCTTTTAATTATGTTTAGTCCCTATATTTTTTATGCTGTATTACCCTCAATAAATTATTGTTATTTTGCGCGATTCAATATAAAACGCAGTCTTTTTTCTGGTTATTTCTTTGATAATCAACTTTAAATCACTGTTTTTTTTATCATAACATAATTCTATCTATTTTGCAAATCCAAGCGGAACATAGGTAAGTAAAAACAGTCACATGTATATATTTAAATACAAATCTTATAAATATTTTACGAGAAAAATAGATTTTCGTTGTAGTATTGTGTTAGAAGAAACAATAATTTTTACACGATCTCCGTATCAAAGGGACACGAGTTCGATTCCATCCCAGTAATTCAAGTTAGATAAATTCGTAACTTTTAATCGTCTGAACCGATTAGAATAAAATTTAAGAGCACTCACGATATATATTTATTTAGCTTTCAAAGAAAGGAAACCCCTGTCAGATCGTGTTATTCGTTTCTAAATACGCCTTTTTTTCTTTTTCGGGGGGTCAGGGCGCATATAGGAGCCAAACGCAAAATGTCTGTCGCCTATGACTAAAATTGTTAATTATTCAATTGAAAATTGTTAGGTTTACTGAAAGTTAAAATTCTTTATTAATTTGGAATCATACAATTTGCATAAAATCACACTGAAACGTTTTGAAAATTTCTTATCGATTTAAGCTTATCCAAACTCGAAATAAGACGACCCAGCAAATCAAACATCAAACTTGATATGCTTAGAAACGTCAAGAAATTTTTCCTCTTTAAATTATACCATAATGTACGAAGAGAACTCGCCTCACAAATGGTGCATAATCAACAATTTTCCATGGTATTATTTTCCATGGTATTTAGACTACAGCCGTTTAGCCCCAATATACGCTTAAATTGTTAAAATGAAACCAATCTTTTCCAGGTATACAACCGACACCAATAAACCTTCTAACCCCAATAGCACCGATAAGTCAGAACCAGAACCATAGCCAGTTGCAACCTCAACCCAAACCAACACCTGCAACCAAGCTGGGAGCGACCTGGGCCGACACCACGGGCGCCATTAACATAGACGTGGACAACTTACTGGCCCCGAGGTCGCCTAAAGCTGGCCCCGCACCGTCAATCAACCAGCTAAAGTCTACTCCGAACAGTCCAGCGCACGCGCCGAACCCTAACATAATGATGGGATATAATTACATGCCGAATGCAAACATGAATATGTCGCAAAATTTCCAAAATTTAAACAATAATAGACCTTTTGTTAATCAAAACTCTTTCATGCAATGATATCTGTACATGGCTAATTGCCAGAAATGTTAGTTTTGGAGCTGTTTTAATACAATAAATACAGTCAAAAATTGATATTTTCTAAAAAGGACATTATTTTTGAAGAAAAGACTCTTTAGAAAACCTTTATTTTTTTGCGTCATCTTCGTCATTCTTTATTAATTGCTCCAAATATAAGTAGTTGAATAAAAAGTGGGTAATTTTTTGTAATTTTGATATTAAACAACATTATAAATCGACATCCTTACCGCGTAACACAGTTCCTATCGCTTTCAAAACAATCGAAGATTGAGGAACGTCAAAAATCTCAAAGTGTCACTATAACACAATTGTATGCTTTGATAGTAATAGTAACTGCGTTACGCGGTAGAGGCTCGTTTCCTTCGGGTTATATTAGTGGACAATAGGCCCCAAACCCCCACTATATGTACATTATGCGCATATCATCATTAAATACATATTATTATGATAAAAAAACATATTGATATTAACGTTTTTTCGTATAGAACTAGTAACAAATATATTTGGTCAATAAATTGTTCAATAAAATATTATCATTTTGCATAGAATTTTGTTTAAAATTAACTATGTATTTAAAGGCATTCGTGTACATTATCCGCCAATCGTTTTTTGACAGTTCGTTTTGAAGGCAAACAAGAAAATAATTGTCTTAATACAAACTGAACTATTGGTAAACGATCGGCGGATAGAGTATCGTCCGTAAGGGTCATTACAATGAGATTGCGAAGTCATCATTAAAAAAAAGTAGCTTTTCAACGTATAATTTATCATTTTGAAAGATAAGTCTTTCTTTAGATGCGTAGTTTACTATGTTATATAAATTTACATTATACATATTTATATTATATTAATTATTAATAAATATTGTATAAGTCTTATTTTAAAGAAAATAGATTTAAAAAGCTCATTCTTACATTCCTTTCTCTTCACATACCAAATTTTTAGAGTTCCGTATTTTTCGTGGTTCGCTCAAAATATTTTTCAGAATATTTAAATTTAAATAGATGTATTGTTCGAACAAACTGTTTGGCTCTCTGCCGACTAACGCGCTAGTTATCGCTTTATCTAATTAAACTCTTGATTTGTTTGACGGATCGACTGTGACTGTGAGGTGAGTTATTAATCGTTAATGAATTTCTTTTAAAGCGATAGCAACTGTGTTAGTCGGTAGAGATGCTATCTCTATTTATTTTTTTCAGTAAGCAATACTTATTCTTACATTAAAAACAAAAGTTAGTATGTTAAAATCGTACATGTAAATAAATTAGTCTAAAGGGCGGGTAACAATAAAAATTATGTAATGATGGTGTTTACACGCCCACTGGCGCTTGGATATGTCATCGCGTGGGGGCCCGCCCGAGCGTCCCGTGGTGGTCCGTCCGAGCACCCCGTGGTGGCCTGCTGAGCGCCCCGGGGTGGCCCGTCCGAGCACCCCGTGGTGGCCCATCCGAGCGCCCGTAGACGTGTCAACACAGCATAATGTTTCAGTGATCGATATAATGAAAATAAATCAGGTTGTAGGTATAGATGGTAAATACCTAATTAACTACTTATCATAGAATATTTTTATACCCGCTTCTGTCTGTATAGAGTACAGGGTGGTCTATGGTCTATGAAACATCGCCAGGTGATCCATCCGCTTCGAGCTACTTTCGAACTCTCTTTATTTTTCCCTTATATTTTTGAGAAATTTTTAAAAAGGTGTTTAAAAATGGCGAAAAGGCGCATGTTCAAATCCTGTCTAGAATTTTCCAAAACTCATCCAATTTCAGAAATCCTAACAATTGATTATTATTATTTTTTGTCTTTAATAGGCCACCCTGTATTGTAGATAGATACTTCTTTATAATGTAGTAGGGGTGATCTTTCATTATCTTTTACATAATATCGTTTGAAATGTATTCAACATCACATGCCTAACTCTGTTTTTCTGATATTCAAATGTTTCTTTCCGACGTTACTCTCGTTTTTTCTGACGGTCAACTCTTTCTTTCTAACGTTCGACTGTTTATTTCCAACAGTCAACTCCTTTTTCCGACGTTTAATTGTTTAATTTCGACGGTCAACTGTTTCTTTCTTACGTACGACTGTTTCTTTCCGACGTTCAACTTATTCTTTCCGAAGTTCTACTTGTTTCTTTCACAATAACATCACAATAATTAACACCTGTTTTTTTGTACTTCAAAATAAATTGTTTTCTTTCTTTCTTGAGAAAGATCACCCGGTAATTGAATATATCACTAAGTAGTGTCAAACTTGTAGATATAAACATGTTGTTATTTGTATAAGTGTTAATGTGTTTGGATTAGTCGTATGGCAATTGATGAGATTAGGTACCGAATTGTGATACTTCGATGAACGGTAGACCGAACAATATTTAAAGATACTATTTTAGTTTATTTACCTATGATTAGGTCCAAAAATATTTGAGCATTGACCGTAATATAAACTTGGAAGATTAATATAAAAAAATAGTTTAACTTAATGACGTATGGTGCCCGAGGTTTCACCGAACGCGTTGCCTGGAATTTTAGAAGTAAAAGTTTCCTATGTTCTAACACGAGTCGCGATCGCGTTATAACTAACTGGTACTCGAGTTGCATCGATCCTGGTTACTACAGATGCAAAATGGTACTCCCAAAAGTTTAATGTATGCTCGTACCGAGTTTCATCAAAATTGTTTCAGTAATTTGATAACAACCAAATTTTCAAAAAAGGGTCGTTCATTCATTCGGATTTTATTTTTCGTAATATCGTTCACGATGTATTGTTATTCGAGATAGCTTTGAAAGTAAAGATTATTGGGCAATATTTTCGTAATCTATGGTTCTTTTGAATGTCACACTTTTTTCTTTTAAATTATAAGTAGGTAATTAATTTCCAATATTTACGGGCATTTATAACAACATTTTTTTTAAATATTGGCTTTAAATAGTAAAATGGAGGCCATTAGTAAAAAAATGGTAACTTTCACTAAAACAAGAACTTAAAATTGACAATAATGATTATTTCAAAAACTAAAACACAAACTTTATCTTAATTTTTTAGAAAAAAAATTGTACTTAATATTTTACTATTTAGTAAACTTGACTAAACTTATTGTTATATAATTTAATTACTAAAACTTTTTCCGTAAAATAAACAATAAGTATTTTGATTGTAAAATTGCATTTACAAATTTCATTCCTTTTGATGGTTTTCTTTTAGTTGTGAAGCAGGCAGCTAATTTTTAATTACTTATTAAGTATGTATCATTTTTAATGTCGAATTATGTATATTTTATAATTAATTGTTTACTAAACGTTGCTTAGCAGTGAATTAATAAATCGTTGTCATATTTCACTTAACAGTGGTTAACTAATCACATGCTAAATAACGTTTTTAAGAAAGAAAAGTTTATAATGCTTTTGGAGTTTAAATTAATAAAACAGTAATCGGGACCAACGCTCAACGTTTCAAAAAAATATTCCACGGCTTGTAAATAATTTCGATAGCATTATAAACTATATTATTAATTTAAATGTAGTTATTTTTAGAGTGCTTACTGTAATTTTGGTGCGTAGTTTTTGTTACAATTGTATATTTTTATTACAATTTGAAATTGGTATACTTAGCTGCTAATAATTATAACATCTTTGTATAAACCAAAGTTGATTTTTAGTAAATTCATGTCTACTTTTACTAAACTCAAGTAAAGTTTACTAAAACTAGTAATTATTACTAAACTTTAGTAAAGTTGACTATTGACAGGGTTGGAATGTTTTCAGAACTAAACGTGTGATTACCGAGTGTCAAAGTTTACCAATTTTTATATTGTTATCTTTAATTTCGTTCTTCCATTAATTAAGATATTTGAAAGCAATAATATAATTCAATATAAAGGTTTAATTTATGTAATTATTATACGTATATTTTATTAATTAAATAGCCGATTAGAATAAATAATAGGACTGACTAAGCTAGGGTTGCTTACCTGAAGCGATGTTCATACCACAAAATTTAATACCTATGAACATAGGCGCATACTGTTCGACTGAGCCCTTACCACGAATCGTTTACGCATTCGATCAAACATACTGTATTTCCCACGAAAATTCAAAATTAAAATCATCCAATAAAAGTTTTGAAACTACAATGGTTAATTTCACTATTAAACTAAATAACAACAAAGAACTGGTCAAGTGCGAGTCGGACTCGCGGACTACATAATCTGTAAAACTTTCACGGTTTCGTAGATAAAGCTTGGTTGACAGAGAAGGACGGACAGTAAAGTCTTACTAATATTACCCGGTCCCGTTTTTAGGCTTTTTGGTACGGAACCCTAAAAAACATGGTAAATGTTTTAAATAACTTTAATATTAGAATCAGTCAATCGCGAGCCGCAAAATAGCTTAAAACAGTGTCTCTGTTTAGGGTGACCAAATATCAATTTGTGTAGATAGGCAGCGAGATAGAGACAGAGATAATGTTTTAAGCTATCTCGCTGCTCGCGATTCTACTCTGGTGAATACTAAATATGGTACGTAAACAATTCGTGGTAGATCTACTGAGCAAGAGGTGTAGCGATGGCAAGAAAATGCCAAATCTAACTCGAAGTTACTTTTCTGCGTATGACGTCACAAGTTCACAAAATGGCGCCGGGTCAGTCCTATTGTTATTCTAATCGTTTCGACAGTTTCGTTCGCACAATTATGATTGTAACACGTTTCTAAGTGGATGTTAGTTTTAGATACACAGTTTTTATGTTCTTATTGTGTTTAGGAGTGATACAGATAATTGTATGTTTATGAAAGTTTATGGAGAGGTGTAATAAATATACTTGTAATTTAATATTGGAGTTTTTATACAATTTTTCAAAGTCTAGATCCAGTGGGAATGCCGGAATGAACAGTAGCCTATGTTGCTCGCAAGAATTTAATCGAACAACTCGTGGTATGGTACTAGGAAAATGAAAACCACCAGATCAAAGCAATAATTTATTTGTGAAAAAATTGAGCGCATAAAAACTTAAGCCTAAACGAACAAAATACTTAATTAAACATTAAAATTAAACTTAATACTCATTGTCATTCAATTCATAGTAGATTCATTTAATACTGAGAAATAATTAAAATATAAATAATCAAATAAATCACTCGATAAGTTCAGTCTTAAAATTATATTGTAACTGGAATTCTATATAAAATGGAATTAATTAAATTAACGTTCAACCTATGTTAATTACAGTACGTGCCATAATAATCTGCGCGCGGCCAGTGGCGATTACGTCGCATTTTTTTACTTTAATAGGGAATACAAGATTCGCTTTCTTTTCAATACTAGTTCCAAATCGCTTGATAGATAGCGTGATCTATAAACATCACACGCTCCGATGAAACTATTGCTTTTTTATCGTTAGAAAAATGAATTTTTATTTATCATGGACATCATCCAGTTTTTAAGTTATTTAAAATGTGATATTTTAATTTAATATTAATAATATTTCGATGCAAGCATATTTTTTTAAACTTCAGTAGTGAAAATTCAGTGTTGCCATCTATATAAACATAAAACCCCAAGGGTAAAAATGGAACCCTTTTACTAAAACTCCACTGTCTGTCTGTCCGTCCGTCTCTCTGTCATCAGGCTGTATCGCATGAACCGTGAGTTATTACTTTTGGAATAACAACGGCAATTTACACAGAGAGCGAATAAAAACATTGAACACCTCACACATATTCAACACCTACGACAAAAATTTGAACAATATCGATTCCTTTTGATTTTGACTACGCGCAAACTTTTCGGGCGTGAACTCTTAACACATTTTTTTAACCACAAGACCGAAAATACAAAAAAAACATCCCATATCGTTTCGGGTTTCAACTATGTGATTAACAAGGCAAAGCGGTGTAAAAGCTACCGTGTATCGCAGATTCAATAAAGCTTTAAGTATATTTAACAACCTTAGTTATATTTCAACACGTTATTATTGTCCTAGGATAATATTAATCCTGTCTTACTTATATAGATGTTTTTCATTTACAAATTGTTAATCATTCATTGAGGTGCAATTAGGGGCCAAACACAAAATGCCTGTCGCCGATAAATAAAATTGTTAACAAAAAATATAAGATTAAACGAACTTCCCAGTGGAGCTCAACTTAATTATTGTTCCGTTTACTATTTGTAACTGAGCATTTTGGTATAATTTAAAGACGAAAATTCCTTGACCTTTCTAAGCTTATTAAAATTTAAAATAAAAACACTTTATTACGACTTCAGATACTCTTAGAAACGATAACGAATATTTATCTTTAAATTGTATCGAAATGTAGGCACAGATTTCGCCTACAAACTGTATATACAACAACAATTAACAATATTCCACGCAATAACTAACATTTAAGTTGTAGGTAGCAGGCATTTTGCTTTTGGCCCCTTCTAATGCCTCAATCTTACATTAAAATGTGTTGGTGCAATTTGTTCTCTAACGAAACTATTATATTAAAATTAACTACATTAAAATACTACGTTTTGTGACAATATTTCACGTATTCACCAATATTTTTTATTCCTAAGCAGAAAATTCAAGATAAATAATACTTAAAACATGCTTAAATAAAGTGAATTAAACTACAGCTACCTAAAAGTAGCTAGAATATGATTATAATAATCTTAAATTATACTAGCCGCCAAAAAAATCGACTCATCAAAGGACAAAAATCGTAATTGGCTTTTCCGATTGGTTTTTTTTGGATTCGAGTTTTTGGTTCACTCGAATCCAAGAATCTTCATTTTGTTTGATAACTTTGCATAATTTAAATAGGCCTTAGACGTTGTCTTGGGGACGGGAGAGTATTGCGCCGGAGACTGAGTTTTTTTGTTAGGGTTCCGTACAAGTAAAAAACAAGGAACCCTTATAATTTTAATGAAGTCCTTCAAGGGTCGTATCCCCCATTGGCAAAGACGAGATATTTTTTCAGCTGAAATGGCTAGCAAATCCTTTGTTTTAAACGCTCTATAGACAGTGCAACTGGTTCTTTTTCACTAAAACCGTGGGTGGATCGATTTTCTTGGCAGCAAGTGTAGTATTTAATCAAAGAAAAGCAGTTTTGAGTATTTTTAATAAATCAAAACTCAAACATACTTTTAACTTTAGAAAAATAAAAATCGACAAAAAATATATTTATTATGCATTCTTTGACATAAAAATACGCGGCAAATTGGACCTCCTATCTGTTAAAAATCAACTGAATTAATAAATAATGCAATCTATAAATCAAAATAGGCAAAAAAATATATAATGAGTGTACAATTTCTGTTAAGATATAGAGAGGGCATCTCAAAACTTTGATTCATATTCTAATCTTGGTAGCGACACACTTAATTTTTTTGCAGGACACTTCACACAGCGACATCTAGCACCACAACATTGCAAACATTGGTAGCTTGACACAAACTAATAGAGAATATTCATTATCTATACATACAGACTGAAAACAAATATTAGTTTGATGGGTTTTTTGTGGATCTCGATATTTCTGTATATATATGAGAGGCTATAGGAGAGGGTGTTATAGGCTCTGGGCATCTAATACAAGTCCCAGGCACTAAAACTCCCTGAATAGCATGGATTAAGGTATTAAAGTTGCTGGCGTTGTATAAATCATCTAGATTAGATGTAAAGGCATGTATTATTCAATTCTTATTAAAAAACAAAAAATATGTAAAATGTACCGTAACTTTAAATTTGTAAAAAAAAAAACATTATTTTAAAACCGTTATTAAAGATTTAGATGTTCTCTCTTTTTCTAGTAACATTGAATCTCTTTTCCATATTAAAAATATCGGTGAATAAACATTATTACTAAGGCACTTTAATATTAACATTTACTGAAACTTTCACAATAATACCTTACAATCATTAAAAATAAAATCTTAAATTAAAATCACAAACTAAATTATTCGATTCGGAATTATTAATTATTAAATTAATTAATTATTTTGAGAGTTTTTCGAAGCTGAATCAGATAATTGTCTACTAATAATCATTAAATTAATTTAATTGAGGTTTGTGTGAGATTCACCAAGGACCACTTGCAGGGTTTATTAAATCTAGGTTTCCGGTTAATGGGGAGTTGAACAATCTTTTTTTTACAAAGTTTTAAAGTATTTAACTTTCATGGCAACTTAAGGGAAAAGTTGTTATTTTAGAATCTAAAATTTAAATAAATGATGCTGATTTAAAAATCTCAATTTTACTAAACATAAGCTTAGTTCATACATATGAGAGGCAATTTTAAAACATTGCGTTACCTGCTACCATTTGTTACATTACGCGATGTAAAATCGACAGCCGCACCCGATATGGTGTTAATGGATGGTAGCAGGTAAAGGTACGTTATAGATTCTAACAGCCTTACAGTAATGTTGGAAATGGCCGCTAAATGTTTACACTAAGTCTAGGTTAAACAAAATCGAGACTTTTACCTGCAAGTGGCCCTAAACCTAAGTAATTATTTGAAATTGATTGCATATTATCCTTTGATAATTATTAAAAATGTATATTGTAAGATTCAGCATTTACCTGGAGGTAGTATTCAGTGTTCCCTGAGCGCGTAGAGGACGCTGTCTTCGAAGTTGGCAGCTACCGTGTAGTTCTTGGATTGGAGGAAGTGTGTTGTCTTCTCGCGGTATACGGGGTCTGATGATAGAACTTCTATTGTCTGTGGACATATATACGGGATTTGTTAGATAATATGGCAAGTGGGAAAACTGAGGGCAAATGAGATTAAGGGATGATTCTGATTAGGCCGGGCCGGGTCGAGTCTGGAGCGGAGGCCGTCTGTGCTGCACGTTTATATAACACCGGGTTATCGGCCGCCGAGGGGACGGGGCGGATCCGTGGAGTAGACGAGTGTCGTCCGGTCCGGGCAAGGACGGGACACAGATCATGCACTGTTTAATATAAATTGCTTCATGTATTGTTCATTGTATGTAATGTTTCAAATCCGTGCCCCATCCGGCATGGGCTAATTAGAATCATCCCTTAGCGTTTCCAGTAGCAATGTTTTATTCTTAAAATGCAAAAAGGTACGGTCTTCACAACAAATCCACCAATTTACTAATCATACGAATGACGAATAACAACATCACAAAGACATTCTGCCATTCTACTGCAGTTCAAACGTTGGCAAGTAGAAAACCTGCCAGCATAATAAGAAATAGGCTCTACTTCCGGTACAATTAAGTTTATATTGCAAGTTGCTTGTTGAAGTCGGTAGTAAAACTTAGTCACGGCTTAGCCCAGGCGCGGCGCTGCACTAGGTCAGGTTTAGCTAAATCTAAGGCTGTAGTTCGTATACAAAAGTAGGCAATTGTTACACAAGAGTATGTAAATTTTTATGAGATATTTGTAAATTCCCTTTCATTCTCAGTATGGCAAGGTGTACTAGTATACGGGTTGCTTTCCGCAATTAGACCCCTCTAGTTGGGTTCCTTTTGCGTGAGGTTCCTCTTGTCAGGGGGAGAACAAGCCCAGTTCCTCCATTAATTTTGCCACTACATGTGGTTGCTCAAAAATTTTTCGAAGGCTATTGACGTCACCTATTGTCCTGAGTCTAATTTCCGCTAGTACCATGAAATCCAGTAGCACACGCGCGGTCGTTTGCACGCTCTGCTTAGGGGGCTGTCCGTTATACCAATGGCAAGATGTATAGACGACTTACTCTAAGATTGACGTCGTTGTATGGTACGTGCGTGAGTGCAGAGAAGGCAGCTTCGCCTCCCAGTATGACGTAGTCAGCCGTCGTAGCTTCAGCGGCCAACAGCAACGTGTATAGAGGGAGACACAGCACTCGCGCGTGGAACATGGCACCCGCTCCCGGCTCCCTGTTAACATAATCATTTTAACTTTTCAAATAATAGCTCATGGTAATACATAGCTAGTACATAGGTTACTAAAATGCGTGCCCCTTCTTAGGTGTTCTGAAACTTAAAATTTTAATTTTTCCGGGACTGGTGTAACCCCTTCTCTTGGAGTGGGAGGGTCGTTCTTGACTTTTTTCAATTCAATTCAAAATTAATTAAGTACTAAAAAGTTGTCACATAGCATGATATACAAAATATGTCCTCTGTGATTGACCTTTCGGTATACAATGTACAGGGTAATTTAAGACAAAGGTAGGTAGGTTTTTTTAATACTTTAAGATCAATGCATTAAAAAAACAAACACAAAAAATGGTTGTCTGTAAAGTCGGTTTACGGACGATAATTTTACGTGATAACGTCATAAAAATACGATTAAAAATAATATTTGTTCATTTATATTTTTTTTTCTTTACGTATTTTTATCCTTTATATAAGTCTTCTATTCGTCACTCGTCACCATAACACAAGCCAAGATGAGCGATATTATTATTAAATACTCTGTTGCATAACGGCAACGGACCATGACACATGACGTCACACAATATTTTATCAGACACTTTTTTGTGAATGCAGGTGTCCCATCAATTTATTACACGTTATCACGTCAAAACAAAAATGGAATAACAACCTTAAAACAAGGAAATACTAATAAATGAATTGGTAAATTATTATGATCATACATAATCATATTTTCATATGCATATTCATCTTTTGTGTCTCAGGATAACCTGTACTTGTTGTTTTCGGCAACTAGACCTTTGCAATTAGGTCCTTTTAGCGTGAGGCTAACCTAACCTACTAAGCTTTTCCACCAAATGTGGGGAAGCACCCTTAGTGCGAAGCTATACCTGTATGGCACCTCACGTGGATGCGGCGCCGGCGACAGGCCAGCGTGTGCCCGCCGCGCGCAGCACCTCAACGCGAGGTAGTCCCGCGCCGCCGCCCGCGCCGCCACGCCGCGCCATCCTCGCGCCGTTTCTAGGTACACTGTCGCAGGGGACCGAGGACCGGAGGGGACCACTTCTACGAACGTGCCGTTGTACTGGGGAAGGGAAACAATATTCTATATATATAATATTCAAAGTCCTAACTGACTGGTTTATATATTAAATTTGGGATACAAATATCCATTATGATATTAGCCTTTCCTAAGAAAGGATTTTGGAAAATTAAACATCTGTGAGGACGAAGTTACAGGTGCTAATTCTATAATACAGGATTATTGGTAACTATACTAGCAAACTGTGAGAGCTACTTCTGTGCACCTTAAAGCTCAACTTTTATTCTACGACTTTTGTCAGTACTTATTGCATATCCTAAAAAAATTTAGGTAAGTGTTTCTAGTACTGTCTGGCCATTTTCTATGTCTATGCGGCACGGAGCAAGCGCGGCGCGGGCGCTGGCGGGTACGACTTCCCGCCCGCGAATTACTATACGTACTAAGAAGAAGAGGCTAAGTGGGGGAACAGCCCTGTAAAACTAAAATAAACTAACTACTATTCATACTATGATTGAGTATTATTTGAAATGATGGTTTTTTCTTATGGAATTTTTTATAATTAATTTCCAAAAGTTGATTGTTAAGGTGCACAGAAGTAGCCCTCAACAGCTTGCTACCACTATATAAGTATAGTTACCAATTATAGACTATTTAATACTACATTAGCAAAATATGAGACATTGGTTTCCTTACAATTTCACCATAAAGTCTGTCCAATACTCTGACACTATCAGTGGGATCTGCCGGGGGCGGAGGCAGCTTGGCCACTGGTGGAGCAAAGTGTAGTTGTCTGACGTAGGCCACCAGCGGAGCTGAGGCTTGAGGGATCCGTGCCAGCTCATAGTCTCGGGACATGTTCACCCGGAATTGCTGACCACCTAATGCTGGGGTTGAGAAATACTAGATTAGACAAATTACAAAGACTAGAAAAATATCCTGAAGTAGCCTTCTATGATAATTTTAAAGTGTTTTTGGTTATTACTTTAACTTTCATTATGATCGGTATTTGTATTTCTTTCGTCTATCTTAATTAGAAAATGTCTTAAATAGAAAGACTCGTGTTTTTCTATTTTTGATTGCTTGAAACTACTGGACATTGAAAACTTGAATAGCATAGACGCCGGAACTTACGTAGGTGAAACTGCAATACTATGTCGCAATACTCTCAAGGATTCAATGTATCTTAAAAATAAGTCAACCAAAAAATCTTTGATATTAGATAATAATCTTACCAACAGTATCCATATAAATCAACAGCATGGTCATAACAGTAACAAAGGTCAACACAAATAGCACGGCCGGCAGCAGCCTCCGGTACAAGTCATTGGGCGGAGTCTTCGTAAAGCTGGGGATGGACCAACGCAGTGACGGGCCTGAGGCTGGTACTGGCTCCGGAGTTTTATACCCCAGGGGTGTGGGTTCCCCTGTTTTAACACCAAGTTCTGGTGTTTTTGTAGTATCCTTGGGCTTATCAGGTGTTTTAATTGTCATTGTTTCTTTTTTGTCTGTTTCTTGTGAAGACTCCTCAGGTAATGGGTTTTCTTGAATTTTCTATAGAAAAAAGTGTCAAGTCTTATTTAGGAATGTTTTAAAACAATAATATGACCATTTGAATGGTATAAAAAATGTAGCACTTTTGTAACTCTTGCTAGTCTTTGTGAAAGGCGATTGTTGCGCCTTTCTCAAATTAATTTTGACACTGGCAATGCACAGTATTTTGCTGGGTTTAGAATTTTGTGAAAGGATATCTAAAATATTAATCTTTAGCAAACAAAGGCGTCTGCCTCTGATTGTCTTTAAGCAATAAACTCAAAAAATACTAAATACTTGTTTTTTTTGCTTTGACACTATTGGATAAATTTTATGGTAACATATGAATACGAACAGGTGAGCAAATTGGGTATGTGGGTTATTCCTGTGGGATCGACATCTACATGAAAACAATAGATACAACTACCTATTTGCAACAAAATTAGTCATTGATAACATTATGTTAAGTTTTCCTAACCTAAAACGATATTGACATCATTTTCACAACAATTTACAAACAATTTTGTTAATTTTATCACTGTTAATTTTTGTCTAGAATTTTAGAGAACGAGCCAAAATGAATGATGATAGAAAAACGACACGACAGGTGTTGGGTTTTTTGTGTCGAACTTTATGGCTTCACACAAGGAGTTTGGATTAAAGAATAGTATTTTCAAAGATTAGTAACTATTTATTCAGTGAAATAACTTCTATTCAATACTCTAAACACGATGAATAATAGAAAATACCATGATTTTGAAGTGATTTTACGACTTACTTTTTCGGCCATTGTTTGCAATAGCTTTGTTTAAAACACACAATGACACTTCTTATCTGGGTATGTTACGCTTTATTCTTGTGCTTACGATTACACCAATAAAACACAAAATAGGGAGCCACACTGTACACTTATTACTAATGAAAATGCCTAAATTTTACGAAATAAACAAACAAAAATTGAGCGAGCATGAGTCACTGACCGCATCAGGTGCGACAAGTGCATGGAAATAAATTCTACTAAAATATTGACAGGTGAATGGTAGAAAACGGTAAACCTACCATTTGCTTTTTTTTAACTGTCTTCGCCGTTGGCAGAGAATTTTACGTTCGTACGCCGTACGTGGCTCGAAGTACCTGGCCGTTGGACTTCACGCAAGGTTATCGCAAGGCATAGAGCCAACGCCAATTAATACCTAAATAAAATGATAGGTATGAGAAATATAAATGTCACGTAAATGAAAATGAATGATGAGTAATATTAACTCTACAGAGTAATGTAATAAGTTATCTACTGTATCATTTTTGGATTTTAGATTAAGATTAGGTTTTAGGCATGGACGTACTATTACTAGTTGTATGTAGTACGTCTATGGTTTTAGGTTATGATTACGTTATGATTTGGGTAATTCCTGGTATATTTAATATTTTTGCGTAGCGTGTCATAACAAGGCGCTAAATAAAACTCATATACCTTAGGAAAAGGCTTTATTGTCATAAGTTATAGAAATTTAACAAAAAATTTGAACATGATACATGTAACTTTACATAATATTTAAATATTTTATGCGAAAATACTTATGTACAATGGAATTTATGGTTTCTAAAAAAAACATAATAAATGATTATTAATATTAACTTAAATTTGGGCATGATCGTCAATTCTTTGTTGATAATTATAATTTATTAAATTATTAAAATAATATTAATATCAATAATCACTGGTTTTGAATAAATATTGGTAAAATTATATTAAAATTCGAAACAATCATAAAATATTATTTCCCTTTTTATTAAAAGTTATAAAATAACGTCTATCTATTCTGTGTCAAACATAATTTCAAATCAAGTATATCAAGAAACATATCAAGCTAAATGATAACATTTATCGTTCTAAAAGCGCACTAACATGAGTGACGTTATCCTTTCAGCAGCTTAGCAAATAAAGTTTCACGTTTAAAAGACGTGCACTTTCAAAATACTATTGATCACTGCAGTGAAGTATACGTCTAACTGGCAAGGGGAATTATACAATAGATAGGTAATTAAATTACATAATGCGTTAAATATACCTAAACATATCCACATTAATGTAGTTAATTATTTATTAATATGAAAATGTATAAAAATGAGCACACTAAATTAATATTGACCGAGTCTTTATATTTTATAATAGTTTGTACCTAAATCATTATTAGTTCTATTTCAAAGCCTATCGATATTTCAACCTTTTATATTATTTGACAAATTAGTAAGCTGCTGCTGTTTAAAACTATTTAAAATATTCAAAACAAAATCAGAATAATTTTTTAATCAAATTAATTTTAAGAAATTTCACTTATTAAATAGGATAAAATATAATTGCACTAAACTTCGACACGTAAAAGCGAGTTAAAAAAAATATTTATTAAAAATAATTTATCTAATAACTTCAAGTTATAAAGAGTTTCGTGCAACAATAGCTCTTACAAATATTAAACATTATAGCGTAGGCCTATGATATTAATTGCACTGTAAAAATTTGTATAGTTAACCATATTAATTAACCGCTATAAACCTCTTAAAATTAACATAATTCTGTGCACCAACAACTACTACCTACAACGTGTTAAAATGTCCAAATACAACTATATTCGTTTAATTTTCTCTAACAGTTTTAATTCAATGTTTTATGAAATAGATTTATTTTACTAAGCTGTAAATTTAGAGAACCACAACATTATTAATTTTACACGACTACAATTTTGTAAAATGTCTTGTTTGTTTATTGTCAAATATTTTAAATTAGTAAACACAATGTCATTTTCTTAATAACAATAGAAAGGCCTTTTTAAGGCATACAGCTACAATGTCATCAATTCAGTAATTAAAACAACTATGTTAACACATTTTACATCGTTTGCTCAATAATAAATTTAATTTAAACGGGTCCGGTGTATACGTGTTAAATCTACATTGCTCATTTTTTATAATGGCAGCATTGGAGTATTCTAGAGTACAGTTGTATACAATTTAAATGATGGTCGTGATAATAAAACTATATTTTTTTTCTACAGTAAACTTAAAAATCTTTGACTTTTTTCATGACGTTGATGATTTGTGTGTATTTTACCTGAGTTTATTCCACAAATATTGTTTGATACGTCTAAGGATGCGTTTAATTTCAAATATAATACGCTACCTATAGGGTGAAATGAAGTTATTTCTAAAAATATTTTATTACAAGTCATCTTATAAAATTATTGAAATGTATAATTATTGTAAGTACCTACAACTGTTCTTTATTTATAATATACAAGGCCCAGCGCGGGTAATGGTTTGGACAGACCAGAGATGCGGCTATGTTCACACTGCTATTTTTCTATTTAATTTTATGGTGTGAACATAGCCGCATATCACTGACAATGTAGCTATCGATCTATCGCTCCAGCTTTCGACAACGCGTGTTTGGTCTGTCGAATTGGAATTCCATATTTATTTGTACGGTTTTAGTCTGGTCTGTCCAAACCATTACCCGCGCTGGGCCTTGTATATTATAAATAAAGAACAGTTGTAGGTACTTACAATAATTATACATTTCAATAATTTTGACATACCGTTTGTTGATAGCTAGCTGATAATATTTTCCTTTATGTACGTTTTGCGATGCTACCACCTTCTGCGCCGGGCCATCAAATTACAGAATAGACGAAAGTTATTGTCAATCGTTACCGCCCTCTCTGTAAGCATATTCTTTACATACTTATAAAACGACTTACAACTATAAGTATTGAGGTAAACAGCCCAAAAAGAGTATATAAAATTCAAACGTTATTGTCAAAGTTACGAAAAGCACAATAAATAGATATTTATATTGATTAAAATTATTTTTTCATTGTCATTTTATTAAAATTATCTTACCTATCTACTAAATAAAGGAGTATTATTGTCGAGCACGTGGCAAGGACATTCTTAATTTACTATTAATAAATAAAAAGAGAAAAAAAATGAATATTCAAAGGCCCCTTAGACAACTTAATAAAATTCCTTGCGATATAGCCATAATAATTTTTACAATATAATATTTATTATGGCAATACCTATTTATTTATGTACCTTCTTATGAACGTACATAGATAAGGTACCTATGATGGGTAAGGTACCTATCACTACTGCCTGGGGCCATAAACTTTTATTTTAAGAAATCAATTGGCCCAATTCCATTAGGTAGTTATCTAATGATCAATTCGAATACATCTAATTATTCTATTTTTAGGTAAAAGCCTATTTCGTTTTCATTAAAATTTCATTTATTTGCCTAAAAAGTTAAATAGAATAGCAAAAATTTCACTGATATGAAATTGATATTGTATGTAGATTGCATAGATTTACTGTATCTTCTTGATTTATTTCATCAAACTTTAAATTATAAAATGTGTTTGATATTTCCAACTATTTATCCCAATTAGTACCAAATTTTTTTTGTTGTGTGTATAACTTGTTTTGTACACTCAGAAACGAAAATAGGGTTTTCAATTACCTAGAAACTATGTTTATTTATTTAAATAGTGTAAATAATAAGATATATACTTATAAATATACATACCTAATTATCAACTTTAAAAATATTGTCTAAGTACAACATTATTGTCATATAGTATTTTGTTTACCTTTTATAATATAAAGTTATTTGTAATTTAAAAACCTTCCATTGCCGACCGGCGAGAATTTAAAGGCTTTTTAACTTCAAAAGTTCCTTGTTTGTGGGTACTTTAAAAATACCGCCTCGTAAAGATTTGTGTTTTGTATAAAACACATAATACACTGATAATGTAAATTGATATTGTCAACGGTTCCGCTTATTACTAAGTATTATTTTAATTATGAAAAGCTCCAGCAACTGTCACCGGATAGAAAACCGATCTCGGAGCTGAGATGGAAATTGGTGATAAACGACAAATTGTAAAAAGTTATGTATATAATGTGTATTTACCGCTGTCAACCCATAGTTAAGTACATTTTCCATAATTGAGTTACGATTATTTTCGAATAACTCAATTTCGAATCTACATTTTGTAGAGATGGATTTTGGAAACAATTTTAAATAAATCCAACCCAAATTAGAATGTTGGTGTGTTCGTATTATTTACCTTTTTACCCAAAAACTAACGAACCGATTGCGATGAAACTAGAAATTAGCTGAAGGCCTGGAAAATATTACTACTTTTATCCTGTTAAGTGAAACAGCAGAAATAATTTATGTTAAAATGAATTGATTACGATAATATGTACCTATCTCCTTTAATCCACTTTCCTAGTATCTTTTGTAAGTTAAAAAATATCTTAATAAAAAGTCCAAAATCCATCGTAAGTACAAGTAGTATTCCCCCTAATTCCCTCTATCTACCACCAACCAAGGCGTTATAGAACGGTATCAGAACTAGCGAGAAGAATGACATAGCGGTCAGTGATGAGCCTCCCGCTCCTTGAGGGAAGGGCACCGGAGTCCCGGGCTCCACCACGTGGATCTTCCATCCGAGGTTGTTGTGGGTGTAACACTGAAAACATGTAAAAAATAATTAATACTTACTTTATTTCAGGTAATAAAATTTATTGACAGGGTGTCCGTTGAGCGTAGGGGATCCGTTGGGGAAGCGGTTAAGCGTGAACCATAAAATAAAACCCCTAGACTGGGGTAGCCGATAATATATTAAATTTTGTTAGAAGAAAGAGAAAAAAAACTGTTAATAGGGTTACTAGCTTGTTAGTGGGAACTATTTTAGGTAGATTCTGCTCCCTGCAAAACTGAACAAAATAAAATAATGTCAAAAAGTCTCTTCTTTTTTCGAAGTCTGTTAAAAAAAGGTAGGTTTCTATTGATAAATAATTTCTACCAAACAAGACAATATTTTTGCTTGGCAACATTCATGTAATTTCCCGCCACGCCATTTGACTGCTGCCGGCAACAGCAGGCTGATTCACAAACCATCAGAAGGATACCGAAACGAATAGACAGAATAACTGACAAGGATGGCAACACGTCAAAAGTCGCGGGATTGAAAGAGCAGCAATATTTTTTTCGTTTTGGTAGCCTTCCGACGGTTTGTGAATCAGGGGGCTGAACGTAGTACATACCTGATAGTAGACCAGGTCCGGCGTCTCATGAGCCACGGTCCAGGTGAGCAGGGCCGGCTCTCCATCGGAACAGTTCAACTGTAGAGTCTTCATGTACTGCTCGAAGGTATCGGTGACGGCCGCCTGGTCTATGGTCTTGTGCGTCCATTCACAGTAGCGACCGGCTGAGGAACATTGCATACATTACTAGGTGGTGTCCGCGACTTCGTACGCGTCGTAGTTTTGTTTTATGTACCAAAACATTCCTCTTGTCTCACTCTTTTAAAAAAACCGCATCAAAATCCGTTGCGTAGGTTAAATAGGGACAGACAGACGCTCGACGGCGGGAAGCGAATTTGTTTTATACTATGTAGTGATTAGCTGCGCTCTGCGGTTTCAACCGCGTCCAGGGCCGGTATAAAAAGTAGCCCATTTATTATTCCAAGACTCCAGCTATCTACCTAGATAGCTGGAGTCAGACTGAATTTCACCGTAATCGGTCCAGTAGTCTACGCGTGGAGGACTTACAAAATAAATATAACACACATAGCTAAGGTACCTACATATAAATTAAAACAATCGCTAAAACACAAACTTCCACATTTAATAAGGGGGCGTCCATAAATTACGTGAGATGTTTAAGGGGGGAGGGGGTCGAGTCAAATTTCGTCTAATCTTACGTTGGAGAGAGGGGATCTCGAAAAATATTTTTTTCTGATTGATTTTTCGGGCTTAGAGTGGCTAGATCAGAACGAAGTTGAAGGAGCAGATAATTTTACTGAAAACCAAAAATTAAAAAAAACACCTCACGTAATTTATGGACGCCACCTAAGTAGGTTAGAATGATTTTCGTATCAAAAATTCTTAGCAAGTATTTCCATTAGTGATACGGGGTGATACTAGGGGTCCCCCGTGCAAGAGGGCCCCCGCTTAAGAGGGCCCTCTTTGTTGCAATATTTTGTTTTGATAGGTTCACAAACTATTGTATGCGCGAGAATTTCTTAAGGCCGAACGTACAACCGAGGGCTACAACTATAACAATATTAACCTGCAGTTGGATAAGGGTATCCTTCATTATCGTAAGCAACTCCAGCGAAGACTCGTTGTTTCCTCCGTTCCTCCTCACGTTTCTGACTGAACCCACCTTCCGACGAGTCGCTGATGTAGAACGGGTGGTATCTAGGTAAATTGTGAACACAATAATTTTTACAAGTTTTAAATCGGTATAATGGTAGCTAAACATTTTTTCTTTCAGCGTTTGACCACTATCACACCCGCCCGATGGTAGTTGACGATGCGGTCTAAGATGTAGCACGCGGTGTCTAGAAGATACCTGTTCACTCGCTACCGGCGCTCTCCCCATACAAACACCATGGACAATGACACTATAGCAAATATTTTTGTTACATAAAACTTATAAATGCCATGACCATGCCCCTATGTTTTGTTTTTAAATCTAAATTTCTATGATAATTAGAAAATGAAAAAAAACCAAGATATAGGGGCATAGTCATGGCAGTCATAGGTTTTATGACACAAAAATATTTGCTATAGTGTCATTGTCCAAGGTGGAAATAGTCGACTACGTTTGTACGGAGAGAGCGCCCGGTACCCTTTCCTCTTAAGGACCCATACAAATTGTAAAAACAAATGTAGTTAAGGATCTACACTTAGCTGAAACTGCTGGATTCATTGCATATTTTTAACAATACCCTGTGGTCTTAGTTCGATCTCGTGAGAATATTGGGATAAAACGTAAATGTTTCGTATAAATGTTGGGATAAAACGTATACGTTTCATGTTATGTACTCCTAAATATTAAATCTACGCCTATATCAAGTTTCATCAATATCGGTCTAGTAGTTTCAGCACTGTTACTTTAATGTAATATTACGATAAATGAACCTAGAGTAGTCTGTAATAATTAGCTGTTACATGGTTTTAGTTACCCCCTAAATACAGGGTTATTGGTAACTATACTAGCAAGCCGTTAAGGGCTAGAGAGTTACCGAGTTTTGGGAAATCTAAGCAAATTACTATAAAATAATTTGTATACCTAACAATTAATTTTGGCTATCTAGAGTGGGAATGTCGCCTGCCTTTTGGGGACGATGCCGCGTGGAGACGCTCAGCCCCTTAGACAAGATTGCTTTCTATTAGCGATGTCGCCAATAAAAAAGAGTGTCGATTGGCGATATCGCTAATAGAAAGCAATCTTGTCTAAGGGGGCTGGACGGAGTAAACCACAACTAGACCGTAGCCTACTCTTAAATCTATACATATAAAATGCTTTGTCCTGAACTACTGACTGACTGACTGACGGATCAACGCACAGCCTAAACTGCTAATTGTAGAGACCTGAAACTTGGAGGGTGTGTTCTTTGTGTAACGTAGACATCGAATAAGAAAGGATTTCTACCCCTAAGGGGGTGAAAAGGGGGGCAAAGTTTGTATGGGACAACGTGATTCCTCGGTCCATTTTCGACTTTTACGCGGACGAAGTCGCGGGCAAAAGCTAGTCCATATAAAACCTTACTTGGCGGGGTTGGTATCATCGTTGCCACCTTCGACAGCGAAGGTGTACGTCTTCCCACGTTCCACGTACAGTTCCGGGATCAGCAGGTCGTTGATGTACCACGCTATGCCCCAGGATGGGTGACCTATTATACAAACAAACACATCAATAACACGATTAAGGGATTAAGTTAACTTCAAATAAAAACGGAAAAGAAAATTGATAAAACCGGCCAAGTGCGAGTTGGACTCGCGCTCGAAGGGTTCCGTAAGGTTCCCATGTTGTATGGGAGCCACACTTAATGTTTATCTTTCTAGATTTAGAATTTGTTGTTATAACCGCAATAGAAATACCTAATTTGTGAAAATTTCAACGCTGTAGCTATCACGGTTCATGCATGAGATGAGTTGGTGACAGACAGACAGTGAAGTTTTAGTAATAGGGTCACGTTTTTACTCTTTGGGTACGGAACCCTAAAAAAACAAATCCAGTAGAGGAACATAGCTTGTCGGACGGGACCTATTATTGGGAGGATTTTAGTCTAGATTTTGAATGGGTTCCTTCTTTGTGACGCACAGCCGGGTTATTAAGATGTTTCAATGTGATTAATTCATGCAAATTGTTTTTTATCACAGTTGCTCATAAAGTGGATCTTATTCAACGGCTTTTATGCTCATAATCCAACATATTATGCACGCGTGCGTTTTTGATTTGTTAACTAGTGCTGTAAAGTTATCCCGAAAAGGTAGGTACCAAAGAGTTTTTTAGCTAGCAAAAATGGTTGTCTCTAAAGTCGGTTTACGAACGAAAATTTTACGTGATAATGACTTAGAAAACGATTAAAAATTGAGTTGTTTATATTTTGTTTTTTCTTTACTTAAATATATTGTTTTTCCGTACCATTGTATTTTGTTCTTAACCCCCGACGCAAAAGAATAGAAAACCCTAAAAAATAATGTATGTCACACGAGGATGTATAGGTTAAAAGTCTTTAGCCTGGCCTTTCCGGAGCATAATTAACAAAAAAATATTGCCTTAAAAAAATGTAAACATAGAGTTATCACAAATATTTTGTTAATTATTATTTTGTTTTCTTTTCAAGTCTTTTCTTTTATTCGCAACTGTGATAAAAAACGTCGTACGATATACGTGTGGAATTGATATTTGCATCTTGGCTTCTATAACACGCTCGCTGCCGCTCGCGCGTCATAAACCGCCTCTATGCAAAGATCAATTTACCACACTTATATCGTAATGTACTATTATTCTAAATGATTAAAGAATTTTGATTTTGACTTTAGTAAAAATAGGTATTCTCCGATAAATTGCCTATTATCAGGGCAACATATAATGCTAAAAGTAAGAAGAGTAGTGGCGTACCTAAACTGCCCGGGGCCCCTAGTTAATTCATCGAATGGGGCCTCTCAGGGCCTAACTGAGTAAAATGTGTGTGCGTGGTGTAAATACAAAAACAGATCAATTCTTACCAGATCTAAATATTCCATTGCTTATGTCATTGTCTGTGTGCGTGCAACATACATACAAAATGAGTGTTATTTGTGTTAAAATATAATAGATAGGTATAAAAAATGAACGTGACCCAGGACACGCGTTTGAAGTTCTTTTACCCTATTTATTGATTTTTTATATATATTATGTGTGTGGTGGGAGATATACAGGGTTATTGGTTTCCAATCCAAAACCGTGCAGGGGGTAGTTTTCTACATCAAAACGAACAACTTTTGTTCTAGGACTTTTGAAAATTCGAACATTTTTTTGAATTTTTTGAGGTTATATTAATTCGAAAATCAGCTGATTTTTTAAAATAAAGGTCATTCATAGTTAAAACAATCGATAAAGCTAAAAAAATAATTATAATCTTTAGGTTGATGACCTCTCCGTGTTAGTAACAGCTAATTTACGGGTAAAAATAACCTCAAAAAATTCAAAAAAATGTTCGAATTTTCAAAAGTCCTAGAACAAAAGTTGTTCGTTTTGATGTAGAAAACTACCCCCTGCACGGTTTTGGATTGGAAACCAATAACCCTGTATAAAAATATTTGTAGGTGATTAGTTTCTCTTACGGTTTTTTATTTCACGTAAAGCGTAACATTTTATTTCAAAAAACCTTAGAACTTCGTTTCAAAAGGTTTTAGGCGTTTAGATAGCTATTGAACTATTTGAAAACTTATTAGGAACTATATATAGGTAAGTTATAGATACTGACCAGTAATGGGCGTGTATCCCCTGGTGCCGCCCGCGGGCCCGATCCTAGCAGTAAAGTTGTGTACTCCATAGACCACACGGCCCGGCCATGGAGACACGCCGGCGTCGAGGGTTGCCAGACCCACGCACGTGTTGTCATTCTACGTGATTATGGTACAAGTGTCATATTAATTAAAAAAAGTTCTCTTCTTTTTTTTTCTTTTAATTATAGCTTCGCACGGCTTGTGCATTAAGCCATTGTCCAGTTATATTTTGCATCAAATCATGACCCGATTTTATTTTTCATAAATCGGGCCTAAAGTGTTTCAAAACAGTCAAAGTCGTCATAGTCCGTCAAGTCAAGGGCTATAGTAAAGCGGTGGCAAGTTTATCATAACCTTAATAGGAGATTTGGAGGCAACGAGGAAACTTCATGATTGACACTGATTTTTACTTTCACTACACTTGTGCACTTTCACAGAACTAAATTGAATAACATTCCACCAGAATTATACAATTCAACTCGGGTTACAACTAAGTTTCATGAAAATAAAACTGCAGCACGACATGTTATTAACTCGTTCCCGCCAAAACTCCAAATAGTGCTCTGGAAATTATTGTATTTAAATTCTCTTTGATTATTGTTTAAGTAGTACAAGAAGGAAAAAAAACTAAGATATTTTTGAAAAAGAATAATTAAAAGTTAAATCCTTCAGATGAGGCTGTAGAGGTATAAAGCTTCTTGCCTGCAGTGCTCTTTTGGGGGTAAAACAAGAAAAAAAACACTTGCGGGGCGAATCATGTGCTTCCAAAACTGGGAATTGGTTCCAAGGACCAATTACCAATCTTTAATTTTGATAGTGGTAAAAAAAATCATGCAAGATGGGTAAATTATTATATTGACAGTTCAAACAAATAAAGTGGTAATAGCTCATTACGCGATCTTTGTCAAACGTGTCTGATAAAAGTTTCCAATTAAAAGTTTTTTATAATGAATACTATTAGTTACCATAGCTCCGAAGTCAAGTTGAACATCATTCCTCGTGGTGTCCATGAAGGAATGGGCGTTCGCTTCATGTCGAGAGTTCAATGGACCAAACGCAGCTATCACTGACTGAGATCTGCAATTTAATATATAAAAATAAGATCTTTTTTTATTTAACATACCATTTTTCCACATTTAAGAATGACAAAACAATACAAAATTTTAAACACACTCTCTCTCACTCTGTCTTTTAATTAAATATTCTTTTTACTAAAATTATACATTTTTCCAAACTAGGGTCTTTTTTCCAAACAAAAAAAATCACCAAAATTGGTTTATAAACAAAGGGGGCATAACTTGTTGGCTATCTAAAAGTATTGAACAACTCACTTTCGGACGAAATAAAATACCCATAATGAAACAAATCACTACATAGTATTAAAGTCGCTTCCGCTGTCTGTCTAACCCTATATATTCTTATTAAATACGGAACAGATTTTGATGCGGTTTTTTTAAATAGATAGAGTGATTCAAGAGGAAGGTTTAGTATAAACGCGTACGAAGTCGCGGGCAACAGCTAGTTGTATAATAATTTACCTTGAAGTAAGGACTTCTCTGTCTCGATTCGATTCAGTAGCTGCTAGAGGTCGACGATACGTGATGGTTGTTACACCATCCTTTTGATTACCGGATACTGAAATATTGTACAACAAACATGTATACATTAGGTACAGGGACCTATCAAAGCATTTTAATACTGTCTTTGCAAATGAAAATTTGTGTGGTCAGGGTCCACTACTTTATGACATGGCAAACAGGCTGAACAGAATAATTCACAAACCTAGGTACGGATGCAAGCAGTGTGTTGCTAATTGGCTATTGAAACTCGACTACAACGAGACTGAGGCATTACTTAAGCAAATAGTTTAATCAAAACGTTTGTTCTCATTATTATTGTTTTTATTTTTATATATTACTAGCTGTGCCCCGCGGTTTCACCCGCGTAAGTCCCGATCCCGTGGGAATATCAGGATAAAAAGTAGCCTATAGCCTTCCTCGATAAATGGACTATCCAACACAAAAAGAATTTTTCAATTCGAACCAGCAGTTCCTGAGATTAGCGCGTTCAAACAAACAAACTCTTCAGCTTTATAATATTAGTATAGATTGGAAGGTATCTCATACAGGAACCCGTATAGTTGCGAGTACAAAGGGAGGACTAGGAGACCCATAGCACAGGTTTTACCTAGTTTGGGCTCCTGTCTCTCATGTGTTATCATTATACTTTACTTTATTTTATTTTGAGACTTAAGAACATTATTGTAATTATGATAAGTTGTAAATTGTTTCAAAAAAGTTGATAATGCATGCATGGGAGAAAAATAAACGATTTTTTTTTTTTAAGTGGACTATAAGACCCTGTATTGATCCCGGCACAAAAACGTAGAGGAAGCATGCAAACTTATACAAAGCATTCCCGTGGAGAAGCGTCTTTACCTATAGCCTAATAAAACACCACTTGCACTCGAATTCTGATCAAAGTTTATATTTGGATCGCGTCCCTACTGGGGCCGCCAGGGCATCCAAGTAGAAATGTTAGAGTAGTTATAGGTACCTAAGACAGCATCGTTGGAGCCCCCGACCCTGGCATCAGGACAGACTCCACGTTCACCGTCGCACTGCGCTAGATGCGTGATGCTGTAATCTGCTGCGCGAGGTTGGTTCACTCTGCAATTTAGAAATACGTCGGTATTTGCGTTTACAGTGAGACTCAACAACAAAAAAGCGATAAAAAGATATAAAAAACATTTTTTCACTTTACAGACGTCATATAACGTCACTTATCGAATAACACTTGGACTAATAAGACAAATCTAATGATACCTTAACTAAAAAAATCCATCCAGTGGTTTGGAAGATATGGAGGAAAAATATTACAAACTCTCGCATCCGGGGCAGCCTTCATGTCCGAGACATTGCAGATAAATTGCAAGAATGCCGCCTACGCTGGTACGGTCACGTCTTGCGAAAACCGGCTAGTTACGTGGGGAACAAATGTCTTGCCATGGCGCCTCCGCCGCGCCGGGTCGTGGCAGACTGGGTAGACCCAAGAAGTGCTGGCTTGACGTCGTAAAGGGTGATATGCGTGCAAATGGCCTTACAAACCAGGATGCTGAAGATCGTGCGAAGCGGAGGCGTAAAAGCAGGAAAGCGGACTCCGGGCTCCCGAGAGGGATGCAACCGGGAACAACGCTCGGATGATGATGATGATGATGATGAGGAAAAATATTACAAACAAACTTACGAAGATCTCTTTCCTTGTAGTCGGGTAAAAAGGCATAGAAATTTCCTTATGACCCTCCCTTCATAATGTTGAAGGGAAATGAGATAGACAAGATGTATGACAAACCTGTTGTCCCAGTAAGCGACGACAACATCAGCATCGAGCATGGCAGGTCTACCTTCAGCTCCTGAGATGCCGAACGCCATGTACTGTTCCGACCGGAGACGAGCTGATAGCGTTATTTGGACGTGGTCACCCTGGAGGGAGAGGAAGTCGATAAGTTATACCTATTAATACAGAATCTTATTGGTAGGACAAATATGGGGTTGATTTAATTTTAAGGATAGATTCTATAAGGTTTAGCGCTTAACTAATGAAACAGACAGCAAAATGTAGCAGGAACGAAAAAAACCCTAAACTTTGGACTATTCTGAAAAGATCCGTTGGCCAGATCCACGATTAATCTAGTTAGATATTTTTTCTCATTAGATTCAAATTTCAAATTGTGGATCCACTGAGATTCTTTTTTCTTCGTCGATTTCTCACCAGATCCATCACGAATCTGGCCTAAACTTTTTGCAAAAAACAAACCTATTTAGGGATCGAAATGTACAACTTTCTAACACACTATTTCCAAAAGACATCTAAAAATCTCATTTGATTTATTAATGGGCAGTTGATAATAATGAGTACAATTCGGGAACAATATTTTACCTTCAAATAACTCTCTCTATAAGCTTGAATGAAAAATAAAATAGAATGTCCTTATTAATATAAAAAAAATATTATCCAGTAGGTATCCGTGGAGGGCAGCAGAAAGGACATCATCAATGGAAACTAGGGTGATAATAATATGTGTTTTAGTAAAGAAAATTAAAGTCAGTATCTACAGATACCACCTATCTTACCTTTAAAATTAAAATATTTATTATTATGTATTGTATGGAGAGAACAATACCCGCGCTAGTCTATAGCCAGTAATCTGGGGAATATCTTCCTTATTTCAGTAAAATAATACATATACAATTGACCTAGTCAACATACATTTTATGATGAATGCAATGTAATTTACCTGCAATTCCCACCGGACTTGCAGCCTCTTGTCAAGTATTTCCTTACAGTTATTTGAGGCGCTGTACGGTGTTTGAGATGTGGTCGAGCTTGTCTGGAATTTTTACACTTTTTAGAATAAAACAAGTATTAAAGTATCTTTATTTCATAAATAATAATTTGAGCTAAAAATACTATCTTACCTTTAGGCCGAAATTGCAATAAATAACTCAGAAATAAATAAAGATGCCTACCTACTAAGATACCAAAGTAGTATTTTTAATATTTAAAAGTGAAATAAATAAAAATACTACTTTTGTTGCTTATTTTTTTTTTTGTTCTGAACCACGTTAGTTTTGATTCCGTGGGAACATAGGGATAAGTGGCCTATTTCTTATTCCAGGACTCTATAACTTGTTTAGTTCATAACATAATTAGTAGGATGTGATAAGATATTTACATCGTTCATAAAAAGGCGATAATGCTAAAGCGTCAAAACTTTACTTTTAGGAAATTATGCTTTAACAAACTCATATTTTTTTTCCTTTAACGTAGGTAAATAAGTTTGTATCAAAAAATGGATAATATAAATGAAGCTTAACTTACCGGATTATACCACCAAGCAGGCTGTTAAAAGAAAATCCAATGTCCAATGGAAAGCAGAGAAAATAATGGCAAAACATAATAATTAGAAAAATAGTTTTATTAGTAAGAAACAATGTATAAAAATTAGTGACAATATAAAAACAAAAAATCTTTGGCAATTTCGTAAAAAAATGAGATCGTAGAGATTTTTTTTTGAATTTATAATGTAAACCTAGGTGTAAACATTCTGAACAACTAGTTCCATTACATTTTGATAGATGACGCTGCTAAATAAGGTTCAGTTGCAAAATGTCTAAAGGTGGCAAAATGGCCCTTTCTAAGAATGATAATTTAATATAGCACCATATCAATATCAAGCGATTTAGAATTCGTTTAAAAAAAGTAACCATTTTTAATTCATTATTTACAAAGTATGTCATTCATAATTTTTATTATACATTTAAATTTAAAATAATTTTGAATAAACATTCAAAATTATTTTAAATTTAGAACGACTTATTAAAAAAATGTATGAATGACCCCAACATTAAGCGCACAATTTGTTATCGACCTCTCATACTGATAGCTGTTTTGACAAAAATGTTTAAAACCATTGTGAAAACCAAGACGATTGAATATTAGGTTGTTTAATAATTAGTTTTTGTGAATGATTTGGCTTTTTCCTTGTACCCTGAAAATAAAGGTTAGTAAAGTTTAGTTATTTTGGTTATTAACTGCAAAAATATCGTAAATGCGGTTACGATATTTTTCTTCTAATTTTAATCAGTTTACAACATGGATGTGTACCAAATTATATAGTTAATCATTTTTCTAAATTTAAAAACAATTACCAATTTTGAAAAGATACTATAGATACCATAGATAATAAGATACCTCGGATAGCTGCTGTAATGAAAAATAGTTTAAAAACACAATAACGGCATAAAGTAAAAACGAATTAAGTATGTACTTTACTGTAAAAAGACGCAGTTTAAAATTGTAATGTATTGTTAGGTTGTAGTTTTTGCATTCATTCATTTGTGCAAACAAAGTTTTTCTGTAGTTATACTTACGGTAATTTTCGTCTGGCCCAACGCGGGCGGCACATCTAAGTCTTTAGGTATGTAAACATGTCCGAAGTTATGTCTGTATTCGACACACCAGACCGCTAGCCAGTCTATGTCGTAGGCAGTCAACTTGCCCGGCAGTTGGATCTCTATGTCTTCGCCTTGGTAGCCTCGGAGCGGGTGAAGAGAGTGTTGCTCGTTCGGTACCTGGGTAACACAAGTCGATATGTCAAAAATGTATATTTCACCATCAAGGTTATATTGGCACTTTGAGCAGTTCATATTTTGATAAGTGTGAGTGGGTAATAACCTTCAAATCAAAAATAGGTTAATTCAAATAAGCGTTAAGTATATGAATGCTTATAAAACTTAAAAAAAAATGTTAAATCAAAACTTTTGTTTTCATTAAACAAAAATTATATAAGGATTAAAAGAAAAGAATCACCAAAATCCGTTATAGAAAAAGAAATTAGGCCCGAACAGCCTTTAAAACATATAGGTCGAATTGAGAACCTCCTCCAGTTTTGTTGATATTTACTCCTAGTATAGTTTTGATGGTCATTTTGGTTTTAATACACACCTTAGTACCAAAAGGATTAGGCTCAGATCCGTTCCCCACCCAGAAGTACGCATCAGGTCCTGCTCCATCGTAATGTAGGTTCGGTATGTAGAATGTTTTAGCATCTAAAACACTAATGTTCCCGGAACGAAGTCCATGTGCGAGTCGCTTGAACTCCGGTAAAACACGTGGTCGAGGTGGATCTAGCCCGGGCGGTATGAATACTTCACCGAAATTCACCTGTGACAAAAAAATTATAAAAGTTTCCATATTTTATCTCCCTGGTGAAGAAACGGAAAAATCTACTTGGCGAAAATCATGAAGTTTTCGATTTTATTTAAGTGAAGCGCCACGAAATATGCCACAAGACCCAGTGATGGTTTTTGCCGTAATTCGACTTATGTGTTTATTCCATCAAGTGTGCGAAATTTCTTCTCAAACAAATAAATATAGTAGGTACAATTTTAAAAATCAAACAAGAGAAACAATGAATATTGAGTTAAAACATTTTGAAATGACAGCTAATCATCTTGAAATACTACGATTTTATACTCAAGTTTTCTTTTCTAAAATCTGCAAGGATTTTCTACGCCACATTGCTAGTCAATTCGAATTCATCGAATCCCTCTTGAACCCCGTGAATCCCCTTGCATTTTTTCATATTGTTACCGGTGTGCGGCTTCGGCTTAGTGTGCGGTGATATCGAATGAATAGGTTATAGTGTCAAAATGGCGGGCTGTCAAGTTTTGGCGGCAATCTTCAGTCATGCGCAGAACGAACGATCGATAAGGTATTTGGCACTTTGGTATGTTACATTAATTTCCTTGTACTTGTCTATCTATACATACCTACCTACTACCTACACATACTAACCCAGAACAATAATCTTGGATTAGATCACTCAGGTATAGATAGATAGCATTCCAATAATTTTACTATAGGTAGGTAGGTACCTAGATGTCTAAGTAAATTTTGATCAGATTTTATGGAGTTTTGAAACTTTGATCTCTTTTCCTTCAAAAAGCAAAAAAATTAACTTAATTTTGACGATCTAAAGTCAAACTGAATCTTCGAAGTAAAACTGTCTAAAACTTTGATGACATTATCGATTCCGCGAAAGGAACCGGTTAAGAATTAGACCTAAAAATACACCGCCGCGTCCAAGAATAAAACATCTACCAATCGTAACAATACATCAAGATGAATCAATGATGCCTTCAGAGTATACTTCTAAACCACAATGGGAACGAATTATTTAAGAGAATACTTACAGTAAACCTCCTGCACCACACGCTTAACCACTTGATGTCCCGCAGCCGCTTACCTCCCGGCAGCCGCAGAAGGATGTCAGAGTTATGGTGGGCTGACAAGATCGGAGGATCCCTAGAATTAAGAAAAAAAAATTATATTAATCAGCACAATCACTTTAAGATTTTTCACATAAACACATACGAGTACAATGCTGAAACCGAGAACATTCTCAATTTAAATGCAATTAAAACATTTTCCATTCTTAAACACCTATTTATCTTTAGAGACACCCTGAATATAAAAGCATCGTTTATAAAGACATCAGAGACAATAGAAGGGGACTATTCTGGACCATTATCGAAATATGAATAATAAAAACAAATTGTCAGATAATTAAATAAACATAATTATGTAGTAGGGGAGAAGTTGGGGTGCATGTTTGAAATTTTAATTTGGAATAAGGACATTTTATCTCTCTCACTTTTCACTTTAAAAATACGATAAAAATCTTTTTATCGCCATTTTAAATTTAGAATTTTATCTCTAAATCCTCTTTCCGGAAAGTTATTTCGTTATAATATATTTATTAAAGCGACATTTTGTTTTATTTTCTTTATTTATTTTCATTTAGGTATGTCACCTCGAAAGCTAACAACAGTTAAAAACAGCTCATATTTTTATTATACAAAAACACATTTACCTATCCTAAGAAGCTTATAAGAAGTATCGAAACGCACGCATTCAATAAATTAGTCACAGAACCCACCCCACCGGATTAAAATTCACAAACGGTATGAAATGGATAAATTGCTGGGGCGCTTGACGGATGTAACTTCAACTCAGCGTTTTTAGAGGAAAAATGTAACAATTAACTACGGTGATTTTTTTTAGGGGACCCATTTTGAGCAGATATCTTTATAATAGTTGTTTATGATGTCTGTTTCCAGTTGTTTTATGAGATAATAAAATAAATTAATTGTTTTAATTTCACTTTATAACGAAAATCCGGCTTAAAGCTATTCTTTATTAGCTATTGTATGGGATCCTGATATGATACAAGTATTATTTTTATGTTAGTTACTTTTAATACTAAATACCAACTTATAAGTGAATTTAGTAGAGATATTAAAAATTTCCATATTTTAGTAGGTTAAGAACATCAACCCACAATGGACATAAAAAGGTTCCAAAGTTATGTAACAATCAATAAAATGTCATGTCGACGGACAGTGAGTGAGCGTCCCTAGCACGATCATAGAAGCAACACGATTAAATCAATACGGATAAAGGTACGCGCCCATTGTACTTGGTAAAATGATCACTCATAAACACCGTGCTCCCACCTAGTAACATAGTCCTCCGGGTATGGCACGAGCGTGCCTTCAGGGGACGGCTGCGGTGTATCGCCGACCCAAAAGTACGCATCAGGGCCCGTGCCATCGTACGCGAAGCCACGCACGAACACCGTGCTCTCATCTACTGCGTACACCGTGCCGCGGATTCCATGTGCGTACTGCGTCAGCCGACCGATCATATGCCCGTAGTATGGCTCTGGACGTCGTGATAATGCTGACCCTGCCGAGAAAAGAACATTCAATGTAAAGTATTTGTTATCAAATTCGCTTAAAGAACTTTGCATACTTTAAGTCCATTTTGAACTAAGTATATCTAAACACATGTACAAAATCAAAAAGTTTAAAACACTTTAAAAGTACTTTTTTGACATGATTTAATTATGAAACAGAAGTACCAAAACATCATGAAGATGTTACCATTGATAAAATGATAGTATTTTATTTACTAGATACACAAAAGAATCAAGATATAATGGACAATATTCAGGATCCCAATATTTTTAATCAGCAACGACGGATAGCGGAATCTGCTTGTCAAATAATGAACGTCTCATTACTTTGTATCTTATCTAGAGGGTGTAGCTTGGCAACAATGCTTTGTACTTTATTTGACGGATGTTGGAAGGGGCCCAATGTGAGCACAAGCCTTTAATGCATTTTGTAGCTACAACACATTAATAAACTTAAAACTAAAATAAAAGTAGGGACTTTAAAGGCGACTTTCAGGAATATTTGAATCTAGATTTGGTAGAATTAAAACTCAACTTAGTAAGTAGGTACTATACCTACCAGATTTAAGTAAAAAACAATAAAAACAAAACAATACGATGGACTTATATTTTTAATGATTTAATTTCATAAGTAAGTTAATAAGTTTCAAACTACTTTACCTATTTTTAGGTGTATTTCAATTAACTAAGTTACAAACAAATTGAAGTCTCTATTTTTAGTTGCTTTTACTCTGTAAGGTTTCTCAAACAAACCAATGGTAAATATTGAGTCAATAAACTTGTTACCTTGACGGGATAACTTGCATTTAATGAAGTGTTTCCACGTGATATTAAGTTATTCATTCAAGTTCCTCGGGGCAAGTTTTGACACTTTTCTTTATAACCCTCACATCCATGCACGCTCCCTCACAAAAACATACAATCACTACACATTAATTTTATTAGTTTCCAAAATATTTGTTGTAATTTTCATTGTGTTTTACGAATATTTTTTAAAACAAACATGTTTTCTGTTGCTGCGATCAATTATTATGTTATTGGTTTAGACATTACTAGCTACTAGACTACTAGCTGTGCACCCCGGTGTTATTCCCCTAAACTCCGATCCCGTGGGAATAGCTGAATATTAAATGTTATCTACATAACAAGTTTGCAAACAGTTTAGTAGTTTTTGCGTGAATACGTAGCAAACACACAACCTTTCACATTCATAATTTTAGCAGGATTTAGAATCAAAACTAGTTTTAGGCATATTAGGGTTCCGTACCTGAATAGAAAAAAAAGAAACCCTTATAAGATCTCTTTCTTGTCCGTCTCTGTCTGTGTGTGTGTCAGCACCGATTTTCTCAGGAACTCGTGGGGGGAAAGATTCT
The DNA here is from genome assembly GCA_951213275.1 of Idaea straminata. Classification (NCBI taxonomy): domain Eukaryota; kingdom Metazoa; phylum Arthropoda; class Insecta; order Lepidoptera; family Geometridae; genus Idaea; species Idaea straminata. The sequence continues at coordinate 10,827,121 of OX577867.1, read as the reverse complement.
CATGGCATAACTCCAAGGTCAAATGAAAATAAAAATAGCAAAACTTTGAACCAAAATTATTTGTTTGCAAGGAGGTTAGGTTCTTGTAGTTCCTTTAAAAGTGTAATGACGTCAGATGCCTTAGTCAGATGCTGATGACGAAAATGAAAACACGTGACTTAAAATGTGTCTTATTCTCCGTAGCCTTTTTCCACATCTAGTTCACGAAATATCAATTTCATTGTAATTTAAAAAAACGGAGAGCTCTATCTTATTTTTTCTATTGTGTATTTAAGCTCAAGTATTGCCTTGCGTTAATTATTTGCCACCTTCTTAAAATAACGTCTCCAAAAATACAAAAAATAAATGTAAAAGGGGAATAAAAATGAATACATCCACAGTGAATAACGCAAATGAGTATCGAAATGCTGAGACAAAACTGTATAAAGTGCGCGAGGCGAGGCCGAGGGTGACTCCCTCCCTCCGAAAGATGTTAGGGCTCCGTCTCCTTAAGGATGTCTCGACGTTTATATTATCATTATTTTATATTGAGGACCCATTACAGTAATTAAATACATTTTATGCTCACAATGAACATAATCTATCTTCTTCTCTATATATACAAACTAGCGACCCGCTCCGGCTTCGTACGGCTATATTATGCATGTATTATACATAGTACCTGGATGACCGAGCTTTGCTCGGTATTTTTTTTTTACTTAGTCTAACCTCAAAGCAAACACTCATTGACTTCGTGTTACTTAACAACGCCATCTGCTGGAATAACTTTATTGCTCACAAAAAATAGTATTAGTAGTTCGCCAATAGATGTCAGGAAGAGTCATATTTTTCAGATAAAAAAAGTAAGTTTCGATAAAACACGAATAAAATGACATTTTCTAAAAATGATTCCTAGCTAGATCGATTTATCGCCCCCAAAACTATATACCAAATTTCATGAAAATCGTTGGAGCCGATTCCGAGATTCCAATTATATATATACAAGAATTGCTCATTTAAAGATATAAGATAAGATAAACCTTCCTCTTGAATCACTCTATCTATTTAAAAAAACTGCATAAAAATCCGTTGCGTAGTTTTAAAGATCTAAGCATACATAGGGACAGACAACGGAAAGCGACTTTGTTTTATACTATGTAATGATGCTTTGTCCTGAACGACTGACTGACTGACGGATCAACGCACAGCCTAAACCGCTGATCGTAGAGACCTGAAACTTGGAGAGTGTGTTCTTTGTGTTTGGATTTTCCGATATTCTTCCCCTTAGGGGGTGAAAAAGAGGGGGCAAAGTTTGTATGGGACAACGTGATTCCCCGGCCCATTTTCGACTTCTACTCGGACGAAGTCGCGAGCAAAAGCTAGTATATTTATATGTTTGCTCAGCATAAAATAAGTCAACAAACGCTATTTAAAGCTATGCAATAGCTTAAAAACTGATAAAATATAAGTCGGTTAATCGTCCTTTTTTTTCAAATCGGTTAAAAACCTCGCATACTTTTGATGATAAAAGACGTCAAAATAATACGGAATTTTCCCTATTTTCTGTCCTATACGTTCAGTTATGCCCTGTCACCCCTAGAGGTTGCTGAGCGCCCCTAAAGGCGGTGATGTCAATCAAAATATCCTGTAATAGCACCCTCCGCACCCCCGCGCGCACCCTACAACGCTTAGGATATTAGATAAGTACTTGGGGATATCGTAACGATGTACTCTTTTAACGATTACTACTTTTAACCGACCACAAAAATAGGAGGTTCTCAATTTAACTGCATATACCTATGTTTTATTTTGTTATGGCTGTTCGGGTATAACTTCTTTTTTTGTGAATTGATTTTGGAATTATTTTTTTGTTATTGGAACGAAGTTCCTTATCGCGGATTGGCTAGGTGGAGATACTAAATGATTTTTTATTTTTTATAGTGCATGGCATGCACTGGGCTATTTAAATATAATTTTAAAAGAAAAATGCGTCTTTAAGAATTGTAACTGAGACGAGACTCGAATTCGCATCCCTTGAATACCTACCGACCCTACCGTTCAAGAACGTTTCTTTTATTTTAAGATTTTTAAAGAAAAAGAAAGAAATTATTCTCCAAAGAGAGGATTATTTCTTGCTCAAAACAAACGCTTTTTTCTGTGTAATTTTTATCTTTATTTTTTGTAGATTATTATAGATTTTTATCATGGAATTGCTTATTGCTTCAAAATATATTTTTTGCAGTATAACACACATACACACTGGTATGCCTGCTATGCATCAGTCTCCCTGCAACGGACGGACGTACACATCAATATGCTCTTCTATCAATATTTGCAACAAATATTTACATTCGCGTATATTATGCCATGGCTTTCATCTCTTTACAGGGATATTGGGAAAACTACTGTTAGGGCGAATTTCACCCTTCAGTTTGAAAAAAAAGGGTTTGTGTAATAGTAGCTTATATCTTTATAATGGTGAGGTATCAGTTCGGACCAGGTGGGCCTAAAATACTAAGGTACCTGCGATTTATAAGGGCTCGATTCGTGACCATTAAAATAACAAGAAATAAACATATTAATTGATTTTCAGATTGACAATAAAGCAAATATTTATCTAATGATCTGTTTTTATGTAATTTTCCATATTTATACGATACATTTAGTTTTTAATTAAGGCGATAGGTGGCTCTTATTTCTTGCAGGTACCTTAGATCCGATATTACTGGACCGATTTTGATGAAACTTGCCATGGGCTTAGCTACATTTGGGAGTAACATAAGCTTTCAATGTTCCCACGGGATGGGGAGTTACGCGGGTGAATGTTTTTAAGACGTTTTCAATTGGTCTATGTACAATTGTATTAAGCATCCAAAGAAATAAAAAATTTTGACTTTGACTTTGAAACCGCGGGGTACTCTTTATAACAAACGATATTTTCCATAAACCTCGTGCTTCTTTTATTGATCCAACTTATAATTAATAATGATCTACCTATTATGTAAATATTTATCTACAAAATACTACCTTCTCAATTTTCAATAAGGTAAACATTTCATTAAACTCGATCAACAAACAAACTGTAGATTCGATCAACCAACATTAGGTATACCTACTATTGATAGATACAGGGTGAACTTATTTAATAAAGTTGAAATTCTAAACTATTATTATAATAAAGTATTCTTTGACTTTATGAGATATCGGGAAATGTTCATTAACCTTACGGGCTGATTATGTCAATTTAAATATTTATATTTTTTAGTAAACCCGATCCCAAGGGATTATCGGGATAAAAAGCTTATGTTATTCCCAATGATTTAATGTATCCTCATATTAGTTTCATTCAGTAGCGTCGGAGCCTAATCGTTACAACAAAAAAAAAACAAAAATTCTTTCCTCTAAAGTACGATTCTTTGACTTTATGAAATATCGAAAAATGCTTTAATGGACTCATGGACCCGATTTTGATTTTTATGTATATTTGCTTTTATATGTTTGAAACCACGTAACGGATTTTGATGCGGTTTTTTTAAAGTTCGAATTTTCAAAAGTAGATCAAACGTAGTACGCTTAATCGCTTATAGACGTCAAGAACAACCCATTTAGTATTACAATATCTACCTTCGCAGGAACACATTGTATAAAAAAGTATCAAAGAAAATTAAAAGAAGTTATGCCCGAACAAACGTAAATTGCTATCTATATTATAATGCAGGAGAGTATGTTTCTATGTTTATTTGTTTGTTTGAACGCGCTGATCTTAGAAACTACTTATTCGAATTGAACAATTCTTTTTATGCTCGATAGTCCATGTATCGAAGAAGGCTTTAGGCTATATAACATCACGCTGCGACCAATAGAAGCAAAGAATCAGTGGGAAATGTGGAAAAAACGGGGAAAATTTTAATATTTGAGGGTTGTTTATTTGAACGCGCTAATCTTAGGAACTACTGGTTCGAATTGAAAAATGTAGGCTACTTTTTTATCCCGATCCCACGGGATCGGGACTTACGCGGGTGATACCGCTGGGCGCAGCTAGTTGTTCATAAAATCCCCCTGTATATGCATCATACCTAACTACCTATACTAGATGAGCGATCACTCTTTAACAAACAATACCAAAGTCAATAGAATATTGAGGTAAAGGCAAAAACTTGTACCGGATACAGCCAAGGTCGGGAGGAACATCATCTATGACATCGTGTGCTTTTTGTTGTAATAAAACTAAAACAACACTGACTAGATTCAGTTTTTTGCTCTATATACTATGTGCACTTTATATTATAAACATCGTAGTTTCTGGCCAAGATAATTGAAAATGAGCAGCAAAACGTTTTTTGCTCAAAATTGTATATAAACGGAATTTATTGGATAATTTTAATGAAAAATTAAAACAAAAAAATCATAATCATAATGTTACCAGAACGGCAGAAATAATATTATTTATTTCACAGTTTTATATTGCCAACAGCTTTAAAACAATTAAACGTCCTTAAAAAGTATCAAAATCGATAGAACAACGCGCGCCGCGTACCGCGATGTTCCTGGATTCAATATATTATGTTAACGACGAGATGGGACGATGGGGCGATGGGGTGACCATCGCTTCGCTTCGAGCGATTCACACAAGATGAATGACTGGGGTGCATATATTTCGGGGGCTTTCGGGGTATTTTCTAAAGTGTTGATTTGATGAAGTGGGATACGGTTTATTTTGTTAGGTTATTGCGTGGGGGGTTGGTTAGTGGTTTTTTTTTTTCGAATAATCAAGGAAAAGTAGCTACTTAACGGTATAAATTTTTACTACTTGAAGATTTAATATTACGATACATATTTAACGTAGTTTTTTTCTTCAGACGATTTAATAATTATTTTGAACACAAAATCGGTTATTGTGATTAAACCATGATAGCTAGATATATGTTCTCGCAGACTTTTTTGTAGGTCTTAATGGGATCTACAAACCCGTAGTACATCATTTTGTTCTATTGTCAATAGTTTTTGCAGCGCACGCAAAAATAGGTTTTCGATTTTACACCTTGTGTTACAAAATAGCAATTTTATTACGGATCCCTAATTTTGAAGAAAAAAAAACATAGCCTATAGCCTTCCTCGATAAATGGACTACCCAACACTGAAAGAATCATTCAAATCGGACCAGTAGTTCCAGAGATTAGCGCGTTCAAACAAACAAACTCTTCAGCTTCAGCTCAGTAAGCAATTGACAATCTATACTAATATTATATATTAGTATAGATTGTCAATTGCTTACAATCAAAATACACCTGTCTGTCTAGCTACCCACCTAATTCATTTACCCTGTCTCAACCCGTGGCTGTGTGGGCGATCTTCCCACGGGTTTCATCAAATCTAAACTAATATTATAAAGCTAAAGAGTTTGTTTGTTTGAACGCGCTAATCTCAGGAACTACTTGTTCGAAATGATTTTTTTGTGTTGGATAGTCCATTTATCGAGGAAGGCTATACTTATTATCCCGATGATCCCACGGGATCGGGAATTACGCAGGTGAAACCGTGGAGCGCTGCTGGTACTATATAAAGTATTTTCAATGGTATTTTATTTACTTACAGAGAATAGAGTAAACTTTAGGACATTTTTTAATTTAATTAGTGAATTATTTAAAAAAAAAATTGTTGTTTACAAATAGTCTCTGAAACTACTATACTGATTTCCGATGGAACTCGATATGAGGACACGATAATTTATTGGGAATAACATAAGGAATACTTTTTATCCCGATATTCCCACGGGATCGGGAGTTACGCGGGTGCAACCGCGGAGCGCTGCGAGTCTAAAAAATCTCGGAATTTTAGTGATGACTAGCTTTCACCCGCGACTTAAGGCATACGTAACGGGAAAAGCCTAGGACAGGACGGGGACGACGTGACGTGCATCGTTCACAAAGTGTTCGTAGTCGTAGCCAAACGTGACGATTTCTTGACATCGTTTCATATGAAAATATCACGTCCCGTCCGGCACGAGAAAAATCACGCTACGTATGCAGCGACCTTTAGTTCGCCTAGGGTAGGTATATCTAGTAGTGGATACCCGTTATTGGCTATCTGATTTATATTTTTGTTTCTAGTTTGTAGTATTAGCTGTGGGTGTTCCTAAGATAATAAAATAAAAATAAAAAATAAAAATAGGGTCTGAATTTTTCTAAATCCTTTCATATCGGATGCCTACGTCATACGAAAAACACACCCTCCAAGTTTCAGGTCTTTATGAATTAGAGGTTTAGGCTGTGCGTTGACCCGTCAGTCATTCAGAACAAAGCATTTTATATGTATAGAAATAGCTTAAAATATGCCCGATTTCATCTCTTTTCCATTGTAATGTATTAATATCTTTAAATGTTATTTTAGTATATTTGATAAGTACGTGGGAGTGTCTATCTGACGTCTAATCGATCTACCCACTGTCGGTATTTTCTGTATTCATTTTATGTTTCGTAGGAGGATAAACGTGGGCAGATGTCTTTTATTAGAACAGAGTTAGGTAACTTATCTATCTTTATGTTAGGTTCAAAGACCGAAAACGATAATTGCGTATTATTTTGCTTTGTGGAGCCCTATTTTAAATCGTTCGCCCCGCGTCGAGCGCTCGATTTCTACTGATATTCGTTCGACAATTCGCTAATTATCGTAACGAGTGGTCTCCACCACCCTACAAAAAGAAAAAAAAATAACACCGAAATTATGATCCTACGTACGTAGGTACATCCAAAAATAGAGCCCGTGGTTGCCATAACGAACGGCACACGTCATAACAAGAAATTCGCGTCGTGGCTTTTCCACAGCGACCACAACGTCTATATTTTCACTCAATGATCGTTTTCGGTCTATAACAAAGCGTATAGAAATAAATATTACCTTCCTTTGCGACGCGCGGTCGGATAATTAAAATGAAATGCTATTCGTTGGTACCTATCGGCTTCAATATATTTTTCTGAAGATTTTTTGATCAAGATCATAGTGACTCACGATTTTAACGGTTTTCTTTCCCCGATTATGAAATCGGGAAAAGATGCTACGAATATCCCCTTTTATCCAAATTAGGAGGATGGCGTTTGGGGGAAGATAGGAATGCTCTTATTTGTAATTAAAAATAAAATAAATATTGCAGGACATTCCACACACCGCCATCTAGCCCCAAGCTGAGTAACGAGACTTGTGTTCTGGGTGCTAGACAACGGATACAACTTATATACTTTTCTTTTGTAAATATATAGGTACTTTTAATACATAGAAACAACCAGACCAAAGACATATATCTAAGCATAAATACTTGTCTGAGGCGGGAATCGAACCCGCAACCCTGTGTTTGGCAGTCTGGCATGGTGACCATTGTGCCAACTGGGTCGTCAATAATTTATATCTATAAATATAAAATTCAAAGTACTGACTGATATAACAACACACAGCTCGAACCAATATACGGATCGGTTTAAAAGATCTAGATAGATTTTATGGCGTAGGCATCCGCTAGGAAATGATTTTTAAAAAATCCAACCCTTACGCAGACGAAATCGCGGGTGAAAGCTAGTGGTAAAGGAAATACCATGACGAGACTTTTAATAAAGTTGGTAACCTTGAACCACCAAGCCGAATTTCGGAATCAATATGTGGGTATAATTTAAGCTTTTAGTTGTTAGGTATTCATAAAAATATTAATTCATAGGTATTTTACTACATTATATAAATTACTAGCGACCCGCTCCGGCTTCACACGGCTATATTATGCATGGATTATACATATAAACATTCCTCTTGAATCACTCTATCTATTAAAAAAGCATCGAAATCCGTTACATAGTTTTAAAGATCTAAGCATACATAGGGACAGACAGCGGAAAGTGACTTTGTTTTATATTATGTTATGATACCTACAAGCTATTATTATTATCTAATTTTATCAATCAAGGTTGGTTTTATTAAACGTAATTGGCGCAAATAGGAGCCAAAAGCAAAATGCCAGTCGCATATTACTAAAATTGTTAATAATTGTCTGGAAAATCGTTGCTTAGTGTTGTTGTGTTTACTGTTTGTAAGTGAAATCTTCTCTGACAACTTTAAAAAGGAAAATTCCTTATTCTGAGGCTTTCTTAAATCCAGTCAAGAAACACCTACATAATCATGGCGTTTTTTTTTTCGATTTGAGTTCGAATTACCCGGTTCAGATAAAAAAAACCATAGTTATATACATAACAAAATGTTAGATTAAAATAGAAAAACAAAATAAAATTAATTAATTAAAGAAAAATAACTGAGATAGGTGCATACTATTATTAATAGAAAAATTAAGTTTGTGCCCCATCAAAATCTTCAACAAGCGATTTTGTATGGGGAAGTCCAGATGGAAGACAATATAGCAGGAAACGACAAGGAATTTTCGTTTTTTAATTATAGCAATATATAGTAAAAGATTTCAAGTACAAACGGTACACACACTTAACAACAATTTTCCATGCAATAATTAACAATCTCAGTACACTACCGGCGCCAGACGTTTTGCACTTGGCACCTATATGCACCGTAACAACAACCTTTAACATTGAATTTGACATTAATATATGAATCTAGATCATACCTCGATGTCCTAGATCTCATTCTAGGCTATTACAAAGGTCTAAGTTATAAATAGAGGTTTTACTTGAAGCAAGAAGTTCCTCTAGACTCTAGAGTAAAATTTCTTGGTTTTAATAGAGTATCATAAAATGATAATCAGTATTCTCAATGTAACAGTAATTTTCTTGAATGAAGTATACTGCTTATTATTTTTTAAGAACATTTACTAAAGACAAGTCATTATTCTCTAAAATGGACGGAGAGTTAGACATTTATGAATTTGAGAATAATGGCCGCGGAGCGGACTGCCATAACCCTTTTTAACCCCTTTTATAGAGTAGGGAAAAGGGATCGAGAAAATTTCCAATTTTCATTTGGTCTAAATATCCAAGTAAAAATTTTAAGTTTTTTTTTTCAAAAAAAGCTCCCCTTGTGCTCTAGATAGATTATGTATGGCACACACTTTAGCAAAAATAAAATATATTTAAAACTAGCTTTTGCCCGCGACTTCGTCCGCGTAAAAGTCGAAAGTAGACCAAGGAATCACGTTGTCCCATACAAACTTTCCCCCCTTTTTCACCCCCTTAGGGGTAGAATTTCGAAAATCCTTTCTTATCCGAGATGCCTACGTCATACAAAGAACACACCCTCCAAGTTTCAGATCTCTACGATCAGCGGTTTAGGCTGTGCGTTGATCCGTCAGTCAGTCAGTAGTTCAGGACAAAGCATTTTATATGTATAGATAGATTAACACAAACTTAAATCTACGTGGCACAAAAGGTGGTCTTATCGCTCTTTTCTAGGCAAATTGTCTTTTGTTTTTTTTTCGATCGTCCTTTGTTTTTGTTTTCCTTGACCTAGGGGATCCGATTTAGAAAAAAATGTATGGTGGTGTTTTAGTTTCGTAACTTTAGTGATAAAAAATTTACAAGATGGTGTTTTGCGTTTGTGGAACTGTGCGTAGTTGGTGTTTCGCGTATGTGGTGTTATGCGCCTAAAGGAACCCTTGGATGATTAAGAATTAGAACACTATTTAGCAACTATGATTGTGTTATACTTATATTATGTTAGGAGTTATGATGGACAGAATACTTGTGAAGTTGTTAATATAAATTTCTTTAATAAATACATACTTACTTATTATCAGACAAAAACACCCAGCAGATACAAATATCTATAATATAAAAATGAATCGCTAAATGTATTCCTAAGTGCAAATCTCGAGAACGGCTGAACCGATTTCTCAAATTCTGTTTTTAGAATATTCCTTGACGTACGAGAATGGTTCTTACGGAGAGAAAAAAAACAAAAAATTGCCTGAAAATTTCTAAAAACAACACTATTCTATACTCCCAATTCCCATACAAACGATTCGTAATAATACTTAAAATACCATACCATAAAGTTCAAGATGATGGGAGAGGTTCAGGGAAGGCAAAACAATTGAGTGACGACGTTAGTATCGTTTATATTGATGTCAATCGTGTCGCGGTGTTAGTTGCCAAACTCCACCTAAACGGCTGTACCGATTTGTATGATTTTTTTGTGTATTTAATTTTTATTTTCCTTTTTTTTATTTATTTTTGTTTTATATGGAAAAACAACGTCCGTAATAAATATTGGATCATATACGACATTCTATGACATATTATGATGTCAAAATGTTGGAATGAATGAAAGGCACAACCTTCTCATTCATTAGAAACCATGATTGAAGTTTGGCAACCTCGCGCGTAGACCGGTTCACACTGAGTGGTATGGATGACCTCTGTTGCGCAGAAGGTTGTGGATTCGATTCCCACCCTCGAACAAATTTGTGAACAGACAGAATATATTTGTTTCTATAAACAAATAAATTGTTTGTCTGGGTGTTTCTATTATGTATACGTATGTATGCACATAGTGTTCTATCTGTTGTCTTCACCATAACACAAGCATAGTTGCTTAGATTGACGCTAAATGACATGCAATATTTAATTATTTCTTAAAATTTTACCGCGACAATAAATGTTAATTCTATGAACAGGCTTCTAACTACTAGCACCTACTAGTTATTTTAATTATTTACCCAAAGTTTCGATCGAGTTGCATCGATCATGGTCACGAGTAAATCATTATGCGCCATCGGTGGTTATAGAATGAATACTTATTTATTTTTCGCTAGTTTTGTATTAATAATATTGATATTTACATCTACTCTAGATGATTTAAACAGCGCCAACAACTTCAATGCTTACTAGTCAGGTCGCTGTAGTGCCTGGGACATGCTTTGGGCTTCCCCAGAGCAAAACCACCCTCTCAGGTTAGTCGACCGTGTCCAAAGGAAACAACTCGTCAATACGTCTAGAGCCACTAACCTGCGGCTTAGTATTAAGTGTAGCTAATCAAAGCTGTGATGTAAACTTACCGAGTAGCATCAGCAGGAAGAGTGCGAGCGCGGGGAGGGCGCGCGGGGGCGTGCTCAGCCCCGTCATTGGCCGAGCGTTGGGGGACGATCCGGGAACACAACCTCACACCACTATGCAGCCTCCAAACGATACACCAATTTTTATATTTCAATTATTTTAATTTTTTTCGTAACACTTTTATGCGCATATGTACCTACGCGGAGTCTTTAAAACACTGTATTAAAAAAATACAGTTCATATTTTTCGTAACACTTTTATGCGCGCATATACGCGGAGTCTACGCAGCGGCTTTTTTTGTTTTAGTTTTGTACACTTTTTTTTATAAATTTTAATAGCGATTATACGCGACCGCGATCAAACAGCGCGCGAGATACACTGATGCACAAAACTTTCACTTCACTATTCGTTACGTCACTGTTTACGACTGTACTTTCACAATCAGAGTTACGTGGTAATTTTTTTTGTAAATAAAATTGTTTGTAAATTATAAAATATTGTTTTACTTAGAATTAATATTTTATTGTATTATTATTGTCGATTTTACAGAGCAGTCTTGTGTTTCTATTTTTAAATGGTTTTCTTAAAATTGCTCCGGCATTTTCTGTGAAAAATATTGCATTCTTTTTTAGAAATATATTTTTTGTTGTTAAAAAATATTTTTCCAAAAATTAAATAATGTTGAACAAGCTGGTGCGAATTGATATTTTTCTAAAGTTGAAATTTAATATTTATTTTCAAATATTTATTGTCTCGTATTTGCATGTAGCATGTCAAAGATTCCATGATGAAATTCGATGAAAGTCTACAAAAAAATAAAGATAAAATTAACACAAATATAAAAAAGCATAATACGGTATCTGCGGGTAATAAGGGCCACCTGCCACCTTATTATTGAAAACTAAATATTTCGTAAAAAATAGGAAAACTACTTATTATATTTGATTTATTAATAATCTGAAAAATAATTTATTTGTTTATTCTCTTGTTATATGTCAATAATATCAAATTAAAAAAAAATCTAGTTGCCCTTATTACCCGCAGGTACCTTATGAATCATTGAGGAAAATGAGAGCGAGCGAAGTGAGAGACCACAGAAGCAGCACAACAGCAGCGTTTACCGGTTTAAAGGAAAATTAAAAAAGACTAGATAAAAGTCCTATTTATTACCAACCACACCAATGAAAGACACCACACAATGGATGATGTCCTTAGTAATTTCTAATTTACTTGACATTTCCAACGATACCACTAAGAGAATTGGAAATTTGGATATTTTCCTAACTTTCCCTACTTTTACTAATGACATTAAAAGAATAAAAATAATCTATTAAATAAAACTTTTACAAAATATAGAGCTAAATCACATTATGAAAACAATAAATAATACATCCAATTTCAGGTAAAAAGGACTACATTATAAGAGCTAAGGACCTTATTTATAAAAAAAACAATCGACTGATTCCATAAGGGTCCCATTTTCCCTCCCGTACCTCAAGAGGAAAAATAGGACCCTAAAAAATATTCTAAGTAAGAACGGCTGAACTGATTTGGCTGAAAATTGGTGGGGAGGTAGCTTACAACCAGAAGACGGACATAGGATACTTTTTTTTCGATATTCCCACGGGATCGAGACTTACGCGGGTGAAACCACAGGGCACAGCTAGTCGAAAATAAAAACAAACAAACAATTAAAACCAGAAACGAAGGGTTATTGTAAGCCGACGATTGTACCTTTTCAAAAAGTATTAGCTATGTTACTGATTTTGGGTTAGTACCGGAGTGACCCAATCCCCGAGGGACCCATCCCTGAGAATCACACTTTGATAACATTTTGTTTTATTATATTTTCTATTGTATTCAACTAGTACCGTTGACATCCTACTAATATTATAAATAGTTTGTGTGTTTATGTTTGTTACTCCTTCACGCTAAAACCACTGGACCGATAGCAATGAAACTCAGTATGTAGATAGCTGGAGACCTGGATGAACACATAGGCTACTTTTTATCCCGATATTCCCACGGGATCGGAACTTAAGCGAGAGAAACCGCGGGGCGCAGCTAGTAACAAATATAACAGTGATGTTATGAACAAACAGTGAATTACTTTTGTTCACTAACAAGTTGTGTTTCATTGATAATAACCGGCCATGATATTTGTATCACGATCGACCATGCATGGATTAATGACATATTAAGATGTAGTTACGGTCGGAGTCAGAATTGAAGATCCACCGTAGAGTTCTTACATTACTATTATTGAAATATTTTTATCTTTCAAACGGCAGTATCATCAAGTATATTTTAAAATGTTTAATTTGCTAAAGATAAATAGATAAATAAATATTGCAGGACATTCCACACATCGCCATCTAGCCCCAAGGTAAGTAACTTGACTTGTATTATGAGTGCTAGACAACGGATATTTTTATTACAATTATCTATTAAATCAATGAAGACTTTAAACTTGAACTCGAGCAAGAGAATCTGACATGAGAATAGAATCTTGCATGAGTTGAAAACAATCTAATAATAGTAGTATTGGCAGTAGCGGATTTAGGCTTAGGCCCGTGAGGCCCGGGCCTAGGGCGGCAAATTTTGAGGGGCGCCAAAATTTTGAAGACGACTAAAATTAAAAATCGATTGGGTTTTCTGTAAACTGTAAGACCAAATTTTAAAGTTTATTTTATTGCGCTCTTACTATCTAAACATAGTACCATTTTGAGGGTAGAATTTCTTTGTTAAAGTAATTAATCAGGCAATTCAGGCAATTACTAAAATCTGAAATATCTAACAAAAAGATTATAAAAAACTTTTTTTTAATGCTAGCATATTATTTATTTACGAAATTAGTTTTTTTTTTCAAATTTTTCATTCAAAATTTAATTGTAACATTTGTTTGCTTTTTATTATAACACAAAACATTAATTCACCATGATAAATTATGCGAATGTCTGTTGATTCAGACAATACATTTTTAATTTTTCAATTTTTTGTAAAATTTTTATAGTTTTACTTAATGTGAAGGCCTCAACGATCAGCATGCTTGATCAGTTTTAAAAGATCGCAGAATGAATTTGAAAAGTCATAAAAATATATAGAAATATAATACACAATACGAAAAAAATTTAAACATGAAAAAAACGAAAGCAAGAAAAAAAATTATTGTATGATTAATCAGATAAAAATAATTGGTTACGCCACATACTATCATAATTTCTTAATAGAAATTCCCATTTAAATTTCGCGCCAATCAGGCTTATTACTTTATAATGTTGGTAGCATTAGTTAGATCAAAAGCTAATCGTTGGCATATATTTTTTATTCCCTTCGTATTACCTACCCCCTACCTATAATCCTACATTGTCGCACTTATCGCGAGACACTTGCTGGCATCGCACGCCATCTTGGACATCGGCCCTTGAGATAGCAATTCGTGTGTCTTGTGGGAGTCCCCGGCTGGAGTTTCTGTGTATCTCCATCGGTGCCGCGCCCTGGGTATTGCACCTAGGTGCCCACGGGGGTTCTGATAGCCTCCGCTGGATTTGGGTCTCAAATAGACCAACTACCGCGCCGCGCCGTTACCGGTATACGAAGCAGACACGTGCCTGACAGTGAATACTGTTCTGGAGCCTACCATCTGAGCTCAGAGGAGAAGAGAATAGCAGAAGACAGGTTAGTGCGACATTCCTTTTAGTTTCCCTCCTCTCACGTCTCGTATGCCAACGGTTATATATTTTATTATTTAATTGGTTAAGAACCAACCCTCAATACAGTCCACTTAATATATAATACTTAGATACTATGGTTTAGTATTGTATTTTGTTAACCCCACGCAACGGTTAGGCACGTCCTTGACTCCTGGCCGTAGCAATAATTTATATTTTAATTACTAGCAATTTATTATTAATTCTATATTTAATTGCTATGTTAAATAAATAAATGTTTAATTTATACCTGAATTAGATTTCTTATTATTATTGTTATTATTTTCATTATTTTATACCCCACACACACATATATATATACTGTTACGAAAGAAAAAGGGCGCCATATCGTCTCGGGCCTAGGGCGCCCTCAAACCTAAATCCGCTACTGAGTATTGGAGCTCTACGGTGGGTCTGTAATTCTGACTTCTACCGTACCGTATATTTGTTAATAGATATTGTTTCACCGAATGTAAGTACCTAGTTTCAAAATTAATAGTTTAAGCTTCGGATATCGGCGGATAAGCATCGCCATCCAACGAAGTGATGCAACCAGCCATTTGGGCACTTTTTCCTAGGGACTTTTATTTAATTTTTATTAAATGTAATTAGGTAAGTAATTAATTATTTTAAGTTTTTATTATTTAATTTAAAAGAATATTTATTCCGTTGTTATTACGAGCAAATAAACTATAGAGGTAGGCCCTGTACTTAGACTTAGCGCTCAAGATTCGTGCCAATAAGTTTACCTAGGTACCTACTAAGACAAGGGGGTCATTGTGCTTTTATAAATTAAATATTAACATACATAACCCGTTTTTTATAATGTTTTAAACTATATAAAAAATACAGTTTCAAAACTTGTTTTTATAATGGTTTAACTTTATTACGTCAATAACCCCATAAATGTTCATGATAAAAACAATCTAGTGTTTTTTTGCGAATTTATATCTAAAAATAATGTGGCGAATCCAAGATTTTGTTTTTTGAGCCCTGATTTATATACCTGCTGTAAAATAGCTGTAAAAGGCATTATCTAACCTTAAGACAGTATAAACTTTCGGTTTCGATATTTTCATATAATTGATTTTTAAACACATATAAACATATTTTTTAAATCATTTCAATGTGATTTCATTAAAACTGTATGATTCCAAATGTATAAAGATTTTTGACTCAAAAAAACGAAGCTACAACATTGAAATTTTACCTGTATTAAAACGACAAGGACCAACCGTGGCACTCCCTTTTCGGTAACATTCCACAACTTAAAAAAATAGAAAAAGCTTCTTGTAAAGCACACAGACTCCAACAAAAAGTCCAGACGCGAAGAAGAAAATAGGATGGTAAATACTCCACTGAATTTTATGAACCCGAAATGAAAACTCCCACCAGGACATGATATGCAGTGGTCTGCGTGGAAGTCGGGCCCGAGTAGGTTGCTGGGCCCAAGATGGTTGCTGCAGACAGCTTCGAATGTAAAAAAAACAATTTAGCTGAACCTTCAACACGAAAAAAAATGAGTTACTCTTAGTTTTTACAATGCCTGGAAAAGGCGCTAAGTTATTAAGTGCGCTAAATTAGTTTTAAGAACTCTGTAACACTTGGCAAGCAAATAAACGATTGATTGATTAATTGTAGAGACAGTCCAATATGTTCCCGGATTAACGCTCAAGATACGTGACGGCAAGTACAAAAAGACCTTGTTTGTACACATCCATTCACTAAAGAAGAACAGTCATGTCCGTCACTTGGTCAAGGTGATGAGAATTCTATTTTGTGAACGATAAATACTTAGATAAAATCATCAGATTGTTACTGTGGACTAAATTAACACAATGCAATACAAAAAGATTATTAAGCTCTTATGACCTTCCTTTCAGGGAAAAGCATTCTAAGAAATACTTTAAAGGCAAATGCATCTTTTGCCTTCTATTGTACCTCAAATTCCCATGATTATGAATTTGGGGGAAGATGGCTCGAAAATTAACATTTTCTCTCATTGCGGGATTCCGTTTGGAATAATGGGCATACACCGTTGATTTAATTTAAATTTTTACCCGACTATAGCGAACCCATAAAAGGAAGAGTTACACTTGCAGAAATCAAATGTAACGGATGGCAACGTTAGTGGCCATCCGGTGGCAATTACCAAAAAAGAACAGTTGAAAAATAAAAGCAAAAAAGAAAAAAGGGTTAAAAATAGTGTTAAATAGAGTTAGTGTAAGCACCTACTTAATAAAAAAAAAATAAAAAAAAAACGATAATTAAATATTTTACGTTTTCAGTATTTTATCACCGTATAATGATATCCCGGATAGAAACTCAATAGAATTATTAGTAAATTAACAATTCGAAAAAAGGCTACAAAAAAGAGAATAAAAAAATTAGTTTTACTAACAATGAACTAACTACAAAATTGTGAAACAATGCAATAAAACCCAGTAGGTACCTACGCAAACTACGTTTTCAATTTATTTACATGTCACTCGAAAATCACCAAAGTAAAAAAAACCCGCTATCCTAAAAGTCTGGAAACCACACGACTCAAATATACCAGAAACGAAAAAATCAATTCCGATAGACATCGAAATTTCACCGAAATCAACCATTCAAACATGACAAAATACATAAAAATATACACCAGCTTGCTCTTAGTAAATTGTAATATTCAAAAATGTGATTTTTTGTGTATTTTATGTGTTTTAATGTACTTTTTTGAAGGTATTTGTTTGGTTTAACGGGTAACGCGCGGGCCGCAGCGCGGCTTGGGTACTACTAAAGTACTAGGGTTTGATTGGAGATTCCATTTGGGAAACTTTCCCCATGTTTGGGGAAAGTTTGGACGGATATGTGTGGAAATCTTTTAGGGAAATTCATTAAATTCTCGGTATTGTTTTATATGAGTTAGTATTTATATACATTAGGTAAGTATGGTTATTATTTTTTATTGAAATCTCAAATTAATGAATGCCAAAAATCCAAATATCAATCCAATTTATTTCAAGTTTTGAAAGATGGCGCTGTTTCAGTGTCAAAATCTGTTGGCTGTAGGGAAATTCTTTTCCATTCGATTATTGTTTGCGGTATTTTTGCGTGTAATTTCTCGACTAAAGTGACCTTAAGTAGTGAGAACTTGTGTGTGCAGACAAGTTGACACAAGTCACTATAAATGTAAGCACCTATATAATAAAAATTTGGCGTTTGACCAGAGACAATCTTTGACCTAGACTAAACCACCGTCTATAGAACCTGGTTTTTTAAAGAAAAAATATTGGGACATGCTTATTTGGGAACATGCTTATTTGCGAAAATAAAAGAAATATGAACATGCAGACTATGAAACTAAATAGAACATAATATCAAAGACCTTTATGTGCGAATTCACAGCTGTTTGTGTAACACAAACAGTTGTGAATTCGATTCCTGAAAAGGAAAAAATGTTTGGATGATAAAAGACATTCCGAAACCTACAAAAAATATTTTCCAGAACAAAAACTTTGAAACAAATGATAGGCAAACATTTCACGTCATCCTGGCAACACCGCTACGACGTAGCATCGCACCGTAGCCCCGCCCGCTACGAGCCGCTACGACACCCGTACACACATAGATACAACTAAGTACATGTACAAGGTTGTACAAGTACAAGGTTTGTACAAACATGCGTGACTACACAGAAAAAAAAAGTTTCTTGAATCAAGAAATAATTCTCTTTCTATAGGTAGCTAGAGAATATTTTCTTGTTTTTAGCAAATGTTCTTGAAAATAATTAGGTATTAGGTAATAAGTATAGCTTTTAAATTAAATCAACAATATTTTTTAAATATGGTAAATTTTGCTAAAATATTTATCAGCTCAAAATGGCAAACGTACGAAAAGTTGTTTGATTTCTTTTCAAACGAATTCTTCTAATCGTGTTTCATAGGCATTCTGTGTTTTGAGTTTCAAGGAATAGTTAATTTTAGATTGTTTAATAGTTTAATAAAGGTGTATTTTTGATAAAACTGAGGTCGAATCGTCCAAAATCGTTCATTTTGAAAACTCATTTCGCTTCGGGGGTATAAGGCCAAAGATCAAATTGGCAAAATGACATGATATAAAAATGTCCAAGATATAAGTAATAGCAAGTTGTCAAAATGTCTTAAAAACATAGATAGATAGATAAATTCTTTATTGTAAACACCAATTTCAAATAACATTAAATAAAAACAAAGCTTAAGTCTAAGTGTTACAAAGGGCGGCCTTATCGCTCAAAGCGATCTCTTCCAGGCAACCGTTGCTCAAACGACAAATTGCCAAAACGTCCAGTTGCTAAAATGACAAATTGCCAAAACGTTCTACTAAAACGACGAATCGTCAAAATGTCCAGTGGTTTACTTCCAAATGCCAAAATATTTTTAGTTTTTCTATTTGATGTTAATAATGCACTCGTGGTACCCTGGACCACAGTATAAATTTTTTGTGGACTTTCAAAGTTTTAAACTTGATCAAAAATACGACGACCCAGTTAGCACAATGGTCACCAAGCCGGTCTGTGGTCTGGTTGTGTCTATGTATTATAAGTATATATTTACAAAATAAAAGTATATTAGTAGTATATCCGTTGTCTAGCACCCATAACACAAGTCTAGTTACTTAGCTTGGGGCTAGATGGCGATGTGTGGAATGTCCTGCAATATTTATTTACTAGCTGTCCCAACAAACGTTGTTTTGCCATAAAAAGTAAAAAGTATTTAACGAATATACACAAGAAATTCCATACGAATCGGTTCAGGCGTTTAAGTGGAGTTTGGCAACTAACACCGCGACATGATTGACATCAATATTTATACGATACTAACGTCACTCAATTGTTTTGCCTTCCCGCGACCTCATCACTAAAACGTGCACTTCATTGTATGATATTAAAGTTCAAATTGACTTTTAAGTATTATTACTAATCGTTTGTATGGGAATTGGGAGTATAGAAAAGTGTTGTTTTTAAGGGCAGGTGCTAATAAAGCTACCAAAATCGACCTTTGTTTTAAGCAACTCTAAGTAATCAAATACTCTTTTTTTGTCGTTTGGATATAAATGGATATTGTAGTTTAATAACCATATTTTTGTTTATTGTGGTTGAAAACATGATATGAACAACTTCGTTCGATAAAAAAATGTTAGAAAACAGAGAATTATTATATCGTTTATCGGGACAAAAATAGTTTACGTTTGTTTCTAAAAATGAATCAAATGATAGGTTTTGACCTCTAGGAACTATATTTGTGGATAATAATGCTAAAATGTTTTGCATATCGATCAAATATAACAGTTAGCTCGCAGCACGCTACGTTTTTGAGAGCGGGGGCTAAGGTAATGAATACCTACACATGGTACTGGAAGAGCGCCTTAAACATTTTCATCGGCCATTTTTTTTGGATATTTCTCTCCGTAAGCGCCATCCCCGTACTTCAAGGAATATTCTAAAAAAAATTCGCAAAATCGGTTCATGCGTTCTCGAGTTATGCGCTTAGGAACACCACGTTTATTTTATAGAAAATTTGTAAGGGAGAATATAGAAAAATGTTGTTTTTAGACTTTTTCAGGTTTTTTAAGAATATTTCTCTTCGTAAGAACCATACTCGTACCGTACGGAATATTCTAAAATATGAATAAGCGAAATCGGTTCAGCCGTTATCTAGATTTGCGCTTAGGAACACTTCAGCGATTCATTTTTTATATAATAGATTTATTTATAATAGCTTTCGACCGCTTATGTATATAACTGTGTTTAAAAGGAAATTTTCTCCTTGCACTTAACAGTTATAAACTAACATATTTTTGGTCGCCTTTGTAACTATGTTTTGCAACCACAGTGAGGTTATAATAGAGGAAAACTTTTTCTATAATCATCAGAAGCCAATAATATTATGTAAATACCTACTACATTGTTTTATATCTTGCGTTAGAAATAAGTAGTGCCTTAGGTAATGGACAAGCACGTTTAAATCAGTTGTTGTAATACTTTAAACCGTTTTGCTTGACTTAATGCTAATATCGTAAACGTAGGTATTATGCCTACCGACTGCCGACTACCGTCTACCGAGGCCGAGGTGACGAGGGAACTCTCCTATAACGAGGGACTCATTCATTTCCACATATACATTATCTATAACGTCATCATCATCATCTTTCTGCCCTTGTCCCAATTTATTTGGGGTCGGCGCAGTATGTCTTCTTCTTCCATTCACTCCTATTAGTCGTAATCTCATCGTTAACATTCATCTCTCTCATGTCTTGTCTCACGCAGTCCATCCGTCTTTTCTTAGGTCGTCCTCTTCCTCTCCATCCCTCTACATTCATATTCATCACCCTTATAGTTACATGCGTCTCTTCTCTTCTCATGTCCATAACAACTCAAACGGTTCTCATAGGTACTTAATTGCCAATCTATACAATTCAAATTCCTGACTGATTGACTGTTATATCAGAGTTAGGATCATAACTAGTATAAAAAATCTGAGTAAACAAAATGTCTTGCAGAACGACCATGTAGGCAAAATTACTTAAATCAGGTAATCGTGGAAAAAAAAATCATTTTACCCAATAAAACCTATAAAATCTCGGATATTTTAAAACGAAACCCGGGGTAATGGTACAAGTATACGTGTCTTTTTCCATACTACTTGTACTTGAACGGGCTGTTTTCCGCAATAAGACCCTTTCTAATTGGGTCTTTTTTGCGTGAGGATGGAGTAGGCTAGCACCTACTTCCCTCTCAGCCTAGTCGACCATTTCCAGAGGAGAGAACTTGTCAAGCCTACTGAGCCGCGGGTTTCATCACGATGTTTTCCTTCACCGTAAGAGCAATGTCAATTAGCGCACATAAATTCTTAAGAAAAATACATTGGTGCACGGTCGGGATTCGAACCCACGACCTTTCTCCATACTAATGTTTCCCTCTATTTATTTCCTGAACAATGCCTGTAAAGCAACATATAGGCGAAAATCATTGTTTTTTGTAAAAAGCATCAGCTAGAAATTAAAATGTTACATTGTTTTGTAATTCGCGTTTTCCTATTTTTATTTATTTGGCAAGCCGTCTGTTCTGATACTGATTATTCTGTCTGTACAAAATCAATAATAAATAAGAGGTTGAAAACGGAATACATTTGAGGTAGAATGCGGAAAATAAAATTGCAAGCGATTAAAACTTGGGGTTGGACACGGATAACAGTGGTGCCACTATCGTTTGGTAATCATGAAATATCTATATGTGAAATGAAAACTGAAGTGAAATATGAAACAGAATCGTCAATAGAAAATCACCCTCTGTCACAATATAATATGCATTATAATAATCTGTGGCACCCTTACCTTACATCTCCCCTAGGGGTTGCAGCGGGTAGGTAGGTAGCAAGCAACCCTCAAGTTTACACTCGGAGGAAAATTGCTGAGCTCAATTCGATGTGATTTGTAATGTTTAGGGAGGTACTGTTAGATGATGATCTGCAATCTCGTTAACGATGTCTGGGAAGTTGAGATATAAATGTTGCTTTCATATTTTATTATGTAGTTACATAGATTGTGCCTAGACATTTTGCGAAACGGACATTTTGCGACCGAACCTTCTTACCCTGCTTTTGTATGGAATGTGATTAGACAAACTTTTTCTCATCGACTTTTGAAAGTTTTAAAATAGTTATGGAAATTTTTGAGGTTATTAAAACTGCTGCTTTTAGAAATAAAGAAATAAAAAACCTAAGAAATAATGAAATATAATTACCTTCTCCTCTTTTAAGAAGCCGAATTTTCAGGTACCTACACATAATCCCATTTTTTTCCAAAACGGACAGACAGACGGACAAGATAGTGATCTTATAAGGGTTCCTTCCTTATTTATTCTTTTTTTTTGACTCGTGTTGTGTCATCTTTGGAAGAAATTTCCAGTGAAAAGTGTAAGTTTAAAAACAAAATAGGTAGTTACATTGTTTTTAAACTATATTTTTAATTGATTTGGCAAAGGCAATTCTTATTCTAGGCTTACTCATACTCCGAAAGTAGGTCTAAAGATGCCTGAAGAGCGTGTAGAAAGAAAAACTTTCGGCCCTAGGGAAAATCGCTTTCACTGACAGCTGTCATGTTAAATTATGGCTTCGCGCGGCTTGTGCAATGTGTTTGTAGCCAGTATCAGTATCATTACGCATTAGGGACTTCAAAAACCTAACCTCCTTGATTTAGGTAACACCAAAGAATAACAATTATGGCTTCGCACGGCTCATCCATACTGCCAGAGTTTAGTACATAATAGGTTTTTTCTTAGTAATCAAATTCAGGTGGATATATTTAGTTCAAGATATCTTATTTAATAAAATAAATGTAAAGATGAAAATGGTCAAAGCGACGTATGACTATGCTGCGCCTCTACCGGCGCCCTGTCAAGATGTTGCAGATGTGGCTTTATGTGACCGTGCGGTCAGTGTCGTTTCTTGAGTAAAAAATACTGGCGGGAAATGCTTGCATTTTGAATGATTTTAATTAGTATTATCTTTTGTTATTTTATTATGTTTTTGTGTTAAGTTTAATCTGGTTTTTCTATTATGATTGTGTATTTTGTGTAAATAACATTTTCTAGACAAACCGTGTTACAAAAACTGTAATTTAAATCTACGGACTTCGCGTCATCACTCAGTGTTGGATAAACTAATTTATAAAAATCTCTTCGGTCAGTACCGACGTATTTGAGTATTGAAAACATGTTGAAAACAAATAGCAAAAGCAAAAAATCTACATAATGTATAACCTCTTTGGTCCCAACCTTGTAAGAGGATCAGGTAGTATGGAGTCTCTCATTCACTCTCGTTATTAGGAAGAATTTTATGTTTATTCGTAATGAAAAGCACAGTGTTTACCTCGGTTTTGTTTTGGTTACCCAAGGTGTGAAAGTCACTCATTTAGTCCCTCGAAGTATTAGCGCCCTCGCTACGCTCGGGCGCCAAACTCCGTCTCGGGACTCAATGAGTGACTTTCACACCTTGGGTAACAATGTACTATTTTTGTTATTTTTTCACAAATAAAACATAATACACAACAATATGATAAGCTAAAACTAAGTCCAATTTTTATTCGCACAAAACTTTCAACGCTTTGTCTTCCTAGTTATCTTTAGATTTTTGTAAATTAAAGAAAAAATAATTATCAACTACCTTTGTGTCTCGATTCATATTCTTCAATTAATAATATAAGAGGTTATTATAGTATTTATAACACCAACATCATGCAAATAATAATCTATTTTTGTGCAAATAATATTTTACATTGTTTTTATTATCAAATAATAATATTAATGATTAAAAAGAAACGCAATTGGACAGAACAAATACTAATACTTAAAATAACGCGATGCACATTGAGATCCTTACATATTGATAGCAGGCATTACGCTGAACAAAAAATGCTTTCACACCAAACATCTAAAGCGTCTCGGAAACGGGTATTTGAAGGAACGTGATGTCCTATGAATCCAATTTTCTGAATTTTTGATCAAAATACCCAGTTTTTTTATTAGGTAGCTGGCAGGGCTACGTATTTTTAGGAAAAAAAATGATTTTTACAAATGACTGTTACCTGTATATTTTTTAACCGACATCAAAAAAGGTGGAGGTTCGCAATTCGTCACGTATATATATATTTTTTTATGTATGTTCGCTGATTACTCGTAAACTCTTGGAGCGATTTGGATAATTCTTTTTTGTTTTTACTATCTAAGGTTTCCGCTACTTGAACTCATAATTCAAACTATAGCAGGAGAAAAGCGCGATAGAAGTGTAACATCGGAGGTCTTCTGTAAAGGAGATCGGTAATATTATGTAGTAGTACCTCTTTGTACTAACCTCATTTTCAGTTTCACGTAGGTAGTATTAAATGCAAACTATTTGGTTTTATGACAGCTGTCATCTTGAGCGGAGGCATGTACTGCACCCCTACCATGATTTTTTGAAGAACTCGAAAAAAGAAACCCTTTTTCGATAACTCTTTTGTCCGTTTGTCTGTCTGTGTGTCACTACCGATATTCTCAGAGACGGGTGGACCTAAGCAAGTTGATTTTTAGGAAGTTTCATAGTAAATACTCAATATAGTATGTTTAATCGAATACGTAAAAAACCTGTGGTAAGGGTACTGTTCCCTTCTGACGTTCGATTACGTTTTACCACGGAAAAATAATTCGATTTCACATTTTTTAAATGTTTTTTTATCAAATATCTTAATTATTGTATTAAAGTTAAATTAAAACATACCCTAAATGCTATTCTGATATATTCTGAACATATTCGTGTGGACCTTGTTAAAATCTGTTCTGTAGTTTATGAGATTACCTGGTTCAAACAAACAAACAGACAGACAAACAGACAAACAGACAAACAGACAAACAGACAAACAGACAAAAATTCTAAAAACTACCCTATCGTGTTCAGCTAACGATTTTAAGGCGACCTGTGTATTTTTTTTTTCTGGATATCTTACAATTACAGATTTTTTGATGTCTACAGATTTATTATATGTATAGATGTAAAAGTGTTTCAAATAAATCAGAAGAGTAGGTATATAACAAGTAATACAACTATCCAACCAGAACACAAAGAACCCTAAAATCTAAAGTAAGTACCCTCAAAAACGAACCATTGAATCAGAGCGCGGCGCGGGATCGATACCCCCTCAATACGTAGGTACCTACTCCAAGTTACACCCCAAGTCTAGGTCATAATACCTAAATACTAAAATACCTTACCTAATTGTGATAGTTCGTTAATTTTATTTTAATTGAAATTATAAAACCATTTAGAGAAATACACTTCTTCTACATTATACCTAGTCACTACATAGTACGAGTATAAAACAAAGTCGCTTTCTCTGTCCCTATGTCCCTTTGTATGCTTAAATCTTTGAAACTACGCAACGGATTTTGATGCTGTTTTTTTAATAGATAGAGTGATTCAAGAGGAAGGTTTATATGTATAATACATGCATAATATAGCCGTGCGAAGCCGGAGCGGGTCGCTAGTTAAATATAAAATAAAAAAAATAAACGTTGATGTAGCATATTTTCGATTAAATATGTTTGACCTTCACTTGCACTCTGATGACGTCACCATCGACGTTATGACGAAATCGACATGTGCCATAATAATTTAAAAAAATCAACTGACAGGTAATACGTCCATGATGTTGTGAGGTACAAATAAGAAACTACGAACGTTGGGAGTTTTGGCGGGAACGAGTTAACAACATGTCGTGCTGCAGTTTTATTTTCATGAAACTTAGATGTAACCCGAGTTGAATTGTATAATTCTGGTGGAATGTTATTCAATTTAGTTCTGTGAAAGTGCACAAGTGTAGTGAAAGTAAAAATCAGTGTCAAACATGCCGTTTTCTCGTTGCCTCCAAATCTCCTATTAAGGTTATGGTAAACTTGCCACCGCTTTACTATAACCCCTGACTTGACGGACTATGACGACTTTGACTGTATTGAAACACTTTAGGCCCGATTTATGAAAAATCGGGTCATAATTTGATGCAAAATATAACTTGACACTGGCTAAATGCACACGTGCGAAGCCATAATAAAAAGAAAAAAAAAAAAAACTACGAACGTTCTAAAATTCGAAAATTCTATGGGTACGAACGTGTATTTCTATGTCCATGATAAGAACACACTTTTTTTTACACAACTTAGGCAATGGAAGACATTGATATTATGCCATTGGTGACGTCACCACGTATAAAAGTTTAGAATTATTCAAAAAAATATTTGAAAAGAATTAGTGAGAAAATCTCAAAAATATTCAATTTAATTTAAATTAAATTAGTCTATATTTACGGAAAATAATATAAAAACCATAGGTCAGGAAATTTGGACAATCCCAATTTACATCAAGCGGTATTATCTAATTTGGGAAAAATTTAATTTTGATTTGTTAAGTACTTACTTACTTAGATAAGTATTCATATTTTGGACTGAATTTTTAGGCAACCCATTTGTAATAATATATTTATTGCCGATTTCATGTGTTATTCATATTTTATTTGAAATTTTGATTTTAATGAAAGTCGTTCTCAAAGGGATCCCGTACAAGTCTATCAACTCCATCGAAGTGCTTCAAAACCTAAACGAAATTTAAGACCGATTAAAAAAAAACTAAATTTACCAATCAACTGCTAACGCCATCTAGTTAAGATAACTAACAACTACACTAATTTGTAAACACAACACGAACCAATCGTTTGCATTCGTTCCACTTCATTTGTTGTTAGTTCCATTTAGTAAGGATAGATGGCGAGAGGCGTACTTTAATTTGGCAAAGATATTGTTGTACTTGTTTCTCTTTGAGGAAAATGCTAGATTTTAATGACATATTAGTCTACTAAGTATGTCTAAAAAATTTTTTTTGACTCAAGCTTCGAATTCACAGCGAATTTTTAGATCTCGCTTAGAAATTGTATAGAAAAGGCTAATAATATAACAAAAGAAAACCGGCCAAGTGCGAGTCGGACACGCGCACGAAGGGTTCCGTACCATCATATTCTGTTTTTATTATTTGTTGTTATAGCGGCAACAGAAATAGGTACATCATCTAAAATTTCAACTGTTACACGGATAGCGGAGTCTTAGTAAAAGGGATCCGTTTTTACCCTTTGAAAACGGAACAACAATGATGAATCAGACACAACGAAGTTCGAATCGAGAACGAGGGATGACATCAAACACGATCCAATTCTAATTAAAGACATGACAGTCATAATGAGATCGATTGATATTATACCTATACATATCCACTTCAATTTCCCCCTTATTACACATTTTATTTGAACGTATACAATGTGTAACGAGACCCCGTCATCACTCATAGGTACTTGTAGGTAAGTAACAAGCACTAACATTACTGACTGAATGAGATTAGCGCGTTCAAACAAACAAACAAACTCTCCAGCTTTATAATATTAGTATACAAAATTCAAAGTCCAACTAACTGAGTGATATATAAACGCACAGCTCAAAGCAATAGATAGATCGGGTTAAAAGGCATATTAAATAGCCATTATAACGTAGGCATCCGCTAAGGATTAAAAAAAAAGAATTTTAAAAATCGGTCTGCCTTTTCAAATAGTCGGCGAACATACGAAAAAAATATGCGCGACGAATTGAGAACCTTCTCCTTTTTTGAAGTCGGTTACAAAATTCATCCCCTACGCAGAGGAGAGCGCGGGTAACTGCAATTACAATATACACAAACACTATGTCATTAAGTCAATGTACTATGTATGCATTATCTTTATTACATCACGAAAAAATACTAAAGCGATTGCGATGAAACTTGTATATATAAACAAACTAAGAGATAGATTAGGTGTCGTAACTACCATTACTCATACAATGCAACTATTTGAGGTTAAGTTTTAAGATAAACACGTCGCGCGTCCATTTGCGCCGCGTCTTATCTATTTCGTAATTAATTATAACATTAGTAAAGTAGACAGACGGACGTTCCTATTTCATAGTTTGTAAGTAGAATTTCGTTCTAACTTGTTTTCGGGGCTAAAAAAGTCACTAAATAAGGTATCTGCGGGTAAAAAGGGCCACCTGTCACTTAAATTAAAACCAATTATTTGGTTAAAATAGGGATGTGACAACTATTTAAAACGTCATTAGATAAATATTTGCTTTATTGTCAATCTGAAAAACAATTCATTTGTTTATTTTCTTGTTATTTTGTCACTCATAACAAAGTTTTGGAAACCTTCTAGTGACCCTTATTACCAGAAGCAGGACTTTTCAAAAATTGTATTACATAGTACAAAATAAAATTAACTCTCAACGGATCTCCTATCCCAACTTACCCCCCACCCCTTCAGCACTGTCTAATCTAGATATTATAATGGCAAAATTGTTATTGGTAACGTAATCCTGTAAAATAATTGTGTTGACACATTTTGAAAAATCACAAAAAAACACTAAATTCAGGTTTAGTATGAGTAATCTATTTAATTTTCCTAGAAAATAAAAATATCTTGTTTCATTTTTGTCCCATTTGTTTATGTAAGGTACCATTTGTTCCCAGTTGTTCTACTATGGTAGAACTAAAGAGATTCGATCCGGGGTTACCTCTAATCTACATGCATGGATGGACCTTTAGTATTTTCAGGGTTTTCCTTACAGACTGTATAAATTAAAGTTGGTAAATGATTACACCTACCCAAATACCTACCTAACAACGTATGAAGAACTAATTAAGGTAATTAGCAATAACTACATTCGGACGCTGCATGCTAAATATAATGCGATGTTTTACCGCCTATTAAACATGGTAGCATTGGTAGCGTCCTTGTGTTTTCGTTTTTGATGTCCTTGAAATAACCCAAAAAGTTTAGATTTATGACGTCACAAATGACGGCATTTGGTTATTTTATGTGATCCTATGTCTGCCTTCTGACCAATTTTAAAAACGTAAAAATTATATGGAACCAGTTTAGCAAGTTCCTAAGCAAACACCCTGTTTTCAGTCGCAGTCGGGTAAAAATAATAATAGATAAGTAGTGAAACCTTTAACATTTCTAGTTTTTTATTCTAAAGCCCTGTTTTCTAAAACGCATTTTTGTAAGTGCGAAATGGGGTTGTTAGTTACTATAGACGTCTAGGCGGCCGCCTTTGAAGATTTGAGTATTTTTTTTAAAGATTCTGAGGTTGTGTTTACATGACAATCAGCTGTTTGGAAAAAAATAGTCCAAATACGTAATTTTAAAAATTTGTAGAACAAAAAATATTCGCTTAGATGTCTAGACTAGAACAACCTCCTTTCGTCTTAAAATACCCTCGTCAAACACATTGTATAGAAGTCAAAAATTATCTTTCATCTAGGGCCAGTTTTTATAGACTTCGATTAAACGAAACTAGTTTTTATAGAGAGAAAATAAAGATTGAGAAAAAAGCCTTTAAATAATCATTTATTAATAATTAAATACTTACGACACTTTACAAAATGCCATCTAGCCTCAAGTTTACCGACTAGGCTTGTGTTATGGTGGCTAGACAACGTGTTCGAACATTACAAATTCATAGCCAACGTGATTGTTTATATAATTTTTGTTTACGAAGTGTTTCTAAGAAATACATTAATTATTCTTGGAAATAAATTGCTAACTTATGTTTTTTAGGTGGTTAGGTATTTTATGTAAGTCACGTTTTTTTATATAAACCAGAATAGTCCATTAGTGATTCATTTGGATCAAAATGTAGGTGTTGTTGGTTTTGGTAGGTATTTAGAATTTGATATCGTTTCACCCGCGGTTTCACACCGTAAGTTCGGAATAAAAACTAGCATAATTGTCCTCTAATATATTTATATGCTTTATCCTTCTTCAAATTCTCCTATCACTATACAAAATGTTTTTAAAATTGGTTCAGCGGTTTTGGTGCGAAAACGTAAGGCGATGCCAAAGATGCGGTTTAGGCTGTGCGTTGATCCGTCAGTCAGTCAGTACAAAGCATTTTATATGTATAGACTACTTTTTGCCCGCGACTTTGTCCGCGTAGAAGTCGTTAATGGTTCTAATAGGATATGACCAAGGAATTACGTTGTCCTACACGAAGTTTGAACCCTTTTTAACTCCGTTTGGGGTATCATTTTGGAAAATCCTTTCTTATCGGATGCTTACGTCAAACAAAAAACACACCTTCTAAGTTGCGTCTCTATGATCTGCGGTTTAAGCTGTGCGTTGATCCGTCAGTCAGTCAGTCAGGACTAAGCATTTTAAATGTATATAGACTGGCTTTTGCCCGCGACTTCGTTCGCGTAGAAGTCGAAAATGGTTCTAATAGGATTTGACCAAGGAATTACATTGTCTTATACGAACTTTACCCCCTTTTTAACTCCGTTTGGGGTATCATTTCGGAAAATTATTTTTTATCAGATACCTACGTCATACAAATAACACACCCTCCAAGTTGCAGGTCTCTACGATCAGCGGTTTAGGCTGTGCGTTGATCCGTCAGTCAGTCAGTCAGGATAAAGCATTTTATATGTGCGACAAGCGCAACCTCGTAGAAAGTTAGATAGTTCCCGTGGGAATTGAATCCTACCAATTAGAAATTGTTTTGTAAATTCGCTAGCTATGTATATTATACCATTGTATTCTCCGTGTAGGTGTCGTGTTTATGAATAACGTGAGAAAAGTTATCTAAAGTGTATGGTGGCCACACTTGCGAAAAATATCAGTTTGCTAATTTTTTTAAATTTTCATTATATGACAAAAATTTCTTATCGTTTTACAAATTTTCTTTTACTTAGTTACTTACATATTTTTTGACTAAAATAATGAGAAATTCTAGTCTTAATCTAAAAACTGGTCAATTTTTCATGCAATAATTAATTAACAATTATTTTAGTTCTAGGTTACGGGTATTTGCGTTTGGTCCGTGCGACGGTATTTGCATTTGGTGTATTATGGTACTTTTAAGTATTTTTTTTTACGTTTTTTTTGATGAATTTTGGTACGTAAAGAGATGGAAACTCTAAGAACGAACGTAGGCTATTTTTATCTAGATGCCAGACTTATGCGGGTGAAACCGCGTGGTGTAGCTAGTCTATTAGATTTGTTTTCCAATGTGATTCCTGCTAAAATAACTTTTGTAGAAATTTATAAAATTCTAGAGCTCGTAAGTATAGATATTTTGTGACACTAGGGACCTATTAAAAACTACAATTGACATTCAGCTTAAAAATAATCGTGTAGGTACGGACCCCTTTCAGATTACATTGTGGAACCCCAAATAATCTGGACTTTATAGCCTTGTAATCTTACAAAAACACTCTGTAACCCGGTGAAAGTATCATAAAAATGAAATATCATGTAGCGACGCGAGATTCCTGCGTCCCACATAATCTTTAGGCCTTTCTATTGCCGTAAACGGAAAGATTTTATGATCGCCAATGATGGCGCCAAAAATAGGTCAGAGTTCATTGCGCTCTGCATAAAAAACATAATTCATCGAATCTATGTTCACTTCGTTGCAGATTTCATAATACAAGTAGGTAAGTACTAACCTTATTCGAGTAGTTTTCTAACATTTTCAAATCATTTTTGTTTTTAGGGTTCTGTACCTCAAAAAGGTAAAAAGGAACCCTTTTATGAATCTGAGTCTGCTTTTGCTACGAAAATGGCTAAAATATTAAAATTTAGGAAAAAATTGCATTTCCGTATCCCTTTTATTTTTTAAATGTTGGCTAAATTAATGATGCTCTTGAAAATATATTTTTTTAAATATCGATAACGAAAACCGAAATAAATAATCACCGTTTTAGCAACGTTTTTATTTCGCTTTTTAATAATTATTATTATCGTTGCAGTAAATCATTACAGTAAATTAACATTACAATCCAGCTTATCGTAAATCTCAACCTTACCATTTTCATCGGCAATGAACGCCTTGTAAAACCAAAACGGGTTCTCTGAAATTGGTAAACTAACTATTTTGAGGCCATCCTGTCGCAATAAGTGTGCCCAAGTTTTTCATTTACTTACACAACAAATTGGGCCTAGCATAGGCAAGTACCTACTACAAAACTACTGTCTTAGGAAGTGGTCGATTTTATAGATAAGAACATTAAATTAAGTATAACGGCATGAATCATGAAACTCTGGTTGAATTCATTGACAATATATGACAAGATTATTGTTCGTATCTTAAAATTCTGAATGACAAGTATGACGTCTGACAATATAATACATTGATAGCTATTTCTCGTTACTAAACTGTCAGGTACTTATTTCAATATTCCATATTTATTCGTAATGTTACAAAATAAATACAAGTTACTGCGTAAAAGCTGTACTGATTTTAAGGATAGTTTGAATCTTGAGCAGTATTTAAGTGATAATTATTGAGAGTGCTAAGTTTATTGTATTATTTCACAAAATGAATGAAAAATGAATTTTTTATTTGGTCAAAATGGTTTTAAATGTGCCATTCATTTAGCCCAACAATGTTAATTTGCTAAAACGGTTTACCCACTCATCTAACATGTGATACGATGTCTCAACGCTCGCTAAAGACGAATGTCTCATAATCATTCCGACAATTAAATCACTCAGCCCGCAATTCGAGTCGCCCACACAGCTAGGCCTTGTCGTCTGTGAAACGTGCACTATTCACTGGAATAAGATAAATTTAGAATTTCCAACCGTCCCTACTTGGGCAAAAGGCGTCAGGAGTTCACTTCGTTCCCATTGGACTTTAACATGTGTTGTGTGAATTTTGTGTTCTTATTTTTTAATCGTGCGTGAATGTTTGAGGTAATTTGTGGTCCTTTTTAGATAAATTAGTTTTGTCTGTCGTTGATTGCAAGTACCTAATATTCTTTTTTTGGTCTTTTGATTGTATCCTTTTGACATTTCATAGTTAAAAAGGGTACCTAGGTGTTTATTGAGATTATGTTTTTACTTCATGTGTGGGATTTTTGATACCTACCGTAACGTAGAGAGATCATTTTTTTATTTAAACTAAGTTTTATATTTTAAATATTAACCCCTACCGTGTTACCTTCTTACTTATGGAATACTCTTGGCAAGTAGGGTAAGTAAGTAAGTACCTATTTTTAGTTGGTATATTGATTCCAATAGATAATATTAATTAAAACAGGACTTAAAATACTAGCTTCAACTTTGTCATTTATGAGAAAATTAAATAATGATAGTTTAAGTTATAAATGAAGTATATTATTATCTTAATATTTAGTAGATATGGTTTTTTATTATTATTGAAAACTATAATATTTGTAATGCAAGGTAGGTCGTAAAATGTTTTTGTTATAAGAATTTTCACAAAGTAGTTCTAGAATATAAGGAAACGAATAACAATAACATTTACTATTTATTACACATTGAGACTATCAGAACATTATCGAACAAGCAAAATGAAAGATTACGACGAAGAAACTATAGGTATCTACCTACCACTGATAGCTTATCGCTATCAATACCATTCATGCAATCGAATTTTCTAATAAAACCAAGAATTTCTAAGGAGCAGGTAATCAATACCGTGATTTTTCTACTTAGTATGAGTGATACAGCCTCGAACGTAAACAAAAAGCGTAAACATCAAGCCGGATGACTCACAATGACGAAGTTTTCATTATCATATCACAGTCACACGCTTACTTTAACCTTTTGTTAGTTGCAATCCGACAAGCAGACCGATATTACGACTGCACCGCGTCTTACATTCAACTTTTATTGGTTACAGCCTCCAGATATTCAAGGCTACATTATTGAGTGACATAGTTATCGCGCAAATTAAACGCACGTATTTTCCTCAAACGGAGAGAACAAAGAAATTTTATTTGTTAATTTCGAATAACTTCCGATCGCACCAGCCTGTTGATCGAGACACGTGTCGCGACGTGCATAGAGAATATGCGAGCGTTCGACGCATGCTTTGTATGAAAATTTAATGCAAAAATGATCAAAAGAAATAGTGATAATGTATTTGCGATCGCGTCGGGCAATCAGTGCGGGAGCGCGCGGAGCGCCGCGGCCGTCTCGTTCTCTCCTGCCGGCGCGGGTGGTGGCGGTGTCGGTGTCGCGACGAGGATACCGCGAGCCTCTGCTGTCAGGATGACGCCGCCCGAGGCGCAACACAACACCAAAGAGGCGAACATCGCTCTCTCAACTTACGTAGAAAAATGGAAAAACCGATACGAAGAGGCCGAGAGGAAGCACAAGGCCTACCTCCTCAAAGCGGAGAAAGGTCAGTACTGTGGTTTTCTTTATTACTTACCGTAGCCTAGTACTTTATCGTTGCAATTGCGCATGCTCTGTTATCTTTTAGAACGTATGCAAACCAAAACACATCTTGTCTCGATGCCTTTCTCGTATTTGTGGATTTTATCTAACGATAACCTGTTGCTTACATTAATAATTTGAGAAGTCCTCCAATGCCAGCTTATACGGATTAGGTTTTTTGTAGGAAAATTGTCTGTCCAATACCCATTGCCTGCAATTTACCTATTGACGTCATGTTAATAATATTGAGCTGCGCAATAAATAGCAAAATACTAAGTGATTCAACGATTGAGTCAATGACTTCTGACATTTATTTTCGTAGGTAACAATAAAAATCAATAAATGTATTCATAAATGTAGGTACTCATAACTTTTTCCCTTCGCTATCTTAAAATATTGATAACGACTATAAATCTTAAGATTTTTAAGTTTGTTGCACAACACTATTCCCAAAAAGAAGTGTCAAAAAAGTTGGTTTTGTTTTGTTGGCATTATCTGGTTGTCAAAATTCGAATTCAGCGGGCGGAGTTTTGGAAGTTTTTGGCTGTTTTAATAAAAACTTTGTGCCGCCTAGTGTTTTAGGGAAATAATTATGTAAAATAAGGTACTCTAAAGTTAGTATTATTTAGAGAAACTCTCGAAAACATAAATATAGCATTGACTAATCTTCATTAGTCATTGTTAGTAAGTACTATGAGCAGGCTAAGTTTAAAATCGACAAGTGAGTACAAACAATGTGCTAGCTCCTAACCCGTGTCTAAAGCCTAAAGAATTGGTAAACAAAGGAAACTACCTTTTATCGCATAAGGGGAAAAGCCATCGTAAAGTAAAAATCAATGCTGAAAAGTTCACTTTATGAAACATAAATACCACTCCCGGGATCGGCTTAAGTACCGATTCCGTAAGAATATTAGTATAAAAAATAGCCTTTCTGTTAATCTAGTTGTTCAGCTATCTACATACCGAGTTTCATTGCAATCGGTTCAGGAGTTTTTGCGTGAATGAGTAACAAACATACACACCTGAAATACATCGTTTTATGCTATAAATCCGGCCCTTGTAACACTTTGAGCCATAGAATATAATATAATAGCCTAAGCACTTCTCTTTTTATCATGTTAAAAAATCCATAATATAGTAAATCATCTATCTATCCAGTATTATTGTCTATAGTTTCTAAAGAAATGCAGCATAAATTACAGAACAACTTAAAAATAAACTAATATTTTCAGCAAAACGTGAATACGATGAGCTATCCCGCCGTTACAACATCGTACTTGAAGAACGTAATCACTTGGACAATGAGCTCGGTGAGCGGGAACGGGAGCTCGCACGGCTGAAGACTGTCTCGGAGAAGCTGTTTCTGGAGTACCAGCAGTTGAGGAACCAGCATGAGGTCGACACTGGGGTTATGCACAAGTGAGACTGATAAATTATATTGCAATTCTATTTAATTTTATAATGAAGGAAATTGAAATGTTTAATTCAATGCTTACTTGTACTTCTATACTGTACTTTTGTGCTTTCTGTAACTAGACCTCTTTAGTAAAGTACTTTTGTGTAAGGATGGAGTAAACTACCTATATTACCTCTCAGCTTAGTCGACTATCTCCAGAGGAAAGAACTTGTCATTATGTCTGGAGACAACTAAGATAATGCCACTCTTGTATGACAATGCTTAAAAGCTAGTGTTTAACAAAGACTTTTAAAATGTACTGCAAAAGTTGACCGTAAAGTAAATATGAAATGAGCATTCTAGTTCTATCATCATTTGTCTTGACCAGAGATTATGGTGAATACAAATTGCGCTTTCTATTGAGCGAATCAGAACTAGTAAAGAAATAAAAACTGGCCAAGTGGAGTCAGACTTGCGACACGATGGATTCTATACTATTATATTCTGTTTTTAGTATTTCTTATAGCGGCAACAGAAATACATCATCTGTGAAAATTACAACTGTCTAGCTATCACAGTTCATGATATACAGCCTTGTAACAATCTTAGTAAAAGGGTCCCCTTTTTACCCTTAGGGTACGAAACCCTAAAAAGCTAATATTGTATTCCCAACATACAGGGTGATGCAGCAAGCAGGTGAATGGTACAAGCAGAACAAGCAACTCAAGCGTCGTAGCACAGCGTTGCTACAAGCGTTGCCAGCTAAGGGTGTTGATATTGACTTCACTGACTCCACTGACACAGGTAAATCAATATTGTAGGACATAGGAAACAGCGCCATATAGCCTCTATGTGAGCAACTAAGCTTGTGTTATGGTAGCCAGGCTATGTATAGAATACTATAATATAATATATACGGTAAATTCAAGGCCATCTTAAGCCTAAGGCCCTTCTGGAGACGATGCCTTGAGGAGACAGTTTATACTTTTACTAAATATGTATTGTTCAAAATGTTTCCATGTGTTTTTAAGCTTATTAAATTTTTCCAGCCTCAGACACAAGCAGCAATGAAGAAGTGGAATTCCTTAAACAAACAGTTCAAGAATTAAGTAGACAAATAGCTTCACTACAAACTGAACTTAACACCGCTAGGCTGCAGGAGTTTGAAGCACAAGAGGCTAATGTTGCCTTGACTCAGGTATGAAACAAATTTTAGATAAAAATCCACACTGGTTTTTATGTAGTAGATGCGCCCCTCGGTTTTACCAGAGGTCCCGATCCTGGATAATTAATATTTTTTATTATTGTGCTCTCAAAGATTAATTGTCACCTTTTATACCTTCATCAAAATACTTGTAGTAGTTTTAGAGCTTATTAAAAAAAAGTTCAACTAAATATTAAACTATTAGGACGTTGCACACAGCGCCATCTAGCCCTAAGCTATGCAAACAGGCTTGTATTATACTGGTCAGATAATCGATCACTTATACTTATTATTATCCTGACCAGAAACAAAACCCATTAGTTTTTTTGTCTTATCATTGGTGGGCGCGTTCCGAAGGCACAAATCCTTACTTAATTTTGAAGATTTTTCAATGTGATTTCATACAAATTGTATGATTCTGAATTGAGGCGAGAATCAAACACGCAACCTTCAGCAGCAGAAAGATCCTCCCAGGTAGCTGTTTGCAATATCCTATAATCCTGCTAATATTATAAACGTGAAAGTTTGTGTGTGTGTTTGTTACTCCTTCATGTAAAAACTACTGAACCGATTATATTGAAACTCGGTATGTTGATAGCTGAACACCTTGATTAGCACAGGTTCCCGATATTCCAAAGGGATTGGGACTTACGCCGGTGAGTACCTATCTAATAATTTTCCAATATATTATAGGAGTTAGAAACAGTACAATCAAAATGTTCCAGTCAAGAGATTGAAGTATTTGAACTGAAGAGACAGCTGGAGCGGCTGGAGCGTGTGAGCGGTATGATGGTCGAGGAGGTGGCTGCGCTCAAGGTTAACGCGGACAAGGATAGGGAGATGGCTGAGACGTGAGTATCATACCGCCATGGACCACTGCTTTATAGTGTTCCACTTTTTATGGTCGCAATCGACTGAGAGGAGGTCTAGCAATAATGTTTCCATATACCACTTTTTTGTTAAACCTTTTTAACATACAGTCCCAAAATACCAAACGACACTTGTGCCGGTAGACGGACGTCGGAATAGAGGCAAACGTCGGAAATGACGCGTGACGATCTCGATGCATTTGTCACAGACTGGCCAAACATAACCCAGGTCCAAACTGCTTGGAAAGATGTTAAGCAGTGCGGCTATATAGGCTAGCAAAAAAATGAACCAATATAAAAATACTCATATTTATTTGCCCTTACGTCTATCTGTCATCATTTTCAGTTACAAGACGGCAGCCCAAGCAGCAAGCCGCCGCGTCCGCGACCTGTCCCGCCAGTCGGCCATGTTGTCAGCCGACCTGGCCGCAGACGATAGGTTCGCGACCTTGCAGCAGGAGATCGCGGACCTCAGCACGGCACTGGCCGACCAGGACCAGAGGCATCATCAGTACGTTCAGGAGTTACAGGTAAACATATATCACTATCCCGCCAGTCGGCCATGTTGTAGTTGACTATAGGTTTGCGACCTTGCAGCAGGAATTCGCGGACCTCAGCACGCACTGCTTTTTATCCCGATATTCTCACGGGATCGGGAGTTACGCGGGTGAAACCGCGGAGCGCTGCTAGTTTATTATAAGTATAGATCATATATTATCTCAAGATAATATTGAAATATTCCAGTTAAAACTATCAGAGAAACACGAAGACACAGACATACTGCTGTGGGAAGAGAAGATAAGACTGGCAGAAGAAGACGCGCAGAAGGCCATACAAAGAGCTGAAAGGGCGGAGAAGAAACTCCAGGATATTGGGAAGAAAATGCAAGAGACGATGATTGCTAAACTACCAGAGAATAAAATACAACCGGGTATGTAACGTTTCATATACTTGTACAGGATATATTTTTTACCGGGCCTTGAGGACTTATATCCTAAAGGATAGGAAAAATGCTGAAAGAAGTTGCGTGAAAAAAGAAATTGCTAATAGAGATCAATTCATGAAAACAAACATAAACTAAAACTGCATTATTAGATTATTGGAAAACTCATTTCGCTAGGAATAAAACCGGCCAATTTTTCAAAATAATATATTAACTGCATATTTGTGTATTAATCGATAGTGTTGCTGATATAGATCAATTCCTGGAAACAAACAAAGTAATGACCTTTACAAAAATCTGATGACTGAAGATGCATTTTTAGTTTTTGTCAAAATCGGGCATGCAACTCTTTTCGCTATCTCTTATAGTTTAGAAACTTAAGAATATAGCCCTGAAGGTCCATGTAAAAAAACTCATTCTATATATTATATTTGGCCACCATAATACAAGCCTAAAAAAACTATAGTAAATATTTTTTGTTTCACAGAATATATTCCCCAAAAGGCAGAAAATATTCCTCAAAAGGCAGAAAATATTCCTCAAAAAATAGAAAATATTCCCCAAAAGGTAGAACCAAAACCACAAATGACAAACACAAAATCGGAGTTAGAAAAGAAACCATCTCAGAAAAGATCTAACTTGATGTCCAGAATTAGTTATTTCGAAAACGGTTGTGCCGAGAAGAAGGAACAATCCACTTCTCAAGATAAGGTTGTGGAGAAGGGTGTTGAAGAGGTTAGGGAAGTTGAAGAAGAGAAGAGAGAAGGTGAAGAGGAGAGAGAAATTGCTGAAGAGAAGAGAGAAATTGAAGAGGAGAGAGAAATTGCTGAAGAAATAACAGGTAATAAATATTTATTTTAATCAAACAGTGAATTAGTTTACGCATATTTGGTGAAAGAAAACATCATGATCAAATCTGTATTGACCAGTTCTTTCATCTGGATATGGTCGACTAAGCTGAGACACATAGTCTACTCCATTAAAACATGTCCCAGGCACTACAACGGCCTGAAAATCAAGCATAGTAATATAGTATATAACTTACTGCCTGCATACTTAGCAGTCAAAAGGTTGCAGATTATATTCCCGTCACTGTCAATTTACAAAAAGAATTGGGAATGTTTCAAAGGTTGCCTAGTACTAATCGTTGCGATACCCCACACATTTGTGCAACTCATACGAACTGAAAGAGACGTTTTAAATCTAGTTTGTAGTGGTTCTTGGTACAAATCTCTGACACCCGTAGGTACTATGCGTATTACTCTCTCATTCGCACAGCAAGGCAATTCCTGAGGTGTAAAATGTTGTGTGTCTTCAAGTAGCGAGTGAACTGAAGGTCAATTATTCTCGTAAATAAAATTGTACTAATTACATTACGATTTGACGATATTGACGACCCAGTTGGCACAATGGTCACCATGCCGGACTACTCTAAACACAGGGTTGCGGGTTCGATTCCCGCCTCAGACAAGTATTTATGCTTAGATATTTGTCTGTGGTCAGGTTGTTTCTATGTATTATAAGTATATATTTACAAAAGAAAAGTATATAAGTATTATATCCGTTGTCTAGCACCCATAACACAGGTCTAGTTACTTAGCTTGAGGCTAGATGGCGATGCGTGGAATGTCCTGCACTATGTATTTATTTATTACAAAAAATATTCTTGATAATACCAAAAGCTGTCTTTGAGGGTATTTTGAGCTTTTTTGGGTATTTTTATCCGACTGCAAGGAAAGGGTTATGTTTTTCGCGCCTATCTTGTTTGTAATCAACTTCAACTTTTTTGTATGACTGATTACTGACATAGGGGAATTCTGGAAATGCAATCGGATTTTGAAGTTTAAACTTCTTTAAGCGCGGTACGGATATTTTTAGATGAGATAAAATCTCTGAACTCTTTACCGAGACGCAATGTGACAGCTACGTCATTATCGTCTTCAAACAGTACTATATTTTCGTCACTCGGTAATAAGACTTTGTGGCTTGGTGGTTTTAAACGCTACTTAAAACTTGTGAATGTTTAGCCCCTGGTTCGAATCTCACTGAACACTTCAGTTATGCTAAAATATTTGTTTTCGTTTTTTTTTTATAAGTCTTCACTTCTGTCGGCACTCCCGGAGTGCAACCGTTTATTTATTCATTTGGATGCATAGGTACAGTTTGTACAAAGATACATAGTAAACGTCTTAAAAACTAGGTTAGGATGTGTGCCTTCTGATGCGAATGATATTGCAATGTAATTTGAACAATGTTATTTATGAGAATTGGCCTTCAAGTATCTTCTAGGCGCGCGTGTTACATCTTAGACCGTATCATTACTTGCTATCAAGCCATTTATTCTGTACTAGCTTTTATCCGCGGCTTCGTCCGCGTAGTAGTTGATTTTTCAAAATCCTTTCTTATTGGATGCCTACGTCATACATAGATCATACTTTCCAAGTTTCAGATCTCTACGATCAGTGGTTATGGCTCTGCGTTGATCCGTCAGTCAGGACAAAGCATTTTCCATATATTGATGATTTTATTTGTTTCCAGCCCCCGCGCCTGCGCCTGCGCCCGCACCTCCGACATTCTCCGCTCCCCCTCCCCCGACGTGCCCCCCTCCGCCCCCTCCGCCGCCGCCTCCGCCCCCGCCGGCCCCCGCTGTATACACGCCAGCGGAGGGGGACGACATGGCAACATTGCTCGCCAACAAACAGGGAACATTGAAGAAATGTGTCCAGAATGGAGGTAAATACATATTTGATTGTAGAGAGTCTCGACTTTCATTCCGAAAGCGTGGGTTTGAATCCCGGCCATTTAAAAATTATAATGTTTTTTTTTATTTTTCTGGCTTTATAATGACTTCACAACAATAAATAATATTGGAATGATTTTTCTGATATCGTATATAATATGCTTATAATAAACTAGCAGCGCTCCGCGGTTTCACCCGCTTTACTCACGATCCCGTGGGAATATCGGGATAAAACATAGCCTATGACACTCCCAATTAATCAATGTATTCTCGTATCAAGTTTCATCAAAATCGATCCAGTAGTTTCGAAGCTTATTATAGAAGAAGAGAGGACAAAAAGTTTGTTGAAAAAAGTAGTAGAACACAAATGTATAGTTTTTAAATGAATTACTAAAAATAAAATATATTATTAACACCTTAATTAAATAGATCATTGCTTTTTTTCCTAGGAGGTGCAATAGATGCAATAGTAGACCAAATAAAAGGTGGTAAGTTCCAACTAAAGTCCACCGATCAAAGCTTCACCTCCCGGAAACCACGGGAGGAACAACAGCCTGAGGCGGTCAAGGAGATGTTAGCCATTCTAGGAACCTTAAGGAAAAGGAGGGTCACCAGGCATAGTACTAGTGATGCATAGGGCTTTAGGTAAATATGATCCTTTAAGGTAAAAGTGATCCCGACAAGTTTGATATATATTAAACCATTTTATCGTAAAGTTACAGAAAAAGAGCATCGTTAGAGACACATTAGACTGCA
The DNA here is from genome assembly GCA_951213275.1 of Idaea straminata. Taxonomy (NCBI): domain Eukaryota; kingdom Metazoa; phylum Arthropoda; class Insecta; order Lepidoptera; family Geometridae; genus Idaea; species Idaea straminata. The sequence continues at coordinate 10,784,709 of OX577867.1, read as the reverse complement.
AATTAAATTTAAGTAAAGTTAATCAAATAAGATTAAAATTGTCCTCGCTACTTAATTATTCTCAGGGTAAAAATTAACCCTTAGGGTATACCTTAGGATATACACACCAATATAAATAAAATTGGGTAAAAACGAAGCTACATAAGAATTACTGCTTTTGTGACATTGTTTTTAATGTAAAATCATTGAAGTACATGTGACTGGTCACTGATGCGTAATTTTAACCTAAATGTCATATTTACCTTGTGCGGTTTAATGCTTAATACCAACATTTCATTTACCTACCTATTTTAGTCTGTGGTTTTTTTCTATTACCCATATCTTAACAGTATATTCCGGATCAGTCCAGGATCATTCTTACCTTAAGATCATTTTTACCCTTATTTAAACTTTAAGGAATCATTTTTACTCTTATTTTAATTCAAAGGAATCATTTTATTCATAAAACTCTAAGGATTATTTTTACCATTATTTGAAAAATAAGGATCATTTTTACCCTGGTTATAATTTTTACTTTAAGAATCATTATAAGTATTTAATTTACTCAGATGATATTTTTAGCACTGACATTGGAATATTCGACAAAAAATATCTTTTTTCATAAGCATTTATTATATTTTAGATAGATATTTATCTAATAAGTCTTCCTTAGGTATGCCTTAGGTTAATAAAATGACAAAGTAGGTGCCTAGTTTATGGAATTGAATCTATGTTCAGTTGTAGTTTATCGCGTTAATGTTGAATGCAGGCCAAATATGTATATAAATTACCGTGTAATTGAGATATTCTGAACATTATTTGGAACAAAACTGCCTAGCCGAGAAAAAAATCAAACGCGTCACGAAAAACCGTAAGAAAAAGAAATTATTAATGAGACCGATAACTAATCTCCCGCAAAAAATTAAACGGACTTTATCCCAAACGTATGTCCCTTGACCCATTCATTATTTTTATTAAGTATAGCTTCGCACGACTTGTGCATATAGCCAGTATCAAGTTATATTTTGCTTTAAATTATAACCCAAATTATCAAGATTCGGGATTCGTGTTTCAAGACAATTCGACTCGGTTTACAACTCGGTTCATGTAAATAAAACTGCAGCACGACATGTTGGTTCCCGCCAAAAACCCAAATCGGAACATTTTAACAACTTTTTTCTTTTATTTTTCTGCTTCGGCTTGTTTATAGTCACTGTCAACTAAATCTAAAAGAACTTCAAATTGGTATTTCTTGTATCTATATCGCTAAACCCTGTGACTGTCTTTAACGAAACCTCCGTGTGAAATTTATGTTGTCAGCGACATAATGTCAAAAAGCACATGGTGTGAGTGGGTAGGAGAGTAACAATTATTAACAAAATAAGTATATAATTATTCCATCTGTTGCCTGGCTACCATAACACAAGCCTAGTTCGCTAGGCGCTGTGTACAATGTCACAAAATATTAATTTACTTTGTTTTAGTACGAGTTACATTTATGAAACTGTTTCAAAACATCTCTTTTTACACTTTTATGTATATCTTCGGTTTGCGCTCGAAATTAGTGCCGACCAATGTTACCATACCAGCTGCCATTTGAAGGAATTGCCATTATAATAAATTAATATTTAAGAATTAATTGTACTGCATTTTTTAAGATATTTTTAGCCTACTTAGAAAGAGATATGTAATTAAATTATACCTATACTAAAAAAAAAGAAAATTACTTTTGTATTGCAACTCTGAAACTATTGGACCGAATTTGATGAAACTTTGTACGAAGATACATTGATTCATTGGGAGTAACATAAGCTACTTTTAATCTCGATATTCCCACGGGATCGGGACATTGCGGGTAAATCTTAGCTATGTTTAGTAAATTTTTTGATATGTGGTCTTTTATAGCAAGGCACCACGGTTGCACCCGCGTAACTCCCGATCCCGTGAGAACATCGGAATAATAAGTAGCCTATGTTACAACCAATGTATCTTCATACCAAGTTTCATCAAAATCGGTCCAGTAGTTTCGGAGCCTATTCAATTCAAACAAACAAACTTATAATATTATTATAATTAATGACCAGATCTGAATACTCTTTATTGGTATTAGATAGTAATAATAAGTTAAAAATATATTATTATTTAGAAGGAATTGGGGGTACCGGGTTCGATTCCCGCTACAACAGAATACTGTTGTAAATTGTCAATTACTTATTTTATATGCATATAGAAATATATTTTGTACTGACATTATTGATTATTAAGGTTATATAGGAGCCAAACGTAAAATGCCTATCGCCGACGATTGCTAAAGTTTAAATTTTTTATGGATAATAATATTATTATTGTTGTGTATGCCGTTTATACATTTTAGTATATTTTGAAGATTAAAATAGTTTTTTCTTTTTGGTGCGTGCGGGTCATAAGGGCCACTTAAACATGTTTTCAAATACCTTAATATTAATGACGAAACCACAAGAAAATAAACAAATGAATTGTTTTTCACATTGGAAATAAAGCAAATATTTATCTAATGACCTGTTTTAAGTAGTTTTTCCTAATTACCTACCTTACTATTCAACCTAACAACAATTTTCCATACAGTAATAATTTTAGTCATAGGAGACAAGTATTTTGCGTTTGACTCTTGTATACACCTTACATGTATAAAAAAGTTACCTTTGGTGCCATTTGTTGAGAAGAAATGTCTAAATTGCATTTTATTGTAAAAGTATTATTACTGAATAAGTACATAAATATGTATACAGTTACTTAATTTATACATACCTATATAAATATACATATATAATAAAGTGATTATTTTTATGAAAATATTGTTTTTTTTTTTCGATTTTATAGTTTTTAACATATGAGTTTAGTCTGCTAATATTTTAGAGAGGAAAGATTTTTTTTGTTTCTAACGATAGACTCCGCAACTACTGAACCGATTTTGTTGAAACATGGTAAGAGGATACATTGATTCATTGACAGCAACATAGGCTACCTTTTATCCCGATATTCAAACGGGATCGGAAATTACGCGAGTGAAATTGTAATTTTTTAATTCAAAACTCACTAATATTTTGTATTTACCATCAATCGAAGCCGCATTCATAGTTGCTGGTTGACTTCGAACGAATGATTCAAAAATACAGAAAATTGGTGTCATGCGACTTAGAAGTCGAGCAAGACTTTAATAAATGAATATTACAGGACATTCCACACATCGCCATCTAGCCCCACGCTAAGTAACTACACTTGTGTTATGGGTGCTAGACAACGGATATACTACTTATATACTTTTATTTTGTAAATATATACTTATAATACATAGAAACAACCAGACCACAGACAAATATCTAAGCATAAATACTTGTCTGAGGCGGGAATCGAACCCGCAATCCTAAGTTCGGCAGTCCGGCATGGTGACCATTGTGCCAACTGGGTCGTCAACTGGCTTGTAGGGTAGGCGTATACGACGATGCTCAAGTCACACGAGCGATTCATAAATCGAGCTCATGGAAGGTTGCGGGTTCAAACCCCGCTTCTAGTTCTTGCCCAGAAGGACAATAATTCTCGTAAATAAAATTTGTTGGGGTCATGACAACTCGACCTTTGAGAGACATTTTGTCTCTTCGCGCCAAAATACAATCGCGCGCGCTCCGTCCGTGACGACGGCGCACACTGGCAGTGTTGCTAGCTCTACTTCTTTTTACGTAGATCTACGTACTTTAGGCCTCTCCTGCAAACCTACGAACTTCATTTTTTTTGAAACTACTTATTTTCTATCAATTTGTAAAATAACGAAACTCATAGCTGAATGTGCATAATTTCCTTTTCTTTAGCGAAAAAAAGTTAATAAACATTTTGTTTTATACTAAAGCACACTCGCTTCGCCAACACAATAGGTACTACTCTCGTCCTTAATTTTTTTAACACAATACAAGTGAAACAAAGTTCTCATTTCATAGGGCTGTAACTGTGTAAAACGAAACGTCTCGTCTCAGCAGCTCGCCGTGTAGAAAAACTTAAGGCCCTCTTCCAGTACCGTGTGTAGGTATTTAAACATTACCTCAGCCTCCGCGCACAAAGAAATAGCGTGAAAGTGAGCCGCGCGCAACGACTCGCGTACGCGATCAAGCTACGCCACAGTGTAGGTGTAAACAGTGGGCACGCCACAGTGTAGGTAGGTGTCAACAGTAGGTTTTCGTTATCTAATTGGGCTCGATATATAAAATAATAAAACTAATGTGTAGCTGTAATGATGTAGGTACCTAATATTTTTATTGGAACGAAGTTCCCTATCGCGGGTTGACGCGGGGACCTAGCCGAGAAAAACATGTTACGCATTACAAAACCGTGAAACTGGAGCAACAATACAATATACAAACTTGTTACTAACCTTACCTCTTTATAATATTAGTATAGATTATTTGCGCTCAGTCAATCGCGTCTAGTCACCATAACACAAGCCTAGCTGCTTAGACTGGAGCAATAATACAATATACAAACTTGTTACTAACCTTACCTCTTTATAATATTAGTATAGATTATTTGCGCTCAGTCAATCGCGTCTAGTCACCATAACACAAGCCTAGCTGCTTAGACTGGAGCAATAATACAATATACAAACTTGTTACTAACCTTACCTCTTTATAATATTAGTATAGATTATTTGCGCTCACTCAATCGCGTCTAGTCACCATAACACAAGCCTAGCTGCTTAGACTGGAGCAATAATACAATAAGTATACAAACTTGTTACTAACCTTAACTCTTTATAATATTAGTATAGATTATTTGCGCTCAGTCAATCGCGTCTAGTCACCATAACACAAGCCTAGCTGCTTAGACTGGAGCAATAATACAATATACAAACTTGTTACTAACCTTACCTCTTTATAATATTAGTATATATTATTTGCGCCCACTCAATCGCGTCTAGTCACCATAACACAAGCCTAGCTGCTTAGACTGGAGCAATAATACAATATACAAACTTGTTACTAACCTTACCTCTTTATAATATTAGTATAGATTATTTGCGCTCACTCAATCGCGTCTAGTCACCATAACACAAGCCTAGCTGCTTAGACTGGAGCAATAATACAATATACAAACTTGTTACTAACCTTACCTCTTTATAATATTAGTATAGATTATTTGCGCTCAGTCAATCGCGTCTAGTCACCATAACACAAGCCTAGCTGCTTAGACTGGAGCAACAATACAATATACAAACTTGTTACTAACCTTACCTCTTTATAATATTAGTATAGATTATTTGCGCTCAGTCAATCGCGTCTAGTCACCATAACACAAGCCTAGCTGCTTAGACTGGAGCAATAATACAATATACAAACTTGTTACTAACCTTACCTCTTTATAATATTAGTATAGATTATTTGCGCTCAGTCAATCGCGTCTAGTCACCATAACACAAGCCTAGCTGCTTAGACTGGAGCAATAATACAATATACAAACTTGTTACTAACCTTACCTCTTTATAATATTAGTATAGATTATTTGCGCTCACTCAATCGCGTCTAGTCACCATAACACAAGCCTAGCTGCTTAGACTGGAGCAATAATACAATAAGTATACAAACTTGTTACTAACCTTAACTCTTTATAATATTAGTATAGATTATTTGCGCTCAGTCAATCGCGTCTAGTCACCATAACACAAGCCTAGCTGCTTAGACTGGAGCAATAATACAATATACAAACTTGTTACTAACCTTACCTCTTTATAATATTAGTATATATTATTTGCGCTCACTCAATCGCGTCTAGTCACCATAACACAAGCCTAGCTGCTTAGACTGGAGCAACAATACAATATACAAACTTGTTACTAACCTTACCTCTTTATAATATTAGTATATATTATTTGCGCTCACTCAATCGCGTCTAGTCACCATAACACAAGCCTAGCTGCTTGGACTGGAGCAACAATACAATATACAAACTTGTTACTAACCTTACCTCTTTATAATATTAGTATATATTATTTGCGCTCACTCAATCGCGTCTAGTCACCATAACACAAGCCTAGCTGCTTAGACTGGAGCAACAATACAATATACAAACTTGTTACTAACCTTACCTCTTTATAATATTAGTATATATTATTTGCGCTCACTCAATCGCGTCTAGTCACCATAACACAAGCCTAGCTGCTTGGACTGGAGCAACAATACAATATACAAACTTGTTACTAACCTTACCTCTTTATAATATTAGTATATATTATTTGCGCTCACTCAATCGCGTCTAGTCACCATAACACAAGCCTAGCTGCTTAGACTGGAGCAACAATACAATATACAAACTTGTTACTAACCTTACCTCTTTATAATATTAGTATATATTATTTGCGCTCACTCAATCGCGTCTAGTCACCATAACACAAGCCTAGCTGCTTGGACTGGAGCAAAAATACAATATACAAACTTGTTACTAACCTTACCTCTTTATAATATTAGTATAGATTATTTGCGCTCAGTCAATCGCGTCTAGTCACCATAACACAAGCCTAGCTGCTTAGACTGGAGCAACAATACAATATATAAACTTGTTACTAACCTTACCTCTTTATAATATTAGTATAGATTATTTGCGCTCACTCAATCGCGTCTAGTCACCATAACACAAGCCTAGCTGCTTAAACTGGAGCAACAATACAATGTACAAACTTGTTACTAACCTTACCTCTTTATAATATTAGTATATATTATTTGCGCTCAGTCAATCGCGTCTAGTCACCATAACACAAGCCTAGTTGCTTAGACTGGAGCAACAATACAATATACAAACTTGTTACTAACCTTACCTCTTTATAATATTAGTATATATTATTTGCGCTCACTCAATCGCGTCTAGTCACCATAACACAAGCCTAGCTGCTTAGACTGGAGCAACAATACAATATATAAACTTGTTACTAACCTTACCTCTTTATAATATTAGTATAGATTATTTGCGCTCACTCAATCGCGTCTAGTCACCATAACACAAGCCTAGCTGCTTAAACTGGAGCAACAATACAATGTACAAACTTGTTACTAACCTTACCTCTTTATAATATTAGTATATATTATTTGCGCTCACTCAATCGCGTCTAGTCACCATAACACAAGCCTAGCTGCTTAGACTGGAGCAACAATACAATATACAAACTTGTTACTAACCTTACCTCTTTATAATATTAGTATAGATTATTTGCGCTCACTCAATCGCGTCTAGTCACCATAACACAAGCCTAGCTGCTTAGACTGGAGCAACAATACAATATACAAACTTGTTACTAACCTTACCTCTTTATAATATTAGTATAGATTATTTGCGCTCACTCAATCGCGTCTAGTCACCATAACACAAGCCTAGCTGCTTAGACTGGAGCAACAATACAATGTACAAACTTGTTACCTACCTTACCTCTTTATAATATTAGTATATATTATTTGCGGGCACATAAGTTTGTAAATTATTATTTGCGGAAAAAAGTTTGTCATCCCTGCAAATGCAAGCTTTCGCGTGGGGTTCGCTCGAACGCAGCTTGCCGGCAAAAGTGGCATAGGTCTTACCTCGACGAGGCCCGGAGGCCGACTGCGAGGAACTGACGCGTGCTAACTGTTATATTTGATCGATTTGCAAAACATTTTGTACATTTTAGCATTATTATCCAAAAATATAGTTCCTAGAGGTCAAAACCTATCATTTGATTCAATTTTTAGAAACATACGTTAACTATTTTTGAATAAAAACCGATAAACGATCTAAAAATTCTCTGTTTTCTAACATTTTTTTTATCGAACAAAGTTGTTCATATCATGTTTTCAACCGAAATAAACAAAAAATATGGTTTTTAAACTACAATATCTACTTATATCCAAATAACAAAAAAATAGTATTTGATTACTTAAAGTTGCTTAACACAAAGGTCGATTTGCGAACACATGGTCTTAACCTAAAATATTCAGATTCGACGGAGTTACTGTTGTTTTGTTCTCTTGATATCTATTAAATTTCGATTTAATTGAACACAACTGAGGAAATAAACATAAGAAAGAATTAGGTACGGTCCGCGGGTTGAATGCAAAGTTAAAGCACTCATTTTATTTAGCAAGTTTGTTAATTGTACGTAATTTTCTACGCCTTTTTCAAAATCCGAATTGGCAACACTGCACACTGGCGCCACCACACGGCAAAAACTTTACTTTGAATTGGAGTTTTGGCGGGAACGAGTTAACAACATGTCGTGCTGCAGTTTTATTTTCATGAAACTTAGATGTAACCCGAGTTGAATTGTATAATTCTGGTGGAATGTTATTCAATTTAGTTCTGTGAAAGTGCACAAGTGTAGTGAAAGTAAAAATCAGTGTCAAACATGCAGTTTTCACGTTGCCTCCAAATCTCCTATTAAGGTTATGGTAAACTTGCCACCGCTTTACTATAACCCCTGACTTGACGGACTATGACGACTTTATTATTGAAACTACTACTGTATTGAAACACTTTAGGCCCGATTTATGAAAAATCGGGTCATAATTTGATGCAAAATATAACTTGACACTGGCTAAATGCACACGTGCGAAGCCATAATAAAAGAAAAAAAAAAAAAAAAAAAAAAAAACTTTACTTGCCTCACCGCCATTGTGATATGAACATTGTAACGTCCACAAAATATTAAGAAATTAAAAGTTTTACTAACTTTGCGTGTATAAATTAGTGTTCAGTGACATCCTGACGATTACTAGTTCCTTATTTAGTGTTGTGCACAACAAGGACTGGCGCTAGAAACACCACAGGTTAGTCGAGTTGTCGAAATATTTTTCAGATGAAAGAACGTCATTAAGCCTGGAGCCAACCAAGCCGCGGGTTTCATCACGATGTTTTCATTCACCGTAAGAGCAATGTCACTTAGCGCACATATAATCATTATCGTAAGAAAAATCCATTGATGCACGGCCGGGATTCGAACCCTCGAGTTTCGGAAATGAAAGTCGTGCAATCTACCACTTGGCCAACAAAGTATGACAATATATTAATTTTTATCACAGTTACTCATAAAGTGGATCTTATTCAACGGCTTTTAGGCTCATAATCCAACATATTATGCACGCGTGCGTTTTACATTGCCAACCTAGTGCTGTAAAGTTATCCCGATAGGTTAAATAAGTATCTTACTGCTAATAACATACTGTTTTGATGTATAAAAAAGGTAGGTACCAAAGAGTTTTTTAGCTAGCAAAAATGGTTGTCTCTAAAGTCGGTTTACGAACGAAAATTTTACGTGATAATGACTTAGAAAACGATTAAAAATTGAGTTGTTAATCTTTTGTTTTTTCTTTACTTAAATATATTGTTTTTCCGTACCTACCATTGTATTTTGTTCTTAACCCCCGACGCAAAAACAAATAGAAAAAACCCTAAAAAATATTGTATGTCAGACAAGGCTGTATAGGTTAAAAGTCTTTAGCCTGGCCTTTTCGGAGCATAATTAACAAAAAATATTGCCTTAAAAAAATGTAAACAGACTTATCACAAATATTTTGTTAATTATTATTTTGTTTTCTTTTCAAGTCGTTTCTTTTATTCGCAACTGTGATAAAAAACGTCGTACGATATACGTGTGGAATTGATATTTGCATCTTGGCTTCTTTAACACGCTAGCTACCGCTCGCGCGTCATAAACCGCCTATATGCAAAGATCAATTTACCACACTTATATCGTAATGTACTATTATAATGGAGGATACCTTGCTAGTAGGAATGACTAGGATTAAGCAATATCAATAGGTATTTGTAATATATAAAACACTACCTAAATTCATCATAAAAATAAAATATAATCGATGTTAATATACATATACAATATATAAATAATATATATAAGTTTGTGTGTCGTTATGTCCGTAGCATTGTTGTAGTATGTTATGGACTTCAATTCTACATCTTCAGGATCTCTGAAATATACAACGTCAACATTTTAAAATATGTAATTCAATCATATCGCAGGGGCTGGACTGAATTTTCACCCTTATTTGAGTTTAAATTTTAGAGCTTTAAGGCGTCCACTTTTGTTGCCGAGTGTACCTACATTATTTTATTCCGGAGTAAAACATCGTGCGTTGCTCCACAATAAATCATGTGTAAAAATCATATACATACATATATGTTTGACTATGCTAGTGCAAAGTAAAAAATAAATTACCAATTACCGACTGCTGTTTTTTGGAACGAAGATTCTAATCGCGGGTTAGCGGGTGTGGACCTAGCCCAGAATAAACGATAAATCGTAAGATAAACTAAAGGTTTGTACTATTATAACCAAGGACTGGATAAGTATCCGAAAAGCTCTTGAATTTGAAAAATCTATGTTTAACCTTATAATCTAATAAAAACAATGCTTGCGCGATTTGGTTTTACCTGTGGGTGGCGCTATCTAGTTATATTTTTTTAAACTTAACAGACACGTCTTAAACGAATCTCCCATATATTTATATATCTCCCGTATATAAATGAAAACAAAAGAAAAAAAAATGGTAAAGGGACTTCGTTTCAAAGACGTGTCTCGCGACACGTGCACGCTTTTATTAGTTTCACCTTTAGTTTCACTTTTATTAGTTTTATTGTTTGCTTGCTTGTAATTCACCGACTCTTTTGGGCTCGATTCTGCTCTACTTTTTGTTAGATTTATGTCCATAACATGTCCATAATACGAAATAAAAACGAAACAAGGTCCCAAAAGATCGTGTTGGTGGTAGTGTTAGGTGCTCTAGTGTTTTTATTTTTTTGAGTCTGAAGTTAGGAGCTATTATACTACTTAGTCCACATGCAAACGAAAAGAATCATTCATGCCAGAGATTTATCGAAATTCCTAAAAAATGAAAGAACTACTTCGTCAAAAAGTGCAATTTCTAAAAAATGCAAAAAGGAAACACAGGACAACTTAAAACATAGGTATTTAATCATGTCAAAATTAACAAGTGCGTTCAACGTTATTTATAATTAAGGTGCGCTTACACGAGCAATCTTTTCACAATTTGAAAGTTAGTATTAGCCTAAAAAGGAAATTGTGAAAACCACCTTTAGTTAATTTTTAGCAATTGCGTGGAGTGATTTTCCGAACAAATGGTGCTCGTTTAAACACACCTCTATGGACGGAATTTTATTAATTTACATTAAGTTATTTGATTTATAGATAAAAAACACAAAGACCCGGTAAAAGAACACTATAAAAACAAACTGAAAATAAAAGTAAGAATAAGTAAAAAATAATATAATTTAATTGTTAAGTAATTTTATTTTACACGGTTTGGAAAACATGGACGGCATAAATAGCTTAAACGTTACTGTGACTGCTATAAAAAATGTGATTTTTTTACTATGTCAGGATTTATTCGGTAATTAAGTCGTAATAAGTCAAAAAAGAAAAAATAAATGGAACGCTGCGCCGTTCTCGAGATAAAGAGGTGGCGCTGCTGGTAACGTTACGACATCAAAGTTAATCCTTACTTTAAAACACAAATTATTATTTTTTAACTTTCAGACTAATTTATGATTAAATCCTAGCATAGTCTAGAAACACTATAACTTTTATAGGTCTACCAGAGTGACGCAAGCAAATAATATTAAGAAGACTAATAATTAGATATTCTACTTTTTTTTAAATCAAAAATCCAAGTCACAAAAACGAATATCTAATGTGACTTTGCGAGAGTAACGCAAGCGAATAAATATTAAAAAGACTAATCATTAGATATTCTACTATTTCTTGATCAAATATTCACTTCATAGTCCTGATATCATTTTTCGCATTCTATATTCATATTTTCCAATGCTACGACTTGAAATATTGTGTATTGCGAATAGGGCATTCAATAGTGTAACACGAGCGACCCGTTTAGCCACTGGCGGGACCGGCCGCGGCCTATAGTAATACAAAGAAAAAAAGTTAATTATATAATTATGTCAAAAGCTCATTTTTTACAGAAAATTAGCTTTTTTACGGGTCAAAAATCTAAAAAATTACACTGTAATAAGTACTATATACTCTTTTTATATTAGAAAGCATTTGAATACCTAATTACTAATTCTATTTTGTTTCGTTATTGGTAATGCTACAAATGGTTTTAGGCAAGTTAATTATACACTGTACAGCCTGACAAGGTTTATGTTACAAAAACTGAAAACAAAAAAGGTTTTTTTTGGATATTTTAAGGAAACCAAATCATATTTTTGTTCAATTGCACGTTGCACGTGCCAGCACGTTAGTTAAAAAAATCATATTTTGGCAAAATTTCTATTTGCGCGTTGTGATAATTATTTCTACTAATATTTTGTTCGTTGTAGGTATAATTAATTAAGTACAAAGTAACTAAATCTGCGATATTTCTACATAAAAAGCTGTTTTTTTTACAATTTTACCCATCATTTAGGGCGAGAGAGGGATGATTTTGACTATATTTCTTTCAAATATTTAGAAATTATCATCTTATTTGTCTACTTCGCGTTTTTTTGTCTCTATTATTTAATATTTCGATGCACTATTACTAATTTTGTTTGTCCTTTGTCACACAATTTTGTTGACTGTGATTTTTATCTTGAACATTATATTTACTGAAAATTTATTTATAAAATATTTGACACTACTTTTAAATCTTATATTGCCCCCTTATTTATGTTTATAAATATCTGATTAAATGTTCATAAATATATGAAATAGGATATATGATAAAGATAATACAATTAAAAAACAATGAAGTATTGTTTTAGGTATGATGATTTAGAGTCAAGATCACCCCCCCCCCCTACCACCCAACTACAATACCTACTCCCCCCCTAACTACAACACTACCATGAAATCCAAGAATCTTACGCAGCGATCTCCCTCAGCCGGTCGACGACTTCCTGCTTGTTCCTCGACACCCAGTCGATGTTCAGTCGAGCTTTCTCCACGGCTTGTTCCAAAGCCAACTTTATCTCGGAGAGGTACTTCGAATTGTTAGACTGCCACGTTAGGAACTGCGGACAAAAGTGAAAAAATAATCATAATAAGTTCTTAAACGATGAAGTTACCGCCGAGTAGCTGTACAAAACAAATATAGGTGTATAGTAGAATTAAGAACTTCCTTTTTTAGAAGTCGGTTGAAGAATCGAAAAATCCCCGATGGCAAAAATAAAGGCAAAGTGCCACTTATATATTCGTGCAGATCAGTTGTAAAAAATCGTCAGAATAAAGAAGAAAGCAGAGACGCTCAGCTCGCTCGGTTAATAATTATCCTTAGAATTTAAAACATGAAATAGTAACCTCATCGAGTTCTCTCTGCGTAGTGAACTGGGTCAGCAATGTCTTGATGATGTACCCGAGCCGTCTGTCTTGGTGAGCGAACCTAGAAACAATACAAACAAAATGGTTTGATTTTAATATTCTACTTGGGAACCTCTGTAAGAGTCCTTCACGGATAAACAGAAGTCCTACAGTAACACATAGACACTTTATATCCCGATATTCTTACGGGATCAGAAATTACGCTGATAAATTGCAAAATAAAGTAAGTAAATTATTTACTGGAAATGTTTAAAATGGAAAATGCGTTTTTAAAGCCCCGTGATGAAATTTTTGACGCCGCGGCGTCGTGACGACGCACTTCCGAACCCTGCGTTATTATTATTATTTTTTACACATCGCCATCTAACCCCAAGCTAAGTATCTAGACTTGTGTTATGGGTGCTAGACAACGGATATACTACTTATATACTTTTCTTTTGTAAATATATACTTATAATACATAGAAACAACCAGACCACAGACAAATATCTAAGCATAAATACTTGTCTGAGGCGGGAATCGAACCCTGTGTTTGACAGTAAGGCATGGTGGCCATTGTGCCAACTGGGTCGTCGTTATAGTAACGCAGTACTCACGCTTTATATATGTCAGCGATCCTGGTGTAGACGAAGTCTTTAGCCAGATAGTACCCCACAGTCGACCTCAAGACGCCGTTGATGACGGCCGCGGCGTCCTGGCGACGCACCTCCGAACCCTCCGTTATAGACCACTCTAGGTACCTGGGGATAGTGAGCAATTCGGTTTTAATTCTGAGCTAAAAACATTTGTTACACAGGATGTAAAATATGAGAGGACGTATTTCAGGAGTATTTTCTACACATCCTAAACAAACAACTTCTGTTCTATGAATTTTGGAAATTCAAAAAAAAATAATAGTAGCGTTCACTGTACGAACTAAACACTGTCTACGCGGTCGGTGAAAAAATTAACTAACTGTGCCAATATCCATATCTCCCTGGTGCATGCGAGCGCCCTCTGCAGTGAGTCTGCAGCGACGGCGACGTTGGCGCGACGTTTGCGCGCCAAAGCGAACCTCCACTCGGCGACAGACCCGCGGGACACTCCTGCGCAGTACACCGTGTCGCGGAGGTCTATGGGGATACTGAAACATACCACAAAATATACATAATCAATCTTCTTACGTACGTCCTGGCATAAGCAAGGAATCGAATTTGTGCATTTGCGGAAAAATCACCCCATATTAATATACCAGAAGATAGTGTTGGTGTTAGAGATCAAATCCTAGCAACAAACATGGTACGGTAAATCAAAGGAAAAAGCTTATTTGGATGCTTTCTGTAGTTTTAGAGACCATAACGTAAATAAACTCACGGGTTGTTCTCGTCAGGGTTTTCAGTATTCATCCACTCATGGAAGAGTTGCAACGCGTTCTCTTCACATCCCGGCACCTTCATACGGCATGCCCAGCGGCTTGTCAGTACCTAGATAACAACATCGTAGTATATAAATAATTTTGTTACAAAATGGACCCGATAGTCGAACAAATAGACTAAAACAGGAGGTCGGACTAAAATCCAGGATGTAGAATAAAATAGACCAAGAGGTGAAAAATATAGGTATCAAAATATTCAAGATAATAAAATGTAAGAGAAGGTGAAACAAATTAATAAAGGGAGGTTTATCTTACTAACCTGCATCTTAACACTATTCAAATTATCTCCATCGATGATCTTCTTCACCGCCAGTCCCCCGACGTCGTGGTAAGTTTTAGTTAATATCTTCCGCACGTATTTCTGGTAGGCGCCGTAGTCGGGACTGCGTTTGAGCACGTTTTCTATCTTGTCGAGAGCACGGAGCCCTGTTTCTAGGGGCTGGTAGTCTTTCTCCTGTTGGAGGTAGCTTGCTAGTCTAAAAATAGAGAAATTATTATGAAAAAGGTCATTTTGATGATTTTTATATATGTTTGAATTTCGTATATAATAGATAGGTAGAGATTGCTCACTGTAATGGGACGGTATAATTAAGTCGTCCTGACCAGGCGAGCTCGAAGGCGTCTGACAGCAGCTGCACTCGGCCCAGCTCCGGGATGTTGTCGTGCTGCGTCGTGAGAGCATCTGTCAGGAGCTTCCAGTTGCGGTCGTCGTAGTTCACGCGGTACGGTGCTAACGGGAGGATACATTTATTTATTCACACAAGCGTACATTTTACTAAACCTAGTTGAATTAAGCCTATGGTACTTCTAAGCCTATGGGCATAGTTGAGACGTTGGAGATTTGTAATACTTACGTAATTAATAAAAAGAAAGAGAACCAAATGGTATAGCCTACAAATGAGATTGAAAATTATCAATTCAAGATATATACATTATAAATTTGAAGTCCTGTCTGACTGTAATGTTAAGGCACAGGTCCAGCCAATGGACAAATTAAAATTTAGCATATGAGATGTAGAAATCAGCTAAGAAAAGATTTCGGACAATGTTACCTTTATACGGATGAAGTTGCGGATGAAAACTATAAAATAAAACAGGAGGTAAAACAACACGGTCCAGGAGGTAGGTAACTTACCGATCATATCAGTGTTAAACAAGATCCACTGGTGTGGCTCCGCTCCGTGGTCGAACCTGTACTTTTCCGTGACTCCCTCGTCCTTTGCAATCCACGAGAGCGGGGACCCAGTCTCCTCACCCTCGCAGATCACACGGAGCGGGACCCACCACGCGGAGGAGGTGCTCTGCCGGGAGCCGAGGGATAGGTAGCGTTTCTGTCGAGAGACAATATACAATTTAACTTTTGACTTTGTATTTAAACTTTTTATTTTTAAGCGCGTAACCCTGCGCTCCGCATTTGAACCTCAACCTCAATCAAACCTTACTTCGTAAAATAAACAAAGTGAAATGCATCTGTATTAAACTTTTTTAAACTCACACGATTTGTATTCATGGTCGCTAGGAGACCCTCCAAGGAGAAAGGTGTCTCCTCGCGACCATGACTATTGTAACATAGTCGAAATGTCGGGGTAAGAGATATAAATTACGCGATTAAGACCCGGGAAAATAATTACTATGCATCTGTATTTTTCCTTAAATATATTTCCAGAGCGCCTATATTTCTGGCTCACGCACATAAACTAATAGGTAAATCGTTTTTGTACAGGTATGTCGTTATTGCCCTGTTCCATACACACCTGTGTGATCGTCAATGACTTCGATCCATAATCTCTATCGACAGTAAGTAGAGGATATCCAGTCTGCGTGGTCCACGTGTCCATGATTTCCTTGACCGTCACGTTGCGCGAGAGTGCCGCGTGTTTCTGTGACGACGCTGTCAGCTCGGCCCATAGGTCGTCTTGTTCCGCATTACCATACGAATGTTTTACTAGGTAACTGTGAATTAATGGATGATAATTATATTAACAAAATCTTTACATTTTAAAAAGTTTAACCAATTTTCCACAATAATACTTCACTAAAAGTAGGTATAATCGTTTTGTTTTCCGTTCGTAATATGCATTCTTTTAAAAATACGACTGATCAGTTTAAAAAACATCGTTTTTGAAGAAGCCTTTTGAAGTACTCACTTGTGTATAGCCTCCCTGAAGACCTTGTCTCCCAGGAACATGGTCATCATCCTAATGAGTATGGAACCTTTGCGGTACGAGATCTCGTCGAAAATCTCAGATATACGCTTCGGATCGTCTATTGCTACTGACACCTAAGAAAATGAAAAAAAAAAACTATAAAATACTAGCTGCGACGATATTTAGCATAGCCGTGCCCTAAAACACAAGACATAGCACGAATTGTGTCCAATCCAGGTTACCATGATGAGTTACTTACCGGGTGGGAACTCTCTAACGCATCGAACCCCAGCACAACCTTCATGTCTTCAATGGCGCTATGTCTGTCTGACTCCCACGCTGGCTCCACTGCGTTGACGCCGACTGTCGCCGCGAAGGTGGCGAAACCCTCGTTCAGCCATAGATCCGACCACCACTTCATGGTGACCAGGTTCCCGAACCACTGGTGGGCTAGCTCGTGAGCTATCACCTAAAAATATAGGATAGTTGAAAATAATAAAAATAAAATAATAAAATACATGTTATAAGGCAGCGTAAGCTAGAAGGATTTTGGCGCACATAATGAAACTATTCAAACATGAAATAAAGTATATCGTAAGACTGCAAAAACAATCCAGGTAAGAACAAAATAGACCAAAGGTCGAATAAAACAGCATAAAGCACAGTTTTTATCAAATCGACTAAATTGACAGGACAATCTGTCAATTTTCTATGAAAACACGGTCAATTAAAACAAAATCATAAAACTATCATAGGAGGTTAAACATTACAGTTATTAAACAAAATAGCCCAGGAGGTCAAACAATATAGACCAGGAGGTTAAATAAAATAGGCCAGGAGGTTAAATAAAATAGACCAGGAAGTGAAATAAAATAGTTCAGGAGATTATACAAAACATTTCTCTTCAATTTCACAAGTTACGTCATGATTAAACTAATATATTTTCACTGAAACTTACCTCAGCAACTCTCTCCTTATTCGTAAAGCTTGACTGCTGTTTATCATACAACAGCGCAGTTTCCCTGTAACGAATAAATTATAGGCTCAAGTACCCCGGATCTCACCCGAAATAATTGCCACATCTTTGAAATTTCTAAAATTTTCAGTAAATGCGGCAAATTATTTTAAACAAAATGTATTCTTATAATTGTGATGTGAACATATTTTAAATAGTTACCTATAAGTAATAAGTCCCCAGTTCTCCATAGCACCAGCAGAGAAGTCAGGGATCGCAAACATGTCTTGTTTGGGCAGGGGGAAAGATACGTTGAACCATTTCTCGAAATGGGACAGCACTTTGGGTCCTACAGTTGACGCATACTCTGTCTGGAAGCATATTCAAGAATATTATAAGTAAATATACGTATAGATTAGTTAATCTATCCGTTGTTTGGCACCCATATTGCAAACCTAGTTGCTTACCTAGCTAGATGGCGCTGGGTGTCTTACAATATTTAAGTATTTAGTTATTCTGTTAGAATATATATAAAGTTTATTAATTTTTTACGTGCTATGATGAGATTGCGATGAAACTTGGCTTATAGATTATTGGAGACCTAGATGAACACATAAGCTCTATTTGTGTCCATATTGCCTCGGGTCTTACGCCATCTGCAACTTAAAGCTCCGGCTAAGTAAGCCTAAAATGAAGGCTAAAGGCATAATCATCGCAATTACCTACTTTTGAGGGTAGATCCGATCAATCGCTATCCACAAAGGATGAGACAATCCTGGACCATATCCTGAACTTGGTATCGGATAGTCCAGGCGGGCTCTCCCTGTATGTAAACTTGGACACGACGAAGTTACAGACCTGATCGATAGCATCGCTCCTGGACCATATCCTGAACTTGGTATCGGATAGTCCAGGCGGACTCTCCCTGTATGTAAACTTGGACACGACGAAGTTACAGACCTGATCGATAGCATCGCTCCTGGACCATATTCTGAACTTGGTATCGGATAGTCCAGGCGGGCTCTCCCTGTATGTAAACTTGGACACGACGAAGTTACAGACCTGATCGATAGTATCGCTCCTGGACCATATCCTGAACTTGGTATCGGATAGTCCAGGCGGGCTCTCCCTGTATGTAAACTTGGACACGACGAAGTTACAGACCTGATCGATAGTATCGCTCCTGGACCATATCCTGAACTTGGTATCGGATAGTCCAGGCGGGCTCTCCCTGTATGTAAACTTGGAGACGACGAAGTTACAGACCTGATCGATAGCATCGCTCCTGGACCATATCCTGAACTTGGTATCGGATAGTCCAGGCGGGCTCTCCCTGTATGTAAACTTGGAGACGACGAAGTTACAGACCTGATCGATAGCATCGCTCCTGGACCATATCCTGAACTTGGTATCGGATAGTCCAGGCGGGCTCTCCCTGTATGTAAACTTGGACACGACGAAGTTACAGACCTGATCGATAGCATCGCTCCTGGACCATATCCTGAACTTGGTATCGGATAGTCCAGGCGGGCTCTCCCTGTATGTAAACTTGGAGACGACGAAGGCCACGAGGTAAGTCGACATTGGCAATGAGGTCACGAAGTGGGACCACGTGAAGTTAGCTTGGGGTTTCCTAAAACAACATTATTTAAACTCAATTTTATGACAACGATATTTTGTGTATGTTTTCACATTTCTGCACGAAATCTCTGTAGCGTTGAACTCTTCAAATTTTGTTTTTATTTAGTACTAAAATTATCCACACAAATCTCTGTACTGTACCACAGAATACTGTACTTACTTAAATGCCTGGTTGACAATGTTCCACGGCCAGTACTCCTCAAGGTCACTGAAAAAGAAATTAAATAAAATTAATTATTGAATCTATAAATTCGAACAAAGTTTTCCGTCAATACTTAAATTGATTTAAAATGGCATCGAATTAAAGTAAAACGCTAACAAGTCAAATCTAAATGGCAATATTTAGGGAAAACGGTATCAAGGTTAGGCATAACGGTATAATACTTACTTGTTATCTGTCTGTCTGTCAAGCGGCATGTTAGAGACAGTAGTGTAGTCCTTGCTGTGTCCAATGACAATATGGAAGGTAGCCTTCAGCAGCGGCTCGTCAAAGCAAGGGAACGCTTTCCGAGCTGATATCGCTTCGAATTGAGTTGATATTAGGTATCTGGAAAAATGTAAAACACATAATTAGTGTTTTAAATTCCTTAGTTTAGATGCCTAATTCGGGTCCCGTGCTTACTCTGCTTTCTGAAAATTATTATAATTATTATAAGAATATTAATCAGTATTATTCGGTATCTAAAAAAGGGCCAATCAAAGAGGTCTAGTTTAAACTCCCCATATACAAATACAATACAAGTAAAAGAGAAAAAGGAAATAATTACGTAATATAAATAGACTCATTTTGGATGAATTCTCAGAGTAAATAGAAACAATTTTGTTATAATGTAGTTTATTTTTTCAAGTTTTGTGATGGATTAAATTGAATAACTTGTTACTTACTCCTTAAGATCTGTCTTCTTATTAACATAGGTACTGATATACGCCCCATCGAGTCCCGGCTTCAGATTCCCATAGAACGGCAAAGTTAGATTATATTTCTCATCTGCCACCAAAAATCCATCAAATTCCAAGGTCAGAAGGTTGAATGTATCATTCAGACTGACACTCTTTACTTGGAGAGATGTAGTGTCACTTTGTAAGGTGATTTTATCTTCGGATATGTCATAATCTTGCGCGTGAAGGACTATTTTTGATGTTGATTTTATCGGTTTTAGCTGGAAGAATACATAAATATCAGGTTAATTTAAAAAAATAATCATAATAAAGTAACTAGACTTGTAATATTAAAAACAGATAAGTGACGTAAATAAGGTTTAATTGTAAAAAAGAGTAACACAACGGTATATTCCACCTGATTATAAACAGTATGTAAAAAGATTACTTTTATTCCGATATTTCTACAAGATCGGTAGTTACGCGGGTAAAACCGTGGAGCGCAGCCCAACAGCAGAATTCGACATTTTTAATAAATCATGTCGCAATTGCATTTATGAAAAGTAATTATTTTATATTATCTACAAGTTTCGGCAGAGTTACAACCGCCGTGGTAGCGAGTAAGTAATAGATTATCTATTAAAATTAATGAATACAAATCATGTGGATTTAAAAAAGTGTAAAAAATAAAAAATAAGTGAGAAGGTATTTGTTAGCTCCTCACGCAAAACTACCGAATCGATTGTGATAAAACTCGGTATGTAGATAGCTGAAGTCCCCGTGAATAAGATACATTATATTATACTGATTTTCCTACGGGACTTACGCGGGTAAAACCTCATAGTGCAGTAGCTAAAAGCCTTCAATAATCAACGCGTTTAGTTACTCAAATAGCTACCGAACTACCCTCCAATTATATTTTACTAGCTGCGCCCCGCGGTTTCACCCGCGTAATAATTTTCTGCAAAACTTTCTTAATTTTTTATTTCATAAGAACCTTCTCCTGATAATAACAAACAGACCAAAAAAAGAATTGGCCAAATTGGTCCGCAGGCGTTGTTGAGTTATGCGCTTACCAACACATTTTGCGATTCATTTTTATATTATAGATTACGCAAGCACTTAATGGCTTCGTATTTTATTCAGGCGACCATCATACTCACTTCAATTGGAATAGGTAAGTAGGTATAAGGGGTACACAAACTATGAACTTTAAAATAGGTCAATAGTGGACTAAAAAATATACCGCGCCGCCCCGCCGGCCTCAACTGCAAAAGATAATATTGGAAAAAAGTGAAACGAAAACCCGTTAGAGAAACTAATTTCCAACATATTATTATATGAAAAAAAAGGTAAAGGGGTTTTGTTCCTTACGCGTGTCCCGCGACATTCATTTTTTTTATTTATATCTTAGTAATAAATATGTTTTAATTGTCATCTCTAGCGACTGTTTTTATAAATTACAGTTTCGGAGCCTATTCGTTACAAACATAAAACAAAAGAATCTTTTTAGTCCGGTCATTTTAGACAATTGAAATAAAGAAAATTCCGACAGAGCCAAATCTTCGTAGAGACCTTAGGTTTACCACAAGGAATAAATTGTCAAAAGTCCCCATCAGTCCCATGTGAGCTTAGGGGCTTATTCGGGGCCCAAGGTCAAAATTTTAGGTTTTTTGGATTTTTCTCGAAAACGGTAATTTTTATCGAAAAAGTACCTCAGAGCAAAGTTGTAGATCTTAAAATTCTCTATAAAAATGGTCCCTATGATTTTTTCTCTAAGACCCACTATTTCCCAGATATTGCGCTTGTAAGAATCATGTTCTACATAGTATGCACACATATGCCACGTATATACATACTCGTATTTAGGTAATCAAGCAAGCAAAAATGCCTACTCGTGTCTCTTTTATGTATACATTATACTATTCTAAGAAAATTTACTCTAAAATGACCAGAGGCGGCTCGTGATATTTCACTAAGAAAAAAAAACAGTCATGCTTACTTATATTTATTTGTAAATAAAATCCATTCGCCGGTCTTTTTGGCGAGCGAAAACATCTATTACTTTCTTGTGAAAATCAGAAATTGAGTTAATTAACCGTTTTTCTATGCTTATCATACACAAATCAATCTCTGAAACAAAATCAACCAAACCTCTATAGATTCCAGGATTCAAGGATTCGGTAGATTCATCATGCCCCCGCAATGCAATTTTCGATAGGCAGAATCGAGCGCCTTACGAATATCTTGTCGCCTGATAGAGGCCAATTGCACTTCACATAACATATGAAATCGAGACTGCGAGTGTTTTTTCACTTTTATTGATAGATGCGCTAAATCATCAACTCCTGATTCCGTCCATGCCGAGTCACCACCACCACCGGTGCCAGCTCCGAACACCAGACACGGGAAGCAAAATAACTTATTGCTTTCTTCACATCCACACAACCAAGGTGTTTTGAAATATTGTTCAGATTTTAAAACACTCGTAAAACTCTTAATTTTCGAAGTACATTTTTGAATTAGTGCCATTTCAGGCCGAGGTGGTCCCTTCGCTTTCAACTCGAGACGCATTTCGAGATTTTTTTCACAGTTTTTAATAAAAGATGTGTTGTGTGCATATTATGTAGAACGTGATTCTTACAAGCGCAATATCTGGGAAATAGTGGGTCTTAGAGAAAAAATCATAGGGACCATTTTTATAGAGAATTTTAAGATCTACAACTTTGCTCTGAGGTACTTTTTCGATAAAAATTACCGTTTTCGAGAAAAATCCAAAAAACCTAAAATTTTGACCTTGGGCCCCGAATAAGTCCCTAAGCTCACATGGGACTGATGGGGACTTTTGACACTTTATTCCTTGTGGTAAACCTAAGGTCTCTACGAAGATTTGGCTCTGTCGGAATTTTCTTTATTTGATCACTATTTTTATGTCTAAAATGACCGGACTATTTCTCTAATACTAAGTATAGTATAGATTCGCAGGTTATGAGAATGTCGTACCGGATGAGCGTCGAATACGAAAAACAAAGTTTATAATTATAATACAAGGCGCGGAGTAAACAATCGTAACTTTTTTGTTGTTGTCATAGTATCTGCCGATCGTTTTATCAACATTCTGCGATCGCCATACATAAAATAGATATTTAATATTTATCGATGAAGGTGACCGACATAAACTGAACTGTCATTATCAATACATTAGGTGACATTGTTAGATTCAAGTCGTCGTGTTGCCTCTATTGATTTTTGATATTTATAGACTATGTTATTCTGTGATTGAATTGATAATGAAACTGGCACTAGTCTATAGTATAGATTATAGTAATAGGTTAGGGTGAGTCTCTATCTGCCATTTTTACGAGTTTGTTGGACATTGTTAAGGCAGGTGCCATAGTATCTATTGTTCCCTAGTATATAGCTACTCCAACTATCCCATCACAGTAGCTCAAGTCGTTTTCTCCTGTAGCTTCTCAATCCAGAGGTTGTCTTTGGCTCTATTTCATAGTGCAGATAGGGATAATCGTCGGTTTCGTGTCCACATCATACTTTGATATTAAACTTGTTATTGAAAAAGCTTGTACATGTTGGTTTCGGCTCCACGCACGCCTTCCAAAGGTCCGAAGCTCCATAGTTCCGTGATATGGGATATATTAAAAATGGGATAGAAATACTTTAGTAAGATTCTATTACTATACCTATAATATCTATTGATCTTTCCCCTCATTTATTTATGGATTCATCCTAAAAGTCAACACAACTATTTACCAAAGGCACCGCTCGTGCTGCACTGCCAATATGAGATTCACATAACCTTGAAAATTCATTGTTTAATATACCAACCTACGTAAGTTTCTAGAATTTTATACCTACTATAAATTAATATTAACTTTTTTCTTTGGTTCATGTATTTACTTTGGTTTTATGGTTGTATTTACTTTGGCATAGTTGTAATAGCCCTGTAGAGTCTATAGGAATATTACAACATAGTTAGAAAGTAAAAAGTTTTTAATCATTAGTTGAGAAATCATTACCAATTTATTTTATTTCAGAAACATAAAAAAATGGAATAAAAAACACTAGTCGTAAGACTACAAAATACTTAACGTTACATTTCGATTTCTAACCGGGAATTTCGCGCACTCCCGGTATAATTATTCTAATGGGTTAACTTAACTCAATTCACCTTATTGCAAAGTATTAAATTTCCTCGTGAATCGTCAACAATGTCATACGCGAGTAGAATCATTATGTATAATTGTAACACTGTAAGGTTAGGAGTGTGAGATAGGAGTGAAACCACCGAATGCTTAGACAATACTGCTTTATTCACTATAAATCATACCTATCCTACACCTCCCCCGTAAAAGAAAAAAAATAAAATTACATCAAGTAGTTGTTTTATTTTTGTTAAAGGTAAATCACAAATGTAATTGGGGTGGTGGCTAAGTTACAATAAACATTTCTTAAATACATTTTTTTTAAATTCTAATATGGGTTATATTTTGATTAAATACATTAACTCTCACTATAGGTGCCTATATTATTTTTAATTAACTTGATTACAATTATTGATAAGGAAGTATTTATTTCTAATGATTACAATATTTGTATAATGTATCTTATTAAATTTTTTTTTTTTTTTTTATTACTTATATAATATATTTATTTTTTTTTGCAATATTTATGATTATAGTAATAGTATATTAATATATGGCTTAGTTCTATTTTTATGCACTAAAATATCTTTACCGTCCTTATGTATTAAAACATTCGGGTTTTGATTCTTAATTACCACATATGGGCCTAAATATATGCTATCAAGCTTTTTGCCAGTTTCATTTTTCAATAAGATTAAATCGTTAGGTTTGTAGTTAATTGTATTTTGACATTCGTCGTATTTGATTTTTCTAACTAACTTACTTTTAATTAAATTTTCACGCGCTTCCTTTTGTGTCACTGACAACCGATATTTTAATTGTAAAGGATAGCTTTCATAGTTATAGAGTGGTTCTATAATTTTACCTAGATTATTAGGAAGAGTACATTTCTTACCATACACTAATTCGAACGGTGTGTACTTTGTTTCCGTGTGTACCGTCGTGTTAAATGCAAAGCACCAATATTGAAGCCATTCGCTCCACAATTCTGGGTGTTCTTCGCATTGTAGTCTCAGGAAAGCACCTAAATTTTTGTGAGTATTCTCCAGCGCACCAATGCTTTGATGATGGTAGGCTGTAGAATTTATTTTATTTATAGATAACATTGCACATACCTCTTTCATGGTGGCGGACATGAACTCGGTTCCCTTATCCGTCGCTATTTCTTTGGGTATTCCGTGCCTTAGGATAAAGTTATTTACGAATGAGGTTGCTACTTCTACACTGCTTTTGGAAACTAATGGATAGGCTTCGACGTATTTTGATAATTCGCATTGTAATGTCAAAATGTATGAATAATTATGTTCGTCTCTTTCAAGAGGACCTACAAGATCTAAATAAATTTTCTCAAACGCTGTGTGCGCTGTCGTAGTAATAGACATTGGTTCTCGAATTGGGACTGAGTGTTTATGTCTTTGACATTTATCACATTTTTTAACAAATGATTTGACGTCATTTTCCATTCCTGTCCAATAATAATATTTTTTAATATTATTTAACATACGTCTAATACCCGCGTGGCCACTCGTGGGTAATAGATGAAAGTCATTTAAAATCACTCTTTTGTCATCCCCATTTATTATTCTTTCTACATCCTTCAAAATGCATAAGCGTGGTCCGGACCAGTCTTTATAATTGCTCACTTCTTTGGCTAGCTTATTAATAAAAATATAGTTATTTTCATTTTTTAGTACATAAATTTCATTCACTTTTACTATTCTACAAAATTCTTTTAGCTCTCTCACAAAAGCGCCTGGCGTCAGTTGTGATCGAGAAGCCATTTTTATGTATATTATATTTTTATTTTCTATATAGACAAATGTACTACTTTCTTTCGTTATTTCATTTAATTTTCTTATTTTTCCTAGTTCATTATCATTTATAAATGTCATTTCAACTGAACACCTCGGTTTAGTATGCATTTCTACGACGTTCGGTTGATCAGGCCGACTATCAGTAGATATGATACTATCCCCTGTGTCTTTTTGAATGTTTCTTCTTTGCGCTCTAGTCATCACACACAATAAACTTTCATTCATATCTTTCAGTTCTTTTGAGGTTATACGTATACGCGACAACGCATCTGCAGCTGTGTTGTCTTTACCCCTAACGTATTCTATTATATAATCGTATTCATCTAAAATTAATCTAAACTTCATGAGTCTACTTGACGGATCCTTAACACTAAATAAGTAAACTAAGGGCTTATGGTCCGTAATTATTTTAAATGTTTTCCCGTATAAATAAGGGCGAAAATGTTTAACTGCCCAAACAATGGCTAGTAACTCCTTTTCGATCGTTGGGTAATTTTTCTCTCCTTTATTCAAGGACCTACTAGCATATGCTACTGGTTTTCCGTTCTGATTGGATAGCACTGCTCCTATTGCATATCCAGATGCATCGGTCTGTAAAATAAATTGACTTTTATCTGAAAAATCTGGATATTGAAGTACTGGTGGTGTGGATAATTTTTGTATTAGATTTTCGAATGATTTTTGACACTGTTGGTTCCAATCAAATTTTACATTTCTTCTGCAAAGATTATTCAAAGGATGGACAATGCTCGCAAAGTTATTAATAAATTTACGGTAGTAATTTGCAAAAGCAACAAACCGTTTTACTTCTTCTTCATTACTTGGAATGGGATAGTTCTTAATTGTATTTATTTTTTCGGGGTCCGGCAGGACACCCTCACCGGATACTATGTGACCCAAGTATAATATTTCTTTTCTCAAGAAATCACACTTCGTTGGGTTAAGTTTGAGATTGACTTTTCTTAATCTATTAAAAACGTCTTGTAAATTTTTATTATGATGTTCTAATGTTCTCCCATAAATGATCAAGTCGTCTAAATATACGAAGCACTTTTCATAGGAAAGACCTGCCATTGCCATTGTCATCATTCTGGAGAATGAACTTGGGCTTGTTTTTAGTCCCATTGGCATTCTTGTCATTTGATATTGACCTGACGCAAATGCTGTATATTTTCTACTATCGGGATGTAAATTTACGTTATAATAGCCTTGTTGTAAATCTAAATGACTAAAATAAATACTGCCTGAGAGTGAGTCTAGTATTTCAGTGATGTTAGGCAATGGGAATTTATCATTTTCAATACAGTTGTTAAGTTTTCTATAATCAACTACAAGTCGCCACTTTCGTTCTCCATTTGAATCTACTTTTTTGGGAACTAATAATATGGGACTTGACCATTCACTGTTTGTTGGTTCAATAATACCTTGCTTTAACATGTCATTAATTTGCTTTGTTACTTCTGCTTTTTGAGTGTTGGGCAATCTATATGGTTTTGTATAAATTGGTTTTGTATTTGGTTTCAATGTTATGTTATGGCTATATAAATTAGTCGTTGAAAGTTTATCTTCTGGCAAATGAAAAATATCTGAGTACTTTGCACATAAATTTTCAATTGAAAGGAGATCATGCAAATAGTACCCAAAAATGAAAGTGCCGGCCAACAAAAAAAAATATTTTTTTTTTATGGCAAACGATATTTTAAACATTTTTTATTATGACGGGTAACGTGTACCACCGACTTTTGAACTCATTATGTAACATCAAAAATAGCATTAAAATTATATCATCAGAATATAAATATTTGTTAATAATTAATATAAACAATGCAAAATCGTCGAAAAGTGCGTGTTGTTTATTCACGTTACTCAAAAGGATCGGCTTTATACTCTGTCTCGCTCCCCCTAACTTGTCGGTACCTGCTTCGCAGAAAACAGCAAAAATAAACTATTTCCATTGATTTGCCGTAGTATGTTTGTATCCAGGAATTGATTTTTATCAATAACACTACCGATTGATATAATAATCCAGGGTGGTTTTTTTTTCAAATTCACTCATTTTTTTGTTATTTCAATGTTACATAACACGGCGATGGTTGATCGTAGCTCTTTGTTGCCATAATAAAAAATGATCAAAATGTAATTATCTACAAGATACACACATTTTTTTTTACTGGCCGGCATTTTTTTTTTTGGGTATTTTTTGTTCGAGACGTGAATGATCTCCTTTGTTCTTCTAGATTTAAGTGTTTTAATTCTAATAAGGAAAATAATTTCTTAACTCGGTTAGCATCTACGGGTACTTTATCAAAGTTACAATAGTTAAATTCGCTTAGTTTATGTATTTTTGGTTGAATGTTATCTATAGTAATTTGTTCTTCTGTTGTATTTAAAATTTGAATTGGAATTTTGCCATTGTTTGGTGCAACTAAAGCACTTGCTACATAAATACCTGGTTTTATTTCTAAGGAGCATACTACACATTCTTCTTGTAAATCTATGTCTAAATAATGAATTGATTCTGTTCTAGCTGGTAAAATAAATCTACTTGTGTTTGTAACATTTTCATATTCTAATAACGGTATGTTTGTGTAAATATTTGATTGATTTTTTATTGATAATACTTTCTTATTATAATCTAAAATAGCTTTATGCTTAGCAAGAAAATCATTGCCTATTATTCCAGCCGTGTTACATGGTAATGATTCGAATACCAAGAACTTATGATTAAATTGAATATGATTTGTCTCTAATTGTAAATAAACGTATCCTATTGCCTGTATCTTACCACCAATTCCATTTATAGTAGCCTGACTTATGTGTATTGGAATGTTATTTTCTACCAAGTGTTTGTACTTAACAGCTGAAACTGATGCCCCCGTATCAATTAACCAATTATATTTGGTACCTTTCAATGATAGTTTTACTTTTAAAGTACTGTTACATGAAAATATATTTAAATTAGGTCCGAAAAAACTGATTTTGTGCTGAATTTTCTGACGTTTCATGTTGTTGTCCTGAATTTATGGTTTGCTCTGACATAACATTAATACCCGGATTTCGGCGTATCCATCGGTTTCCTCTATAGAAATTCCCTCTGTTATTATAGTAGGACCTACCTTGTGCGTGGTTCTGGTTAGTATAACCACGCGTGTTGTTCGATGTATGCCAACCTGATCCTCGAGCGCTGTAGTATGTATTCAGTCTTCCACGACCAGCAGTTCTCTGGAATCTCCCCCTTGATCTCCGAGTGTTGTTGTTATTCCACCTGGAATTGTTATGATTTCTATTTATAGACAAGATGTTTCCTGAAGTCGATGGAGACGACAGCTCTTCATCTAGTGCAGATTGTATTGCATCTTTGATATTGTTGAAATTTCTCGCTGAAATTATTGTACCGAGGCGACGATTACGTAAGCCATCGGCAAAACGTTTAATCGCCTGCTTTTCATTTATTGGTTTTAGAACCTTGAAACTATTACTATCACCTTCGGACTGAGATATAGTTAAATCTACGAACATTTCCGATAATAGTTTGCCATAATCATTTATTGATAACTCACCTTGTGTAATTGTTTGCATCTTACTTTGGATGGCTGTGGCTGATTTTTTCGGCAACAACTCTGTACGCATATCCTTAAGTAATTCTGAAACAGTTTTATAAGTGGATGAGAGGCGTAATTTAGCACTCTGTGATAGCCTATTTTTCAAAACAAAGTTAATTAACTGTACCTTCGAATCGGAATTTAATGTGGAGTCGTAATATTCTATTGAGTCAATTAACTGTTTAGTAATCTCTATGTTATCATTCATAGCTGGCAATAAGCTTAACGCAACTTTTAGGTCAAAACTTTCCATTTTTGATGTTGAATTAATATTACAAGTACATAAATTGTTAACTTCTTTATAAAGTGATATAAAATTAGTACGGATATCAGATATCAATAAACATTCTTCGTCACTTACTTGTTTTCCTTTAATCAAATTATCTAATTCACATAAAAAAATATTAAATTTGTCGTATATTATGTTTGTTTCACATCTCTTTTTCAACAATATTTCACCACATCTACGTTTTGGTCCGATTTTAATTAAGTACGTTCTAATTTGTAATAATTCATCGTAAAAACTTTGTAAATTTTCTGCCATAATTCACATAAAATACGAACATCTTTATTTCTAAATGGAAACTTACAGTCTTACTAAACTTATCATTCACTTTGTCCCAGTCTTCGCTACAGTCTCTAGTTACATGTTACCGCTAGTCCCATATTAGGCGTTCGGACGCATTCCTGCCGGGGCGATGCACAAGTTTTAAGCGAAAGTAATTGTTTATCTTTTTAACTTATTTGATTTTATTTCCCGCACTTTAGTTTATTAATTTTTATTATTTATTTAGACCACCGTTAACACTTTAGTAAGGACACAATTTCTCAATTGCACTTTTAGTTTTTTATTTTTTCACATAATTAAATAACTTTTGGTAGTTTTAGTAGACGATTAGGTACGTCCTTGAAGTTGATCATCTCCACATTTCGCACACCTGCTTGTCTCTCCTCCTCTGTCTTGTCCGCGCCTGTTCCCGCGGAACGATAAACGTCGCGCTGCATGCCGAAGAATTTCTCTCTGTACCAAATTCTTATGGTATCTCTTGTACCAGATGTAGAGGCCGACAATGAGAGCTACACCAACCACTGTGTACAGGACTATTAAAAGGATGTTTGTATTCGTCATATGCGCTGCAAATTGGTTGGACGCCGCTTGGTTATTTCCCCCTGCTGCATTTTGATTTAGGAAAATTTCTTCACGTACTTGAGATTTTGATTGACACATTTTGGAATTTTGCTATCGATAAAACAATTACATAATTTGATTTGCAATTAATAAATTGGACGAGTATAATTGTACACGGTTGACTCAACCAGACCCATATATGGCAGGGTCGCCATGTAAGGTTAGGAGTGTGAGATAGGAGTGAAACCACCGAATGCTTAGACAATACTGCTTTATTCACTATAAATCATACCTATCCTACAACACTCAAGAATCAAGGTTTACCTCACTTATGCTGTGACAATACATTTTAGCTAAATCATTGTCTTAAGTCGTATTTTAATGTTTATAAGTCCTACTTAAATAAAAAAAGAGAATAATTACTTACTTTTAGTTTAAAAAAATAATAAACTATTTTTCTTATTTTAAAATATTGCTTTTAAAGAAAAGGATACGAAATTTATCTTTAGCGGTTTATTCGAGAAATCTTTATAATAGTTAACTATTGCATGAAAAGTTGTCGTGTATTTAAAGTCGAAAGCTCCTTGTTGTTTCTTAGCTTAATCCAAATTAAGGTTAAAAAACACCTACGCCGTCTATTTTCTACTTAAGTTTAGGTAAAAACAACGGATAATTTTCAATTTTAACTTACGTACTTAGGTATCTATACTAATTTAAAGTGTATACAACACTTAACATCAATTTACCATGCAATAATTAACAATTTTAGCTATCGGTGACAGGCCTTTTACTTTTGGCTCATATTTGATAACGTCATAAGTAAACGATGAAAAGTTGAGATTCTTTTTGTTATTACTTTATATTTTTTACTTTTTCTTTCTTTTTTCTCTTTATATATATATTTTGCTTGACATAAGTCTTCTATTCGTCACTCGTCACACGAGCTTAGATGAGCGATATTATTATTAAATACTTTGTTTCCTAAGTAACCATGACGCGTCTGGTCATATTACCATGACGTCACACCAATATTACCGTGACACTTTTTTATAAATGCAGGGGTTCCATTAATTTATTAGCCGTCAAAAAAACTGAAAAGAAAATGAATTTGGCGGGCACATTATAATAGTAACTTACCACAATATTAACGAGGCCATAGAAGGTGAAGTTTGTCTGTGTGTCGATATCATACAAGAGGCTGACATCGTAGTGCAGTGGTAGTACGTCTGTCGGTAACAGGAACTCTTGGCACGAGGAGAGTTGGACGGCTGCTGCGGCGCATACCACGCCCAAGTATAACCACATATTTACTGAAACATAACGGTATTTGTTCGTCAACGAAATCTACTAGATTGTATTATTTACAAAAAAATATATATTTTAACATTGATTTATGTATTTTTTTGGCTAAGGACGGCACGGTATTTTAGTGCGTGAGCTAGCACTAGGCACTTATGGCTTAGGGCTATGCATTTTATCGTTAGCGAAACCTCGACACGGTGCAAAATGAAGACTTACGCGAGTGAAACTGCGGGACGCAGCCAGTATATTCACCTATTATAAAACTTAACGTAGGCGTCAGTAGGAGTGACAGTTGATTGTTTACATTTTAGAAAGTAGTTCCCTTTCACTCGATCAAGTTGTAAAGATGCGAAGGTACCTACTACTTAGGCTTGGACTAGCTCGACTACCTACTGCTACTACTTGCGCCTCTATCGACGGTTCTAGTTAAAAGGAGACTCCCTTCGAAACCTAACCATCCTCTTCCAGGGTGTATTCCTAATCATTAATCATGGGTTGTTTTACAACGTAGTCTATAGTCTTCCATACGTATAAAATGCTTTGTCTTGACTGACTGACTGACGGATCAACGCACAACTTAAACTGCTGATCGTAGAGACCTGAAACTTGAAGGGTCTGTTCTCGGCAAGACGCAACTAATATACATTAAATAGTAATGAGTTAGTTACGAGGGGTAAACTGCATCCCATCCTTATTATGCCTAAATGTGAAAGTTTGTGTCTTAATTATTATGTATGTTTTGTTTGTTACTTCTTCAGGCAAAAACTACTGGACCGATTGCTGGATTTTCACTTATGCTAGTTTTTATTTCTATATCCCCATGGGATCGGGACTTACGCGGGTGAAACCGCGGGGCGCAGCTGGTTATCCATACAATTGTAACATTTAATGGACATTAAAATACAACTTACATGCAGGTCATAAACAATACATTACTTCTAATGAAAGCTTATCATTACACTCGTAAAACTAAAAATATATCCGATCTGCCCTTCACCGCCATCTGCATACAATGTAACTATATGCAGGTTAGAAATCATGAACGCATAAACCTCTCGTATGTTGTTAGAGGATAAGCAAGTATTGTTTTCTCCATACATTATAGGTATATTCCCCTTTTTTACTTAATATGAGAGGTCAGCGTTTGACCACTATCACACCCGCCCGATGGTAGGTGACGATGCGATCTAAGATGTAGCACGCGTGTTTAGAACACCTTTTAACTCGCGACTTGAAGACCCCAAAATTTTGTTGGTTTTGAATTTCAGAAATTGATCTATGTTTAATTTAACTAACTATAACTGATTAAATGATTTGCATTTTTTTGTTTAATAAAAATATGTTGCAGTTAGAGAAACATATTTTTAAATATATTGGATGAAATCACTATTTAAACAACCTCCTTCGATCAAAAACTTTAAAAACAGAGAGACATATTTGATATTTTATCGGTTTCATTCAAAAAATATTGTACTTTTATTTGTAAAAAAACAAGTCAAATTAATTAAAGATTACAGCCAGTGGTTAGGAAGATTTGCGGGAATAAAGACAATTTAAACCTACATAGGCACGAAAAACATAACCCTTTTCTTGCAGTCGTCCTAAGAATAGGTAAATAACATTAGGTAGGTATACAGTTAGGTAAATAAACCTACTATACCACCAAATATACCTACTTAAATAAATACCAATAGCATACTAAACGATAAGAATTCTTAAATTAACCGACATATTTTCAATGGCATTTCTAATTGTTATACCCCCATATGCAAACAATTCAACCTAGCCTATAATTAGGTCAAGTAGACATATTTTTCAAGTTAATAATGATTACTTTTTAAATACGCGTGCCTATTTAGTTAATTAGTTGACAAAATACAAGGACGACTCGCCATTTGTCCTTGACGGCATTTCGCCTAAGTAGTCAATAAGTCTTGTAAAACTAATGAAAATTGTGCGTGTCAGTTCCGAAACACAACTGGAGTACTAACGTTTCATCTTACATTACGTCGAGGCTATTATAACAGATGTAGCTATTCCAATCTCTTTCTTAGAGGGTATAGGCAGGAAGCGAAGCGAAGGCGGAGTTCCTTTAGATAATCAAGGAAGTAATATACCACTTAGATACACTATAGTTTATTTTTCGTTACTTCTTTCACCTTTTTTGTTAACGATGTATTTTACTACCTAATCAAATAGCTTACCGAATACCGATAATAAAAAGGAGTAAAATCTATAAAATTGGTTATCTCAATTTCAATTCCAAATAGGTAAGGTTTGTGATGATTTATCTTTCTACGCAAAAAAGACTAAACCAATTGCGATTATTTAAACTAATATTATAAAGCTGAAGAGTTTGTTTGTTAATTTGAACGCGCTAATCTCAGGAACTACTGTTATTTTGATTGATTATTTTTTGTATAGTCCATTTATCGAGGAAGGCTATGGGCTACTTTTTATTTTGATATTCCCATGAGATCGGGACTTATGGGGGTGAAACCGCGGAGCGCAGCTGGTTATAAATTCAGTATATAATAAATAGCTGGACACCTGAATTAACTTATAGACTATTAGAAACATTAAAGACTCGAGATAAATATGAAGTAAACAATGTTCTAAAACAATTAGACATCCGCGGCTGTAGCTTCAAATACAAAAAAACCTACCTACATGACTTTTTATCCTGAAATTCCAACGGAATCGGAACTTAAAACTACAGGTGAAAAAAATAGGGCGCACTTAGTTACTATATGCGTAAAATATAGCAATAAATAATATTAATCTATAATTTATGCCACGTGTTGGAGTAATCAATTATTCACATCATTCACTATGGATATTCTGTGCTATGGCGAAATATTCTTATAAATTTTATATTATTCTTGTATAACTTTACGATGTCTTCTGATATAAAATTTAATGTTGTTAATTATTGTTTAGAAAGTTGTTGTTAAGTGTTGTCTTTAATTAGCATATCCACGATTAGTTTTCCCCATTATACCCCCCACTGACGACCGCTGGGGAATAAAGGTTCTCGAGTTTACTTTACTCTACTTGTAAATAAGCACCTTGATTTTCATTCCAAAGGTCGTAGATTCGAATACCAGCCGACGGACCAATGGAATTTTTCTTATAAAAAATTATGTGCTCTTAAGGTGAAGGAAACCATCGTGATGAAACTCGCGGCTTAGTTGGCTCCAGACGTATTGGCGAGCTTTTCTTCTGGATACGATCGAGTAAGCTGAGAAGTATAGGTTCTGGGCAAGCCTACTTATGCCCCAAGTAATACAGCACCCTGAATGACATGAATTCAAGTTGCTGGCGTTGTTTAAATAATCTCAATTAGATGTAAATTACAATATTATTATTGTTCGTATCTTTTTAGTTTTTCTTATTAACAGGCAAGTATCTATAAAAAAAAACCTAGTTGTACTTACAATAAGCACTTGGTACTAAATAATCTAATTGTTTAAAATGGTCCATGCAGTTATTTTGTTTTCGTGAATCAATGTAAATAAAAACATTATTTCTCGTTCGAGTAACTTATACTTCAATGTCAAAGTCAATGACAAATGTATGTCTCTAGTTTGATTAATATTGCTAATTATCTTTGTATAAATAGCCAAAACTTTTTTTGATGGAAATCTACATTTACGATTTACGCTAAACGATAAGGATTTTCTTTGTTTGTAACAAATATGCTCCGAAACTACTGGACCGATTTAGATGAAACGTGGTATGAGGATACATGGATTCATTGGGACTAACATAGGCTACTTTTTATCTCGATATTCTTACGGGTACAGGACTTATGCGGGTGAAACTACGGACTGGAAGGTATTTTTTCTTGAATACTAGCTGTCCCGGCAAACGTTTTTTTTGTCATTTACAAAAAAAAAGCGGAAAAAATAGATGTTCGATTCTCAGACCTAAGGAATATACACAAAAATTTTCATACAAATCGGT
This sequence comes from Idaea straminata, assembly GCA_951213275.1. Lineage (NCBI taxonomy): Eukaryota > Metazoa > Arthropoda > Insecta > Lepidoptera > Geometridae > Idaea > Idaea straminata. The sequence continues at coordinate 10,748,382 of OX577867.1, read as the reverse complement.
CGGATCAGCCGTTTAGGTGGACATAAGTAACTAACACCGCGACACGAGAATTTAATATATGTATACAGGGACCAGCCGCGCCCCGCGGTTTCACCCGCGTAAGTCTCGATCCCGTGGAAAAATCAAAATAAAAAAAAAACAATTCAAACCTGAGAACGAACGTTCCTGAGATTAAAGAGTTCAAACAAACTCTTCAGCTTTATAATCTAATATATAAAATTCTCGTGTCACAGTTTTCGTTGCCATACTCCTCCGAAACGGCTTGACCGATTCTCATGAAATTTTGTGAGCATATTGAGTAGGTCTGAGAATCGGCCAACATCTATTTTTTATTTGTTTATTTTAGTTTTTTTTTAATGGCAAAACAGCGTTTGCCGGGACAGCTAGTATTAGTATAGAAGTATAGATGTTTAGGCTAGTCATATTTGACGTAATTTTCTAAAGTTAGTTGGTACATTAATGACTTTAATTATTTATTTTTTATTTTCATGCAAAATCTTCTTTTTTTTGGGAGATACGGAAATGCACTTATATGGGGTTATAGGGTTATTAAGAATCATTATAATCGGCCCATGCGTTTGGTATCTGGAACAAACATAGACATAGGCTGATGAACACATTATACCCTCATTTGCGTAACGCAATCTGTTAACACACACTAGGTATATCTAAGTCTCTAAAAACAATACCTAGGTTTTTTAGATTTCATTACCTTAGCCCCCGCTCTCAAAAACGTAGCGTGCTATATGTTATATTTGATCGATATGCAAAACATTTTAGCATTATTATCCACAAATATAGTTCCTAGAAGTCAAAACCTATCATTTGATTCATTTTTAGAAACAAACGTTAACTATTTTTGAATAAAACCCGATAAACGATCTAATAATTCTCTGTTTTCTAACATTTTTTTTATTGAACGTAGTTGTTCATATCATGTTTTCAACCACAATAAACAAAAATATGGTTATTAAACTATAATATCCATTTATATCCAAATAACAAAAAAAGAGTATTTGATTACTTAGAGTTGCTTAAAACAAAGGTCGATTTTGGTAGCTTTATTAGCACCTGCCCTTAAGTACCTATTACCTAATTTAAATTACTTATTGAACGTCTGGTGCAGACATGACTGTTGAAACGACCTATTTCTTTACAATATTAAGTACCTGACGTCTGTAAAACAAAGTTACTCAATATTTCTGATTTGTAATTTCTTATTTGTCTGTAATTTTATTTCCCCCACACCCTGTTTACTTGTATTTATTTACGTAAATATTTGCAGCCAGTTTTTTGACAACACCTAATAAACTTATTTGGATTTTAAATATTTTTTTACTTAAAGTAATATTAAATAAACTTTTTATTACTATATCATCCTGTGACCTCCTAAGGACTGACACATCGACAAGTCGACCTCTAGATTACTAAGTATAAGTATAAATGTATTATGTATTCCAATCACATATTAACATTGCAACTTGAAAGTTATTGTTAGTGTTAAGGTGGTCAGGCTCAGGGTCAGTGTGTCACATCAATTTAATTTTTTTAAGGTCGGTGACGCGGACTGTAAAGTGCATATCGCCTGCTAAAACTGCTGAACCGATTTCAATCAAACTTAGCTAGGAACGCTCTCAATGAAATCCCCTTGTAAATGAAACCCATGAAAACTGAATCAAAATCGATTGATCCGAATCAAAATGGATTGATCCGTTCGGGAGCTATGATGTCATTGATTAGAAGAATATTTCTACTAATTCCTATGTAAAAGTTTCTACTGTTGCCAGTTTGTATCAACATTTATTATTTTATTACTCACCCAAGTATTTAAATAATATTAAAAAAACCGTTCGTCCTAAACTAATAATGACATAAAATACATAAAAAGTCGTTGAACTGAGAACCAGAATTTCGACGGTCATAAAAATGTGCAGAAATAGTATAATATATAGATACAATGTGTTTCAGCGAAGGGGTTCTAACACAAAAGGGGTTCTAGACGTCTAGGCAAACAACTTTTGTTTTACGACTTTTGGAAATTCGAAAATTATGCTCGAAGTTTTTGTATGAAACAGCTGATTTTCAATTAAAAATTTCCTCAGAGTTATCGAAAAAATATTTAGTTTTTGTCATATCGGGCACGCAACTGAAATTTTTCGCTATCTCATAAAGTTTAGGACACCTATAGCCTTGAAGGGCCGTTTATAAATTCACACTGATAAAAATCAGGGTGAATTTTTAACTCAACATTTTACTCCTACGAAGTTTTCGCGAAAATCTAAATTGGCCCATATCTCTTTATCGTGTTGACTCAGGACCTTGATTTTTATACACTTAATAGAAACTATATACCTCAGTATCCTCAAAATCGGACACACGGACAGACAAACGGACAAGAAAGTAATCTTATAAGGGTTCCTTTTTACCCTTTGAGGTACGCAACCCTAAAAACCTTGTAAAGTACCAAGACGACACGGAAAATGTCTTAAGAAAATGATGGTGTCATTTCGGTCTGTTTTACAACAAAACAATTGATTGTAAATTATTGATGATACCTAATTTACTATTGTTAGTGTAATATATCATTGTTTACGTATAACATGACAATTGTTATGTGTTATTATATATATAAATATATAGATATATGTAGGTAGATGGATCATTTTATTGCATCATACAACACATAGAAAAACAAAAGTACATGATTTTTCAACTCCCGACGAATCCCCTGGGATAGCATAGGGGATCCGCGAGGCGCTTGAATCTAATTTTACGTTAAGAGCCGTCGTCTCCCCAATCCTCAAGTCCAGGGGACGCGACGGGCGTGAAAAAGCTCTCGACAGGGCGACGACGGTCAAGAGTGGGGAGGGAGTAGTTAGGGGAGACAACGGGCGTGAACCGATTTGTCGATATTTCCAAGGAATCTGGACTTACAGTAATAAAACGAATTATGAAGATTCACTAAGTTGCAAAAACAACAAAAAAATACTGAATCTAAAAAACAGTTTTTTTACATTAATTAATAATCAGATTTATCAAAGTAATTAAACAATACATTCGATTAAGACTGATCACAAATTATATAACTGTGATAAAAATTAAATCAGCAATAGGGCAGCTTATGCAATGAAATATTGCAAATCTATAATTGGCCAATTTTAACCAAAATGTTTACGATCATTATGACTAGCTGCGCTACGCGGTTTTACATTTATATTGCTAAATCTTAATTAAAACGCTTTAATTATCCTTTCTATTTCGTTTCCTTGGCTTTATTAACCTGCAAAAGTTTTTTTATGTTATTATACAGGGTGTACATCGTGAGAACCAACGGCCAAAAATTATCGTACTTTAACAGATTCATCCCGGTTTAAAAAAGTTTAGTAAATGAAATAAGCTTATAATTTTAACTTAAAACGTCATTTAAAACAGCGAAGTTATGCCCGAACAGCTATAAAAATATACAATTGAATCGAGAACCTCCTCCAAACTGACTACAAAAAGGAACATATATTTTATTATGTTTTGAAGTAGGTTAAAAATGTAAGTTAAACGTTATCGTTATCACAAATTGCTAATTAAGTAGGTGTTATCCATTTCCTTTCATATTTCAATCCCGGATTAGATTTCTACATATATTCCACGTTAATAAACACACTTTTTTTTTAAACCTTCAATACTTTCATTTTACACAACTCGTTGGTCGTTGTATGGACTGAAAGTACTGACTGTATTTAAATATATATACTTAGAATTTTTTATAATTAAAACTAGTAATATTTTTTATGACATATCGATAAATCGAATTCTGAATGTCCTTCTGAATGAAGTGTGTTCTCACGTTACACCCTGTATATATTTTGTTATAAAGAAGAGACAGTTAGGGCCTGGTACGTGTTTGTATATAATAGGTATATCTACTTACTTATACCTAAACAAATACCAAGTATATAGTTGAGTAAACTATGATTCAACTTGGAACTTTATATATTTAAAGTTTCATTATCACGAGTTTTTACGATCAATATTAACTACTACCGAAATTGATACAAAAAATATTTTTATTATTTTCTAATTACGTAGCTTCTGTTAGGTACAAAAATCGTTTCCGAATGTTTGACGTTTTAAATTCTACCGAGCGCTCGATGCGGGGCGAACGATTCTAAAATAGGGCTCCTGGTTAAGTTTAGAAAATGATATCGCGTAAAAGTTTATCCTGGCACGATAATCATCTAGTTTTGTTTTTCATCGCCATCTATGACCATCTTGGACAGTTACTTTGTATTTTATAAAGTATTCTGCAGTTATTTTTTTATTTTAATTTATTTATGTACCTTTTGTTATATAAATATCTTTTAACAAATGTTAGATCAGCATTTGACTACAATCAACCCGTCTGATGGTAGGTGACGATGCGGTCTAAGATGTAGCATGCGGTGTCTAGAACAACATTGCACACGTCAGGAAAGACAGACTCAGGCAACTGATTCCAACTGAACTTGTCTGTCTAAATCGCCTTATTTTTCTTATTGTTCAAAGAAAGCCTCATTTAGTAATGGCACACCCTGGTGTGCTAGATTAAGGGTGTGGTCAATGGAAGGTATCATTTCATCACTAATAAAATAATAAATACTTTATACAGAATGGAAATTAGTGGATCGGTACATAATATAGTGCGCGCCTGATAAGTTTGCGCGCAGATAAATTCTAGTTGTTTTTGAAGAAGACTTTTCCAGTAGAAACTAGAGTGTTGTTCACATTATTATGCACACAGAACTACGCTAATGTTGCCAACTTAGTGAATTTTCTCTAAACATGGTAGGTAAGGTATATTCAGTAAATGAACCTATTCCCACGCTCGATATTCGATAAAATATAAACAACATTTCTTTTTTAAAAATTGTTTTTAGGTAAAAAGTTTCTTTTTTTTAAATAATAGTGTAGTATTGGTCTTTAGAACGTTGGTTCATACTGTTGGACATTGACAGCAACAATAAACCTATTTGTGTTTGTTACAAAATTAAATTCTCGAAATGAAAATATTAGCTTTTTTTTTTTGCAAGAAAATTGTTGTTTTTCTTTAATCAGCTCGCGACACCAGTCATTGTGTAGCCTTTGTGAACCACACTTTATCTCAAAAACTGCATTTAATCCGACTTTAAAAAAGTAAGAGGGTGACAATTCGTCGCTTATGTAAATTTTTGGGTTTGTTCCCAATTCTACAGATTTTATTAACAGATTCCCAACTCATAAATCTACAGATTCCCAATTTTACAGACTCTTAATGTAAAGGATTCCCATGTCCACTGATTTCCAATTCTACAGATTACCAACCCAACTCATTAGATTTTGTTAAACGTATTAATGTTGTCGTTTATAAGGTTTGAAATTACGTGCTTTAATTTGTTTCCTGTTATAATTTTGGTCATCGTCATGGCAAAGGTTCTAATAAAAAGCAGCGAAACGAGATGAAAGCGCCGCCAATCGTTCGCAGGCATATCTGGCTCACACTTTAGGTATATATTTCCATCAATATTCCATAGTGGCAAAATACCTACCAAGTTTACCTAATTGATGCGCAATGACATCACAAAAGGTCACGATTTGATCACGTTCCATTTGTCTCAATGAACCATATTGTTATTGTCTTCTACTGTACTTATAGAATACAAAAGGCGGTCGTTCTAGACGTCTAGAATCTAGGCAAACAAATTTCTAACCGATTTAAAAAGACGAGGTTTTTTTTTAGGATTCTATACCCAAATGTAAAGACGGGACACTATTACGAAGACTTCACTGTCTGTCTGTTCGTCTGTCTACAGGCTGTATCTCATGAACCGTGATCGCTAGACAGTTGTATTTTTTATGCTCTATCCACGACTTTGAAACTTTTTTCAATTGTTTCTTTGGTTTATGGTTATTGGAAAATCAGTTGTTTCTTGTAGTTAAAGGTCACTGAGCTTAGCCTCTTAGGTCTTTATTTCTATAAACAACTGACTTTCCTGTAAACATTATAGCTTTAATACTGTTTCTACTTGGCAGATTTTGATATAAATCATACCACGACCTTCCTAGAAAATAATATTCAATAGTGAAAATCGTATTTCAATAGGTTCAGTAGCTTTTAGTTACAGAGGGAAAACTAACAGATACATTTTAAAAACTATGATTTTTTTAGTTTGTTACGATTGCCTCTGAAACTACTAGACCGATTTTGATGAAACTTAGTATGAGAACAACATGGGCTACTTTTTATATATTCCCACAGGATCGGGACTTACGCAAGTGAAACCGCGACGCACAGCTAAAGACCTAATCCATGCCAAAAACCTTGATTGATTCCCTAAGTTTTGTTTTATCTTTCTCATAGATTATGTTAGTTATGTACTTATAAGAAAGGAGTAAAAGTTAAGTATAAGTGAATTGCTTAAGTTTTATCGAGAAACTTTGAATGTATGCCAATAAAACTATGTTGTAGTTTTGGTAGGGTGACTGTATTACTATTAATCGAGATATTCTTTACTACATAGTATAAAATAAAGTCACTTCCCGCTGTCTGTACCTATGTAGTTGCTTAAAAATTGAAAACTACGCAACGGATTTAGATGCGGTTTTTTTTAAATAGAAAGAGTGATTCAAGAGGAAGGTTTATATGTATACTACATGCATAATATAGCCGAGTGAAGCCGGCGCGTCGGGCGTATACCCGCCTCGACGCAGATGGTTGCGGGTTCGATTCCCGCCTCAAACAAGTATTTGCTGATACATTTTGACAACTTCCAATAAAAAAGCAGTCAAAATAAACGTCAATTTAATAACATTATGAGACAGAATAATTCCTAACATCCTACCCGAGAGCTATATTAAACTAATATCTTGTATGTTTGGTTACCCTAATACCTATGAATGAGTAAGCAGTAACCTTGTAAACAAACATGTAACTTTCCTCATCACTAAACGTGAAACTTTTGCATATTGAAGGAATATGGGTGCCTACGTACAGTTCCGATATTATTTATTCAGTAGCCGCGCCCGCGGTTTCACTCGCGTAAGTCCCGATCCCGTGGGAATATCAAAATTAAAAGTACCCTATAGCCTTCCTCTATAAATGGATTATCCAAAACAAAAATATTTTTTCAATTCGAACCAGTAGTTCATATTTTGACGGTTCGTTAAATGGACCAATCGCTATTTTGACCGACCGCAATTTTGACGATTTTCAGTCACTTGACGGTTTGCAATTTTGACCAAACACGACGTAACGGATCTATGATGTTTTTTTTTACGTTGTGTAGAGAAAACTTTGTAATATTTGAATAACTGTGTTTTACAGATGTTTGATTCGATTATTATAAAAAATAATAATATTTAAGCCGGTTAAAATATTTGAGTATCTGCTGCCGATCATTGTGTTGCCATATTTTAAAAATTTAATAATTTTTCAGTAACTGCGGGTAATTAGGCATAGATTAAGTGGTAAAATCAAAACAAATAAGAAAGCAATTCTGTCTGTTAGTCTCTCTGTCTATAACGTACCCACTAAACCTATTTTGGTATAGAGATGAAGACGGGGCCTCGGAGAATAATAGAATATATTATATATATATATATTGCAGGACATTCCACACATCGCTAGCCCCAAGTTAAGTAACTAGACTTGTGTTATGGGTGCTAGACAACGGATATACTACTTATATACTTTTCTTTTGTAAATATATACTTATAATACATAGAAACAACCAGACCACAGACAAATATCTAAGCATAAATACTTGTCTGAGGCGGGAATCGAACCCGCAACCCTGTGTTTGGCAGTCCGGCATGGAGACCATTGTGCCAACTGGGTCGTCAATTGGGTTATCCCAATCTCTTACGCGAGTGAACACGCAGGTCGCACCTAGTATGTAACAGGTAAGCCACACAAAATGTTTAGGTATAAATACCAAACTTAAGATGTCAAAAACCTCCCACCGGTTTGTCAAGCAGCCGTGGAAAATTTGCATACAAACAGACTAGCAAAGCTTTATGCCATCCGGTTTTATAGGTATACATACAATTATGACACAAAAAACTACTCAAAAGCATAATAGGTTAGGTACCAATTAGGGAATTCAAACGGTATCGATTTCTTTAGCACCGGGAATTCGGTCCGGTTTTATAGGTATACATACAATTATGACACAAAAAACTACTCAAAAGCATAATAGGTTAGGTACCAATTAGGGAATTCAAACGGTATCGATTTCTTTAGCACCGGGAATTCGGTCCGGTTTTATAGGTATACATACAATTATGACACAAAAAACTACTCAAAAGCATAATAGGTTAGGTACCAATTAGGGAATTCAAACGGTATCGATTTCTTTAGCACCGGGAATTCGGTCCGGTTTTATAGGTATACATACAATTATGACACAAAAAACTACTCAAAAGCATAATAGGTTAGGTACCAATTAGGGAATTCAAACGGTATCGATTTCTTTAGCACCGGGAATTCGGTCCGGTTTTATAGGTATACATACAATTATGACACAAAAAACTACTCAAAAGCATAATAGGTTAGGTACCAATTAGGGAATTCAAACGGTATCGATTTCTTTAGCACCGGGAATTCGGTCCGGTTTTATAGGTATACATACAATTATGACACAAAAAACTACTCAAAAGCATAATAGGTTAGGTACCAATTAGGGAATTCAAACGGTATCGGTTTCTTTAGCACCGGGAATTCGGTAGTGTTCATAGGAACCGGGATTCTCGGGAATTTTCGGTAGGTTCGGTTGTGACAAAATGTGCTATGCCAATTATGTAGAATTAGAAAATTAAAAAATATTTAGGGTTACCGCTTTCTATTTTTGCTAAGGTTTTCATTAAAATCTCGTTTGTTGAATCTTTATTTAATCTTTATCTTTATTTATTTATGTATTCATAATCGCCCAAAACGCTTTTATTAAAAAAACACCAGTTGTTTTTTTTTTCAATAAAGGTTGGCTAAGCATAGGACAAGGGATTGTAGTCTTTTAATTATACCAATATGTAGATAAAAAACTCGGTCTCCAAAATGTACCTATACCTAACAAACAAAAACACAAAACAACGATTTTCATTGTATTGCAATAATTAAACATACCTATAGGCACAATACATTTCTTCTTTTACTATTTTGGTTCATGAGTACAATAATGCTTCAAAAGAGTTGATACAAGAAGTAACGAATATCACGGGAAAAAATCCGATTATTTTCCGCCAAAAATCGGGAATTCTCGGCAGTTTAGGTTCGAGAAATTATCACCTAAATACCCTAGTAGGTACATAATACTACAATAACATAGAACTAAGTGCCTCCATTATTTTGGAATTCACATAAAACAAAACGAAAAAGTTAATGAACACAAAAACAAGTTAAAACCGAAAAAAAGGCAGTTGATAAATTTTAAATAGCAGAACCAATTTTCATCAAAACCTCATAACTGTTCCTTTTAAATAATCTTTCAAATAAAATTCACGCAAAAACTACTGAACCGATTTAGTATTTTCTTAGGTTCTCGCAAAACTTAAAAAAAAGTATGGGTAGGTGCTTATAATAAATGTTTATTGGTTTTTTCACAACCCTCCCTTTTGGCAAATAAAAATAAAAAAAAATCTGACATAGGTGTCGGATTTTCTACATAAAAAATGGGACAAAATCCGTTAAAATCATTCGACGAATATTTACTCTGGAGTTAAAATTAAAAGTAAGTAAAATTAAGTAATTAGATATCTATCAAATAGTTTAAGCTTAATACGTACATAGATACTTTGTAATATATTTTTGTTGCAAATAAATAAAGTTCTATTAACTAAAGTAACACATTTGTACAACTTTTTAAGCTTTCTGTGTATTTTAATTTTCTATGTGTTGGTGCAAATAAAGCGTTTATCTATTTAGCGGGTAGCGGGATCGAACCCGAATGATAAAGCTAGTATATGTAGTAGAAGGACTCACGTGTGGAACTTTCGACGGTCAGTCGGCGACTGGCGCCGGTGTTTTATGTAATGTTTGCGAGTATTGTCAGTTCCTATCTTACATTTATACCGGACGATACGATTTTTGATACGAATTATTCGTGAGCTTTCTCATTTCTTATATACGTTCTATGTTGTAGGTTGCCTGGAAGAAATCGCTTTAAGCGATAAGGTAAAATAAAGTGTATCTATCTATATATCTAGTTACTAGCTGCGCCCCGCGATTTCACCCGCGTAAGTCCCGATTCCGTAGGAATATCGGGATAAAAAGTAGCCTATGTGTTAATCCAAGTCTCCAGCTATCTAGATACCGAGTTTCATCGCAATTGGTCCAGTACTTTTTGCGTGAAGGAGTAACCAACATACACACACACACCCACACAAACTTTCACATTTATAATATTAGTAGGATAGGATGTTTCGCTTTTATTTCTAAGTCAGTATTCGACGTATATCGAGTATATTTTGCTCAGAATAAGTATTCCTCATATACCTACTCTTCCTATACTATTTATTATTTAGGTACTAATATATATGCTTTTATAGTAGTCTAAAAATGATTTCCTATCATTATTCTTACCCGACTACGGCGAAGCCAAAAGGGAGGGCTATGTGTTTGACCTGTATGTATGTATGTTCATCTGTTCCCACTTAACTTCAAAACTACTTACTAAATTAACAAATGAGGTATCGTTAGAAGCATCTCAATGGTCTTCTGGTTATAGGCGATGTGACGTCACAATAAATATGGCGCCCTCTGGAAGACAGAGGCCTATATAAACCTAATTCACCTAGCAAACAAATAAAACAAAATTAAAATCGGTTCATCCGTTCGGGAGCTACGATGCCACAAACAGACACACACACAGACACGTCAAACTTATAACACACGTCGTTTTTGCGTCGGGGTTTAAAATAAAAATAATTAAAATGTACAGTTTGGGGTATCAAATTAAATACATATTGTACTAGCTATTGCTCACTGATTTGCTTGTTTTCCTTTACTTATTTTTCTATTACTACTTTAATACTGATTCTTAAACTTTATGTTCCCCGTAAAATCTTTTCGGGCCAAAAATTGGACAGTTCAGGAGGTGGGTCATCGTGACTCACCATTACTTACTGGAAATTAGTCGGAAGATTAGGTGGTCGCATGCAAAAACTGGTGTAACGACATATTTCGTCATAACGGATATAGGGAAAGAGGTAGGTACATTAAGCTTGTAATTTAATTTTGAATAAAAATAAAAATTATAGTTTCATGCATAAATACTTTTGACATGATAACCTCATATCGTCCGTAAACCGACTTTACAGGCAACATTTTTTTAATAATGTATTTATCAATAATGACGTAGCGTACAATTACCTAAGAGGCTTATAAGTGTCAGTTCAGTTCAGTTCATTTATTTGCGTAAAAGTTGGTACATTAATAAGAACTTATAAAATATTATTATACAGATTCTCAACTTTAGTCAAATGTATTGACATGCAAATACAAATTTATAAATTTATAGTACATACCTACATACTTTTATATAATACTATTAATTGCAAAATGTCAAAATTATAAAAATTATTGTCAGAATAAAATAAAGGTAGGTATTAGATAAATAAATGTCAATGAAACGTAGGTGCCATCAAATTCTAAAGATTAATTGATACCAAGGAACTCATTTACAGAATAAAATACCTTTTCCAATAGCCAAGACTTGAGTTTTCGATAAAATAACTTTGTAGGCAATTTTTTTATGTTTTCAGGGATCCTGTTATAAATACACACACACATAGCGGCACTATTTTTCTTATAAAGTTGTGTTCTAGGAAACTTGGCTAAAACTAGTCTATCTGAGTTCCTTGTTGATCTTGGGAATAAATCACTCGCTGTTTTAAAACAATGTATGTTTTCTCTAACAAATTTAGCTATTTCGAAGATATACATACTGGGCAATGTTAATATCTTAAATTTCAGAAATAGAGGCTTACAGGATTCCCAAGGTGGAATACCTGCAATAGCCCTTACACATTTTATTAGAAAAGTTGGAAAAATATGGCATAAGAGGCCCTGCATTGGAATGGATAGAGTCCTACTTAAGTTATAGAATGCAGGCAGTTGAAATTCTGAGCATTGATAAAAATAACGAATTAGCAACCAATAGATCTAGCTACGAACTTAACTCATGTGGGGTTCCGCAGGGCAGTGTTCTCGGCCCGCTCTTGTTTTTATTATACATAAATGACATTTCAGATATAACGACTTATAAATGTACTCTTTTCGCAGATGACTTATCAATTGTAATTACCTCTAATAGTGACATGAATAAATTTGCTTCTGACATTAAACATAATATTAATTTAATAATTTCATGGCTTAAGGACAATAATTTACAAGTGAACTTAGAAAAGACTAAACTCATACAATTTAGTGCATGTAGTTGGAGAAGAAATGAAATAGAAATAAAGCACAGAAACCAAATTTTGACCTTTGTTGATGAGACTAAATTTCTTGGACTCAACATAGATTACTGCTGTGACTGGAAAGCACAGGTTAAGCAGGTGTGTTGTCAGTTACATAGGTTTGTATATGTACTGTACAGGCTTAGAAAAGTTGCAAATCAGAGGACTGTACTTACTGCATATCACGGTTATGTCGCATCTGTGTTGAGATATGGTCTTATTTTGTGGGGATATTCTACTGATAAAGACAGGGCATTTATAGCTCAAAAAAAATGTGTAAGTAAAATGTCTTTAAACACTTGACATATTCAGATTTAGAAAATCGTATCGGACACTAAAAAGAAAACCAATCAAATTAGTTTCTACTTCACATAGCACAAACAAAGTTATAATAACTATTACCTAATCTATACACGCAGCTATTGTAACTGCTATGTAATCTGTGGACACGGTCAAAGTAACTGCTATTATAATATGGAAACAACTATAGTAACTGCTATGTAATCTGTGGGAACAGCTATGGTAACTGAACTGCTATGTAATCTATGTTAACAGAGCTATAGTAACTGAACTGCCATGTAATCTATGGGAACAGAGCTATAGTAACTGGTATGTAATCTATGGGAACAGCTATAGTAACTGCTATGTAATCTATGGGGACAGCCTAATAACTGCTGCGTTAATCTGTGACGCTGGCCGTGAAAACGTCACAGTTTGAAAGTGAACTACTTTTTACAAGATCTAGTCTAAGGTTTTTGAGAAAAAAATAATAATAATAGTATACCTGCTAACATTGCAAATGTGAAAGTTTGTGTGTTTAACTTATTTACGCAAAAACTACTGAACCGATTGCGATGAAATTTGGTAAATTGATAGCTGGAATCCTGGTATAATACTTAAGCTTTTCATCCCGGTATTCACACGGGATCGGAACTCAAGCGGGGGAAACCGCGACGCGCAGCTATCTATGACAAAATGTATAAAAAGAAAAGCTGTTTTTTTTTAATGAATTGGCTCTGAAAGTACTGGACCGATTTTGATAAAACTTGGTATAAGGATGTATGGATTTATTGGGAGTAACATAGGCTACTTTTTACCCCGATATTCCCACGGGATCGGGAGTTACGAGAGAGAAACCGAGCGGTCACAGAAACTATTTCATATAACAATAGAAAAGAGAAACTATTTTGCCTTGATATGTTTGAAGAATAGAATTGTATGTGCTGATTTTTTACTGAATCGTAAAAACTTGACGGGTTGTCACTAATAAAGTTAAACGGGATATTTACCATGTTTCGTGAAAATGGTGAATGTAACAGCATCGGAATACCGAGCTCCAAAAAGACTAAACATGGTATTGAATATGTTCTAAATTATTTTTGATTCGCATTTTTTATCAGACAGAAACTACAAAAAGTCTACATAAAATAAATCATAACCAAAATCCCGTAAATAATCCACCTACCTTGTAATAAATCCCTAACAAGTAGATTCCGCCCCCCGCAGCTCCTGTGACGTAACAGCAATAAGTCACCGCAGGAGGTGCCTCGGGGTAACAGGTTCCAAATTTGCACAAACTTGTGTCGTTCAATGACCCGGAAAAAAATTTAATTAGAGAGTAAAAATACTTTTTTTAAATCAGTAAAAAGTTATAATTATTATCTGCGTCCTGTGGTTTTACCCGTATTAGTCCCGATCTCGTTGGAATATCGGAATCAAAGTTAGGATATGTGTTAACCCAGGACTTTAGCTTATAGACCGAGTCACATCGCAATCGATTCAGTCTTTTTTGCGTTAAGTACAAACTAACACGCAAAGGTCTTTGGATAAAACAAAACCTAACAAAGTCTTTTAAAAAAAGTGCGCTAGAGCACTTTGATACGTAGGGACACCATAGATAGACATCATGTTCAGAGTTTGACACTATCACACCTGCCTGATGGTAGGTGACGATGCGGTCTAAGATGTGACTCGCGAAGTCTAGGATTTACCTGTTCACTCGTGACTCGAAGAAGACCCTCAAATTAGATAGGTTTTGTTGGAAGTTGCTACGTCTAGCGTCTGTCTTTCCTGATTCCATTCCTTTACAAGCAATGACGAAGCAAACGTTTACTGCTGTGCCCGGGATTTATTGCATACTCCCCGAAGTCCATCCAATAAAAGGACTTACACGGGTTAAACCGCGGGTATTTTTATCTTCTATACATATAAAATGCTGTCCTGACCGACCGACGGTTCCACGCACAGCGTAAACCGCTAATCGCAAAGACCTGAAACTTGAAGGTTATGTTCTTTGTATGACGTAGGTATCCGAAAGAAAGGATTTTGAAAAATTCAAGCTCTACGTGCACAAAGTCGCGGGCTTAAGCTAGTATATGTATATGCGTGACGAATTGAAAACCTCTTTTTTTGTCTGATAAAAATAGGATTTTCTCTTTATGAAGCGAAACAAGACTACAAAACGAAATAGTGATTGTATTTACACAATGAATTGTTATTGTAAGTGATTCTATTGAATAATAATATCGTTCCAACGGACTAAGAAGGCGTTCAGGCGTTTCAGGCGTTCGATACCTACAGGCGGTACATAATATGATATTTAACGCTCATACGAACATCATAACTGTAGCCAATTGGGTAATTGTCCGGTCGGAGTCAGAATTGCAGACCCGCCGTAGAGCTTCAAACTGCTATATAATTAGAATGTCTTGCTCGAATTCAAGTTTAAAGTCTTTCAACTCATTAATTTATTAGATAAATCTATATGTTTTATACTTATTAATTATTGTGTCGTGGTGTTTACATCTAAATAGCTTAACCGATTTGTATTTTTTATTGTGTATACCTATTCGTTAGGTCTGACAATCGAACATCTATTTTTTGACATGATAACGTCTAATAAATTGATGGAATACCTGCATTCAAAAAAGTGTCTGTTCCGGGTTGTAAGACACTGTCATGTTCCGGTAAAAATTATGTGAAGGTACATAAAGGAAAAATAAAAATCTCAATTTTTCATCGTTGTAAAAAAATAGTTATCACGTTTTTTTAGTATGTGGCAAAACAACGTTTGCCGGGACAGCTAGTATTAGTAATAAAAACATTCCACTAATAGTAGTTTTAGAACTTTACGGTGGGTCTGCAATTCCGACTTTGACCGTACCTACTTAAACACGTAGGTAAGTATACCTCATATCTTATTTAAATGATTTTAACGGATACAATCGCTTTTGTTTTTTGTATTTTCGAGATTTTTGCAGATCTCATGGTGATAGGCAGACTGAGGTGACAATTAGTGTTGTAAAAGTTCCTTATTACAAAAAATAAGCTATTTCCTTTGATTTGTTGTAGGTAACAAGTTTGTTTCCAAGAATTTCCAGGAAGCAACACTATCATTGTCCAAAAATTTAGGGATTATTTTTTCAAAGAACAGGTTCCTGACTATGGTAATAACTTTTCCAAAAATCGAATGATGCAGTTATAGCTTTTGTCAAAATCGAGCAGCATTTCTTATATGTAGTTTAGGAAATGGCCCTGAAGGACCATACAAAAAAGTAATTCTGTGTTTTAAATATAAATACACCTAATCTATACTAACATTATAAAGATGAAGAGTTGGGTTTGTTTGAATGCGTTAATCTCAGTAACTACTGGTTCGAATAGAAAAAATATTTTTGTGTTGGATAGTCAATTTTTCGAGGAAGGCTATAGGCTACTTTTTATCCCGATATTCCCACGGGATCGGGAGTTACGCGGGCAAAACCGCTGCTGAGCTGCTAGTTATTCATAATCTGTGAATTTTGTTAAATCATTATTAAAGTAAAAGACACATTGTTACATAGTATCGCGTTTATTTCCATATATAAAAAAAATGCACAAAAATGCTGTACAAATGATATACTTTGGAACTGGCAATTAATAAATCTAGAAAATAAAGTTCAAATAATAAAATCCTAAATATTCTAGCAAGGTTTTATTTCAGATAAAATGTCACTAGTACATTTAGGAATAAGGCCTCTGATCTATTTTATTCTAGTTTTTAAGGAAAATTGTGGGAAATTGACAATTGTGGCGGTCCATCAGGTTCCTTACCAAAGTTTTCAAACCTCAATTTCATCCAAAAAAATACACACAATTTTATAACGAAAGATAACTTATTCTAATTTTATTCGTGATCAACCAAAAACGTATCTTAATACTTTGAAATAAACATGATTTTAACTTCTATCATAATTTTAGACACAGTTGGTCAAATTTACATTTCGTTAAAAACCGGAAAATGGACCAAGAGAGAATCGGACCAACTGCGCTTAATTTTTTTTATACAGTAGACCTTATAGTAATAACTTAAATCTAACTTTGGACTTAAGGACAAATTAAACACATAAATCCTACATATTTCAAAATAGGCAGGTCCTTTAAATGTACACATAGGAGCAAAACGCAAAATGCCTTTATATCGCTTTGAAAATTGTAGGTAATTTTCTCCTACATTTTGGTATAATTTAAAAACAAAAATTTCTTATCAACACTTTTTCTATGCAAAAATAACAATCATAGTTAAAGGGAAAGGCATTTTGCATTTGGCTCCTATATGCGCCTTAAAAGTCCCCTTTAATCTACAGGTCCCTTAAAAGTCCTAAAAGGTCACGTGATAAAATAAAAAAATCTTGTCTTGATTTAAAATACCCATACAGGCAATCTAAGTAATATTACATACATTTTTGTATGAAAAATATTTCATACATTTCTGTACCATGTTACGTATGTACGTATATTTACAATTTGAGCTAAATTCCTACAAAATAGATAATGATCATAGTTTAAACTAATGATTAACCGCAACTTTAATTACAATTCGAGACAAAAATACGTACATTTTTTCAAGTATTATTTTTATAATTCATCTTGTAGAAATATTTTATGATATAGCATACTTTCTGAACGGTTTAAAATCTCTACTAATAATTTAAACACGAAAGTGACTTTGTCTGTTTGTCTGAACCAGTTCTATAGAGATAAATTGGACCTTGGATAAGGGTCACTTTTATCCCGATCTCGGACTTATGCGGGCGAAACCACAGCTAAGTAATTAATGAATCGCTAAGGAATTTCTTAGAATCCCTTCTTAGTGGTAATTTTTCAAATTTCCACAGTTTTATTCATATGAAAGAATACTACATCATAAAGTAAATAACCCTAACATTGAATGACAATAACACTTAAACCACAAACAATCTAATCTAGCAACATAAAATCCATAATTGCTTCAATAAATCTATATTACAGACGTTTAGAAACACAATATCGTTTTCATTGGTGGATCAGGGATGTAAAGAAAAAACTTCAAACCCCTTTAACTATAGGTGACCATGAAAGGAATATTCTCTCATATGTCCCTATACTCAGTCACTCTAGGGGAACAAATAAGCATAAACAAGCTTATCAGTTCCCCTAATTGATGATAGGGATAAATGAAACTCTGAAACTAAATATGTAGTCTTATATGTCCTCTCTATCATTAATAGGGGCACTGATGATCCACATTATGCTCATTTGTTTCCCTAAGATGAAATATTACCATTCAATGTAAACAAAAAGTGTATTTTGAGACACTATCCTAAACAAAATGAACCTGTAATATTTATATATATAAACGTATGTACATTATATAGTACGCTTTTTAAATTCTGTGGGAATATACATGCCGATCTATGGCGCGGACATCGTTGGCCGTGACAAGCGAGAAACTCGTTCGAAATAGCGCGTATGGATGCTATCTATTCAACTCTCTTAATCCACTGAATTGATCCGTTAACAGCTCTGTTTCTACTATTTGTTGTACTCTAATCTGTTACCGCAATAGATTCCACTGCGTTCAAACTACCATGATTATTTAAAACGTGATACGATTTACGTGTGATTTTAAATTGCCTCTGTCAGGATTCACCCGCAAACTCCAGTCTCGTTGAAAATGATGATTGTAACAACCATCGAAATATCGAGCTCTACAAAATAAATACATATAGTAAATATACCGTCTTATTAATAAACTTGTTTCTTTCTTTCTTTAAACGTACATTTCGTGAGCCTATTATTTACAGTCCAGGCATTTTTATTAAGCAGGACAAGATTTGAACAAAGAGTGGAAAGAGATCCATCAATGGATTTGTTCAATGGATTAAAGTGGAATAGAACGTAGTTTACAATGGACAGCCACGGCCTTAAATGGCCTGTTGAGGTGGGATAATAATCTCCTATTCTATTTTTCATACGATTTTCTTTCATAAAAGTAGTCATTCTCAATGAGAAATTTTTCAACTTTTTTTAATCTAAAAAAACAGTATCAAACTTTGTCAGATGGCGCTATAATTAAAAAATTGTAAGACTTAGCCCAAGCTAAGCAACTAGGCTTGTGTTATGGTGACCAGATAACGGATAGAATACTTTTTACTTTTTATAACACCAATATCTATAGACAAATTGTTCGACGGCGGGAATCGAACCTGCAACAGAGGTCGCTGATAAAAAAAATGTCTCTGGTTAAGAGCCAGAAAATTCCTATTGCGATATTTTGACATGATACTTGTCTATAACTTATATTAGAGCGCCATCTACCGAAAAACATTAAAAACTCTTACGAAAGAAAATCACAATATTACACCCAATTATAATTTCTATTGTTTTTGTACATCAAATTACATTCGACCGAGAGCTATTTATACGATAAGTTATTCAACATCTTAAAACGAAGGTAGTATTAAAAACTACCCTCAAATATGTTCGTACTTCTATATCTTACATGACGATACACCTCTTGTCCTGTTGTTGCGTCGGTACGGGCACGACTGGTGTAGCGACCAGCGGTGCGGCTTCAGGTTTTAGGGTCTCCGGATCGAAGGTGGATGGTGAAGCTACCGGAGCTGTCAGCGGTAGGTCGGTGTTTATACCTACTATCTGTTGAAGAGAGATATATAGATTTAGTTAAGGCAGGTGGCAGCAGCAGCAGGTAAAAAACTTAATTGGTAATGTAAAAATCGACAAAGTGTAAAGATGAGGCTGTATGAGCTTACCTGACCAGACAAAATTAAAAAAATATAATACATACTCTTTACGGCGAAACCCTTCGTTCGTGTGGTAGTTTTGTTTTATATACTAAAACCTTCCTCTTGAATCACTCTATTTTGAAAAAAACCCGCATCAAAATCCGTTATCCACATAGGACAGATAGTGGGAAGCGACTTTGTTTTATACTATGTAGTGATTGATGAAGAAAATGTAATCTGAATTGAACTAGCAATCTTCTTGTTGTTTAAAAACTTATTGAACAAACCTCAGGCTGCCTCCTAATCGGCAAAGTCCTCCTGAATCCCCCGAAGCCCCCCGCGATGGTGTCCAACAGTCGCATTCGTTTCCCCCTGGGCTCGAGGGTCTCAGTCACCTCCGTGGCCAGCTCCACTGAGGTCTCCATGTCCGGCTTCCGTTTCCGGCCCACCACTGGGGCTGTAGGACGGAGGGGTTCTGGGGCTGGGTGAGAGGGAAATTCAATTACGTTTTAGGTAATAAGACATTGTGAAATAATTTTAATTCGAAAGTGTAGTTAAGAGTAGAGAAGTGTCCTGTGGCAATTTTCTAGTCCATTTGTCCATCTGTCTGTATGTCCAATAATTGTATGTCTGTCAGTCTGTATGTTCATCTTTCAGTTTGTATGTCCATTTATCTGTATATCCATCAAGTCTGACTCACCGGAGGAATTGAGCGTGTTCCTTGCGGCTCTATTAGCGATCAACTGTTGTATGTTGATATCGCAGTGCCTGTACGAGGACCGTCCCCTGATGTTCCTCAAACCGTTAAGGAAGCTGCTGTCGTTGAGGTTGTCCTCGTTCAGTGATGATTCTGTTATGTCCATCTCCATTGTTGTGTTGTTACCTGAGATGATAGAGGTGTTATATTATGTTAATGTGTTTTCAAATGAAAAGTTAAGCTACTTCCAACATTGGTACAATTCTAATATTTATTTAGTTTATTAATTTTTTTATAAAAGATAGATCTACTCTTTATTGTAACATAGTAAAACGATAAGACTACACAAATTCTTGCTAAAAAAAAACAATATGGCACAATGGGCGGTCTTTTTAATAAAAGCGATCTCTTGCAGGCAACCTTTGGATGGCCGTATCGTTTTAGTTTTACGGGGCTGTTTCCGCACTTAGCCTCTTCATTTAAGCCATTGTGCGTGTGAGAATATCCTACTTGTCCCTCCAACCATACCAGATTCCCAGATTCTTCTTCTTCAGATCTGGTATAATCTGGATGGAGTGACAAGTAGGATATTCTCACACGGCGATTGAAGAGACCGAGCCCGTTGATCTGCCACGCTGCTGCACTCCATGAGCTCGTGCTGTGGGTTTTCTTCTGCCTCCATGCATCCTCTGCACAGAGGGCTATCTGTGACACCTATGGTATATATGGCCGTATATCGTATATAACAATACAGACCAGTATAATTAGCCAGTAAGGAAGTGGTGGTGTGATCGTGCGCTTGCGACGACGAGGAGGGTGCGGGGGTGGGTGCGGGCGCGGGCCGGGAGTACGGGGAGACTCGGGCGCGGGTCTTCACGCGGGACTCGGCTGTAACAATTACATTCATGTTTAATACAAATATTGGCTTTATCTAATCTAGATGATTTATACAGCGAGCGCCAGCAGCTTTAATCTATGACATTCAGGGCGCTTTAGTGACTGGGACATGTATTAGATGAATCTGCTTAGTAGCCGTGTCCAGAGGAAAGCAATTTCATGCAGTTTCAAAAATTACCTCACACTACTTTTTCGATGTAATTAATATGTATTTATTAAAGGTTTTAATTTTCCGAAATCATTTCTTAACGGATGGCTACGTTATAACAGTTATCTGTATGCCAAAGACTAATGGCAAAACTTCAAAGGAAAATAACTCGTTTGCAAGGAGGTTATGTTCTTGAAGTCCCTATAGGTGTAATGGCGTCAGATGGTAATGAAGCAAATTAAAAAACACGTGAGTTTAAATGCTCATATCACTTTTCCACATCTAGTAATAATATCAATTTCATTGTAATCTAGAAAAATGGAGAATTATCATATTTTTTATAAGTATTGCCTTGCCATAAATATTTTAGCCTGTGTTGTGCGTTCTTGTTGAAAAAGCATATTACAACATTAAAGACTTTTTCAATGATCACTCAATTTGACATTCTTTTTTAATTTTAACATTTTTATGCAATTGTAAATTTTATTTTTATCAAATTTTCATCATTGACATTTAATATAGTTTAGCATTGTATACTACGCAATTACCAATGTATTATTCGAATTTAATTTAATTGATGACCATGCTTTTTCCCCATTTGACATTTTGTGAACTAAGTAACTATTTTGTGTATAACTCATCTCAAATGTTCATTTGCCGCTAGGCGAAACATGGCTGTACTAAATAATTTTATAATAACACCATTTGTATTACCTGTGTTTATGGACAAATAAATGAATATGAATATATATGAATATGATAAATATTAGTCAGGACTTTTCATATTATATAATTAGATAGATTTATAACACTACTATTACAGCTTTCTAGTTACTAATTGTATCTAAGTTTAGCCGCAGACAGACATGGCACAGCTTCCAACTTTTGAGTTATAAAAAAGGAAAACTTACTTTCTCCTTCAATTTCAATGATGACCTCAATTTCTTTCTCCTTTTTCTCTTTATCTTTGTCCTTTGCATCTTTGTCATCAGCTTTAGTTCCTTTGTCATCTGATTTCGGCGATTCCTTTTTTTCCGGTTTGGGTGAATCAGCTGATCTTAATTTACGATCGGAAGGTGGTACTGGGATGTCGCCAAGCTTTATCATTTTTGATTCTTTAGACTGAAAAAAAAAAAAATGTTAGTGATTTTAGTGTTTTATTTAACACAGATTTATTATATGTATAGATTTTGTTGTTAACGCATAGATTAACAATTGTATATAGATTGTAACTCATGAACAAAAAATCACTCATTTCTAGATGGCGTTACAGCTATCTATACAGTTTTGTCTGCATTCGGCGATGTTTATTTAGTTTTTAAGTAAAGCTATGTATTCTCTATTAAGTGACACATACTTGTCCTTTTGAGAATAAATCCTTTAAACCTTATCTAGGTGGCAACCGTCGCCATTTTTACGGTTCCGTACCCAAAGGGTAAAAACGAGATCCTTTCACTAAGACTCCACTGTCCGTCTGTCACCAGGCTGTTTAAATTATACTTTACTAGTTTTTTTTACGTACATAAATTAAATTATGTTCAGGCCATGTTAAAAAAAAAACAAGGTGAAATATTAATTGTATTGAGAAAATTCGCTTCTGATTAGAAAAAAAAATGTTCTAAAAGTGTTTTTTCTCCTTGAAATGCCGGGGCGTTTAACTGTCGTCGGTGTGTCAACAGATGCCGTTACTAAAATGCACGTAGGCTATTTTGTATGTGGGGTGTTCAATGTCTATCTATATACCATTGTTAATCTATATTTAAAGTTAGTTGTTTAGTATGAATGTGTTAAGAATTAAATAAGACATGCAAATTCAAATGCAATTTCATCCTATTTTAGTAGAAATGATAATAAGTGATAATGAACAGTGTTTTGTCCTATGCATGTCTGTGCGTCCGTCTTCGTTCCGAAATGGATAAACCGATTCTAATGCAGTTATTCATATTTTAAGCGCGGTTTCCGTTCATGTTTTGAGCTATGTTTGGTGAAAATAGCTTCATTCGCTTTTTTATAATAATATCGCTCATCTGGGCTTGTGTTATGGTGACGAGTGACGAATAAAATTATCGTCCGAAAACCGACTTTCCAACCATTTTTATTTTGTTACACATATTACACACTTTAGTTTGTTGCATAGATTAACATTGGTATGTAGACTGCTACTTGTTAACAAAAACTCCTTATTTCTAGATGGCGCCACCGCATGGTTTTACTTTTTGAGCATAATGTAAAAAAAAATTAAGGTGAAATAGTCATTTTAAAGTAAAAAACTCGGTTTTTATTAGTAATTTTTTTTCCAAATTCTTTACGGTGACTCATTTACTTTATTTAGGTTTTATAAGTTTCATCACAGATGGCGTTGCTAAAAGCACGTATGCTATTTTGTATGTGCGATGTTTATCTATATACCATTGTCAATCTATGGTTTTGTTCGCTGAAATCGTAAGTATAGCAGACTTACATCGTCATCTTTGTCCGAGGCGGGTCTCGGTGTTTCCGGCGTTTTTGTCGGCTTCACCTTAACAGAAGCAATGTTAGATGCAACACAACCGTTATTATTTACCAGGGTTATATTAATTACACTCACATTTCAAACTTTATAGGTTAATTTTATGACCAGTCATTCAAAAGGTGGGTGCTATTGGCAAGCTCGCATCGGCCAATGGCACGGCACAGTATTTTAAATCTGCTAAATGAATATGTATGTTATAAAATATATTGTAGGCCACACAGCACAAATTTTGCCACTTTTAAAATCCTGTGCCCTGCCATCCGCAGATGTGTGTTGACCCTATGAAATGAATTTGTTGAGAATATTCTAAAAACCCATGCCAATTAATATTATCCATCACCAAAAATCAAATTTTCCTCGAATGACATGAACGACATGAAATTTTGAGAATAATCAAGTCACCAATGAGTAAGTAAAAACCTACTATCAGGAGAAAACTAATCAAATAACCAAACACAAAAAAGAAAACCTGCGGTGACAAAGGAAACTAAAATCTAGACATCTACATAAGATACCAGAATCAGCGCCTTAAAAAATTATTCAGGTGACTAAACACGCAAACAAATTCAGAAAAAGACTAAAGAAATTAAAATTTTAAAACCAACATAGGATCACGATAAAACTATACCCCAATTTCACCAAAAATGACATCACTACATCGACCATTGCAACAAAGACCCGTAAAGTACTTGGTTCCAAGTCTACCGTTGAAGCTACTGCTTAGTGAGCCGTTTTCATAACCATCACAAAAAAACAAACAAAGCAAAACTATTCAATAACAAAAAATGTCATCCAAAAACAACCATAACAAGGTCTAAGTATAAGTTTGTGATCTACTAAAAAAGCTCCTGACCACATTAAAAAAGGACATTTTTTTACAAAATTCCCAACAATAAAGACATCACTCATCACAAAAAAATCCCACACTTACAGCAAAAACGACATATCGCTCCGCCATCTTCGAAACAGTGTCAGGTTAACAAAAAATACGAACACACAATTGATGGAGATGAATCCTTCACAAAAATCCCAACAATAAAGACATCACGCACCACATAAAATCACCACACTAACAAGAAAAACGACATATCGCTCCTCAATTTCTAAAACAGTAGCAGGTATAAAAGAAATACGAACACACGCTTCTAAAGAGAGAAATCCTAACAAGACATCACGCAGCAATCCCCACAGCAACAAGAAAACCGACATAATACCATCACATAAACCACCCAAACAGCAGCATGTACCAATGTGTAGATCAACTGGTCAACCTCCTGTCCATAAAGTCATCACGAACCACAAAATATCCCCACACCAATATCATAGCCCCTCCCAAACAGTACCATGTACCAATGTGTAGAGATCAACTGGTCAACCTACTGTCCGTAAAGGCATCACGCACCACAAAAGAACCCCGCACCACTAACAAAAACCGTCCCAAACAGTAGCTAGATCACCTGCGATCTCCTGGTCAAGCTCCTGTTGGTGGGTCCGTCTTCGTAGTCAACATCCGAGTTATCATCGTACGCCAGCTCGGGGAACATTTCGTCGTCGACGATCAGTTCGCCTTCATCGTCCGTATCGTCACTCACCGTACTGCCGTCGTCGGTGCCGTTTGTTGCTGCCCCGTTGTGTTTGCCGTTCTGTTTCGATGGACCACCCTGGACACCAGTTAAAAACATATGTAAAACGTCACATATTATGCGTATTAATTTCTCAGCTCTTTCTCCTCACTGACACTTGTAGCTTTAATTCATTTTTCCTTCGTATGTTTTAATTTTAATAGAAGTTTGATTGTATTTTTTTGACCCGATAAGTACTGCAATATTATGTTATTGGCAATTAAAAAATAATTCTAAGGCAAATCAAGCGATGCAGCTTTTTTTAAATTTATTCAAACTTTGTATGCTGGATTTTGTAATTAATGTACAAATCTTATTTAAAAACTAAGGGTAAATTGTACCATTTGCTACCTGCGATAAAGAAAAATCTGTCAAAAATATTTATATTATTATTTCTGTATGTATATTATTTACTCCATATAGTTGATATCACTCTCCGAAACAATATGTTTTCAACCCTTGTCACACAATGTACACTACATAGCTCACATACCTTAGTTGTTTTCTCATTCTTTGCCTCTTCTTTCTTCTCTACCTGTTCTGTTTTCTTCTCTGCCGGTTTTTCCACCTTCTTTTCAACCGGTTTTTCCAATTTTTTATCTACAGGTTTTTCAACTTTCTTCTCTACTGGTTTTTCTACTTTCTTCTCTGCCGGTTTTTCTACAGTCTTCTCCACCGGTTTTTCTACTTTCTTCTCCACCGGTTTCTCTACTTTCTTCTCAACCGGTTTGTCTGCTTTCTTCTCCTGTTTACTGTCATTTTTGTCAGGTTTATCAATTTTGTCTGATTTATCGGCGGATTGTTTCTCTTTTTCCGCATTCGCGGCCATTTTCTTCTTCATATCTTTAGCGGGATTGTCAGTTTGGTGCTGAAGCGAGAAAGTTAAAAACTAAATTAATACAAATAAGTAATATTCTTTCAGTGAAATGACATGAAAAAGTTGATATATGTTTAGTACCAAACGCAAAAACTACGGAATTGATTAGGACGAAACTTGGTATTTTACTTTGGTTTCCAAGCGAGACATCTATAGCTGCTCAAAAAGGTTTTACGACTACCTAATGCGAGGTAGGTAATGGTTGAAAAAAAAGGAAAACGAAGCGATCACAAGGTTCATATTTGCTCCTGTTTCATATATTAAAAAATGAGACATTACAAATGATGTTTTAATGAAGATTTAGCATTTCTATCATATTTCTAACTTAACTCTTACTTCAACGACATCCTCATCGGAAAGTTCCTTTGAAATTTGAATAAAAAATAGAACTTAAATGACACAGATTTACAATCTATCGTAGAAGATAGAAAACGGGAGTAAACAAGCCTTTAGCCTGCAGTGGGACACTACAGGCTTTTAATAATAATTTTCTAAAATATTGTAAGTGTGTTTAATAATTCTATTAAATAATTATTCTTTTGTGCCAGAATTTAATTATTTAATTCTGGTGCCAATGAAGTATGTACTTTCCTACACTATTTTTTGCCTAGGAGCTTAAACAGCGTGATAACGTTTTTCAGCCGACTTAAAAAAAAATGTCAATTTAACTGTTTGTATATTTTATGTATTTATAACCCGCCTCAGATGATTCAGTTTTTGTTGTAAAATAGATACCTTCCAAAAGTGGTGACATTTAATTTACATTGGCTTTGCCAATTCTTTATTTTTATTTAGAAATAGGTTTCGAACCTTACTTTTGAATGTGGCCGAAGCGTATATATCTAGTTTGACAACCCTTAAAAGTTGTAAATACCTCTTCTCCTAGGCCTTAAACACCCCTAAGCTCCAATTGTCATTGTTTATTGGTTGGTACGTACCTTTTCCTTCTCTTCACTAGTAGCCGCACTCTGCGACTTCCGCGATGCTTTCTGACTCATATTTTATCTGAAAACACATAAGAAACATAATTTATTATAAATACCAAGATAGTGATATATTTTTATGAGCTCTGGGGTGCGCTGGGTAAACTCCCGCCTATTACGATGCAAAAGGTTACGGGTTCTATTCCCGCCCGAATGAAGTTCCATAAACCTCGCGCCTCATTATTTTTAAAAGTCCCGGTTTTGTACTAATAGATATTTGTAATAGATAGATATTCTGTAATAGTACATTACGATATAAGTGTGGTAAATTGATCATTGCATAGAGGCGGTTTATGACGCGCGAGCGGCAGCGAGCGTGTTATAGAAGCCAAGATGCAAATATCAATTCCACACGTATATCGTACGACGTTTTTTATCACAGTTGCGAATAAAAGAAAAGACTTGAAAAGAAAACAAAATAATAAAAAATATTTGTGATAACTCTATGTTTACATTTTTTTAAGGCAATATTTTTTTGTTAATTATGCTCCGGAAAGGCCAGGCTAAAGACTTTTAACCTATACATCCTCGTGTGACATACATTATTTTTTAGGGTTTTTCTATTTGTTTTTGCGTCAGGGGTTAAGAACAAAATACAATGGTACGGAAAAACAATATATTTAAGTAAAGAAAAAACAAAAAATAAACAACTCAATTTTTAATCGTTTTCTAAGTCATTATCACGTAAAATTTTCGTTCGTAAACCGACTTTAGAGACAACCATTTTTGCTAGTTATAAACTCTTTGGTACCTACCTTTTCGGGATAACTTTACAGCACTAGTTAACAAATCTAAAACGCACGCGTGCATAATATGTTGGATTATGAGCCTAAAAGCCGTTGAATAAGATCCACTTTATGAGCAACTGTGATAAAAACAAATATATGTTGTGTTCTGAGTGTTTATGTATGTATAATGAGTATTCTATCCGTTGTCTTGTGACCATTACACAAGCCTAGTTGCCTAGTTTGAGGCAAGGTAGTTATATAAATATTCCCCTAACCACGAAACGAAACGTCGTATTAATAGAATTAATATTTATTGTAGCGTAAAAAATTTGAAAGATGTTTTAATTGAAGAAGCAGAATAATTTTTATAACAACATTTTGTATTGTTATTCAAACAAAAATTTTAATTATTTAGTACATTTTTTTTAAAATGTAGATTCTAATCAATGTTGAAATCATGTAATGTTATGCATTGCATTAATCGTAATGATTTTTATATTCATTACAATTAATGCAATGCGTTACAACATCACTGCGTCTTGAAAATTAAATTAGGATGTGTGCCTTCGGAACGCGCCCACCAATGAGAATAAGGCACAAGAAACTCAAGGGGTTTTTTTTTTCATCAATAAATATGTCCATGATACAAGTCGATTGGAGTGAAACCTGTCGAAGCTAACTGCATTTCCTATACCTACCTAGTCCTAAACCTGTTACTAGAAACTTCTGTACATACCAACTAGTTATGGGTGTCCATCTGTCTGTGAGGCGCGAGGGTAATGAACTCGGCACTACACTCCAATGAGTAAGGTTTGGGTGTGGTCTGAGTGATGAGCTGTTTCTGATTCGATTTATCTTGGTTTTTGATAGATATTCATTTAGTTTAGTGGTTTTGAGCTGTTGCGCAAATTATAATGTATATTTTAAGCGGGAGGTCGCCATTTCATATCTAGCCGCTATTGTAGTAAAGGCTTAAATTTTGGAAAAGCATTGTCATGGAAAACTAGCAACATTTTTTTTATTTCTCTGGCGCGCGAGTGTTGCAGTGGCTAACTATTGAGCAGGAAAATTGACAGCTCGAGCGTTACCGACTTGGAAGGAAGAAAAATCCGCTACATCTCATGCCCTGTGGACTACCCACATTTAGCCAAGGGCCCTCTCTAGCACATTAGCGTTATGACAAGCTGCGAGCACATGTTGGCATCGCACGTTTACAATGACCCTCGTCCATCTAAAGTTCAACTATTTCGGATATTTGAGTAATGTGGTCTAGGTTTTTTTTTGTGTTAGACTATTATTAGTTTGATGTTTATACTTTTTTACCCGACTGCAAGGAAAGGGTTATTTTTTATCTTTTGGCGCGATATATTCTTATGTTATATTCTTTATTTCCTCATATCGTCCAAACCACTCGATGGATCTTCTTAATTAAGGTATCGTTAGATTCGCCTCATTAGTTCAAGTGTTTATAGAAAGATGGCATTAAAAAAAATATGGAGGCTGCTACATTTCATTGTTCAGGGTGAAAAGGATGCTTTGCGAATATAATTATTATGTGTATAAAATCTTATAAAATTTTCTTGTTTAGACTAATTGCAAAATGTCAAGACTTCAAAATAATGGTCATAAAATATAAAGAAAATATAAATTTGAACTTTATATAAGTAAAAATTGACTTTACAACAAAATATGAATGCGTTTAGGACCATAACCATCAATGTTTAAATAAATAAATAAACGTGTCAAACTGATTAAATAATATCAACCTTGTTTTTATTGTAATAGAAATTAATTTTGTACTATTATTATATTCTGTGTTTTAATTACCCGTTAAATGCATTTAGGTAGAATTAAGTTACATTTATTTACGTATAATCTCATGCAAGCTGCCCTTAATTTAAAGTTTGCAACCTGTCTGTAAGGGGACCCAAATATTTTCAAAGATAACGCTACTACAAAATATGTCAGAGATAAGAAGAACATCTGGGTGTGAGTTAGACAAACAGTAAGCAGATTTTACGTACATTTTTTGTGTGATACCTACTTGAAAGTTAAATAAATAAATAAATATTACAGGACAATCCACACAGCGCCATCTAGCCCCAAGATAAGTAACTAGACTTGTGTTATGGGTGCTAGACAACGGATATACTACTTATATACTTTTCTTTTGTAAATATATACTTATAATACATAGAAACAACCAGACCACAGACAAATATCTAAGCATAAATACATGTCTGAGGCGGGAATCGAACCCGCAACCCTGTGTTTGGTAGTCCGGCATGGTGACCATTGTGCCAACTGGGTCGTCAAGTTTGTTTACTGATAAACTGATAAAAGCGATGAACGAATCATGTTTTTTGTAAATGTTATAAAGATAAAGAAGAATTACGAATGTTGTCAATGAATGCAAAACTCTAGATTTTAATTTAAAATAAAGTAATTTTTTTACAATACAATGTTTGGAAATAAATCTACAATAATATTATAAAGAGGACTGATTTTTTTTAGTTTGTTTGTAACGAATAGGCTCCGAAACTACTAGACCCATTTGGATAAACCTTGGTAAGAGGATATATTGATTCATTGGGACATATATTACTTTTTATCCAGATATTCCCATGCGATCGGGACTAACACGCATGAAACCACGTGGCGGTACTAGTCTTATAAAAACAAATATTATCAGACATAACACACAACGCCATCTAGCGCCAAACTAAGCAACTAGGCTTGTAATATGGATACCAGAAAACGCATTACTACTTATATTCTTTTCTTAATAGAAATAAATACATTTTATCGAACTCGGCTAGGATCGAACCCACAACATTGAGTGTCGTAGGCGTGTGTTCGCCCACCACGCCACAGAGTTCGTCATGGTAACAGTCAATTGGATAATCATTAAGTAATTGAAACAAGTCCATAACCTTGAATGTAACTGAGACACGACGCCGGGGGACAATAACAATATCCATACACTTAGGAATGTTTAGCTTCAAACTCACAGTTGAAACTTTGTCTTTAATCATTCTTAAATATTAGGGTTCCGTACCCAAAGGGTAAAAACGGGAGCCCGGAGTAAGCGGACCCCGGGCTTCCGAGAAGGATGTAACCAGGAACATCGCTCGGATGATGACCCAAAGAGTAAAAACGGGACCCTATTACTAAGTCCGCTGTCTGTTCGTCCGTCTGTCTGTATCCACCAGGCTGTATCTCATGAGCCGTGATAGCTAAAGAGTTAGAATTTTCACATATTATTTATTTCTATTGCCGTTGTTTTTAGTACCTATCGTTGCCGAACAACAAATAGGTACTAAAAACAGAAAAAAAAGTTTAAGAGGGGCTTCCAACAACATAGTACGGGATCCTTCTTGTGTAAGTCCGACTCGCACTTGGAAGGTTTCTTATATACTAGCTGTGCCCTGCGGGTTTACCCGCGTCAGTGTTGCGTAGGCACAGAATATTAAGGGAGCACTAAGAAAGGATTTTTAGAAAGTCTTCAAGCTTTATAAGGCTTTTGCCTGTTTTCCTTAATGTTGATTATATAATTGCTTGCGAATGTACAGTCGGAATACTATTTAGCTGAACCCCACGTGACCCAGAGCTCACTTGCACATCTGTAAGGTTGTAAAGTAATGTTACCTGATTCTGTTTTTTTAACCATTTACTATACATTATAAAAAAATAACAAAATAACTAAGTAATCCTACATTTTTAGGGATGTGCGAGTGAGCTCTGGGTCACGTGGAGTTCAGCTAATTGGTATTACTGCGTACGTGTGATTGAGTACATAAACAAGTCGATGTTTGTAAGGCCTTAGTTTCCTACTATGTAAACTTACACAAAAAGCGAAGTATCTCAAAGATCTATTATCATCATTGTGTGTATAATGCCGAGGTCGATGCACCTTCCTACCTACCTACCTTTACAACGTTCTCTATCGTAATTACTTCTCGATCATTAGGCGATGATTTGAGGTTTATTCCGTGTTCGGAACCGGTTCATCAAATTATATACCAGGTAGATATTATACTCTGGATAAATTGCATTTTTTTAGTATGAAAGAATTTTAGGATAAGTTTTTTTTAACATATAAATCAGCCTTTCTCAAAGTGGGCGATAACGCCCCCTTGTGGGCGCTGCAGGCTAAGAGGGGGGCGGTAAGAGACCCAAAAATTGGGTGCGTTGTGTACTACCTACTGCGTTCAGCAAGTTAACTCTTGCGGGTTATATTAAAATTCTCGTTTAGAATTAATGTTACAGTGATTTTTAAGTAGGTGAAACAATGGGGGAGCTAAAAAATAATTTGTTAAAAGTGACAAAAAAGTTTGGGAACCCCAGCATAAATATTATATAAATGTTGAAGTTTGTGTGTTGATATGTTTTTTTACATCTAAACGTAAAAAAACGGGCAACAGCTAGGTTGTCCGCGACTTCGTACGCGTATTAGTTTTGTTTTATATAATGTATACTAAAATCTCATCAAAATCAGTTGCGTAGTTTTAAAGATCTAAGCATACATAGGGACAGACAGACAGCGGGAAGCGACTATTTTATTCCATGTAGTGATAGTGATTACCTATAAAAAAATTATCATCAAACATTAATGATATTAAAGTTTTCCCCAAGGGTAAATACTTTCCTAAAACGGTCTGCCCCTGCCTGCCCATAGTGGCCATAACATAATATGCATCTTGGTACACAATGCAGTGAGGCGCGTGGCTTGCATAACAAACACACGATAGCTAAGTGAAGGTAACTTGTAAATTGATGCTAAGAATAGGCGCATTTTACGAGAACTGAACTAAGCCAGTGTTTATTGATACTTTTTTTTATGAGTAAAGCGTTACATAGTGAATTTAGAGTTTAGGATCTTTATTAAAATACCGATGCTTTTTAACAGGAAATTTAGCATTTCTTTATTTAAATTAGCAGAAAGGGTTTTGTGTGATGATTATGATTATGGTCCATGTTTTTTTTTTAAAGTAGATCGATTTTTTTATTGAATTTACTTTATTAGTGCATTGAAAAGTTACATTTGGGATTGCATTTGTCATAGGACGCAATTTTATTTTTTAGATATCAAGGGAGGGTCAGTTAAAAGTTAAATCCCAGTTTGTGGGGTTGCAAGTTGCCCACGGCCGCCAGCTTGGAAAAGGGGCTTAAATTCTTTTTAAGGTTTATAATAATGAACAATAGCATTTTTGTTGCAAATAACATTATCTACAACTGACACCCCCATCTAAAAAATAAATTTTCATTCTCTGATAAATGCACGCAAAGCAAAATCAACTTTCAAACAAAAAAAACTAAATCAAAATCGGTTCATCTGTTCAGGAGCGAAGTTCAGGAGCTATGATGCCACAGACACACACACACACACAGACACGTCAAACTTATAACACCCCATCGTTTTTGCGTCGGGGTTAAAAACGTTTAACATATCAATGGACTATATGGAACTTTTCGTTTTGGAACATGTATTTCAAAATATTTTCTACCTATTTTGTAAATTTGAGCCTCCTGCCTACAGCTGCACCGCGACCGCACTGGGTATGCGTACAGTTCATTGACCCAATAGTCGTAATACCTACCAAGAGGTTTTAAACAACATTCTAAAACCTAAGTCCTTTGTAAACGAGGCAAAATGCTATTCAAACAGAAAGTACAGTCAGGCAACAAAAGTGGAGTCTCATAAGTAGTTTATAAGATATGCGGGAGATAAACGTACATACATATACATACGATTCAAAAACATAACCTTTTGGCTAGGTAGGTATATACCTATGATAATCACTTTAACGAACCTTTCACTTAATCTCGCCATCCTAAAGTTGACTGGAAGGGACCGCTTTGAACGGTGGGGCTGCCTATTGTACCATGTCAGTTTCAAGGTTTATTTTTTGCATTCTATCTATTTTCTATCTTTGTTATATTTAGGTGGATTATTAAAAAATAATTGCTTTTAACGCATCGGATGCCAGCCTACTTCGTCGTCTAGGGCCCGATAAAAATGTACCTTCCCCAGTGCCACTAACGCAAATGCGCGTCATGAAAAAGCTAGATCTTAAACATGATTAACAAATTAGTGTGTCAAATTGATTAAAGGATATCATGCTTGTAGTTATTGAAATAGAATTTAATTTTAGATTTACCATTAAATGCATTTAGCTAGAATTTAACGAAAATGGATTAAGCACATGTCATGCAAGTTGCCTAAAGTGCGAGTGGGACTCGCGCACAAAGGGTTCCATACCATGTTGTATAGAAGCAAGGAATAACAGAAAACACAATCTGTGAAAATTTCAACTCTCTATCTATCCTGGTTCATGAGATACAGCCTGGTGACAGACAGACAGTAAAGTCTTAGTAATAAGGTTCCGTTAAAAACTGATAATTTAAGCAGTACTTCAAAGCCCTACTTTAGTTAATAACATTCTAATAATAGCTTTAGAACTGGGCCTCCTATTCAAGTTATTCATATTGCCATTGTTATTTGTACAAAACATATACATTTACAATTCAAATACATGACCCGTAGGTGTTACAAATTATGAGGAAAATCTCTCGACTGCTGTATCTAGATTTTAGTGTCATATTTGTACTATTTCAAATTGTTTAAAATTAATTACAGATGTTACAATATACATATCGCACAGCTAGATCGAAACTGTTGTAACTCAAAAAAGACGATTTTTGGGAAATGGCAAAAAACTGATATTATGAAAACTATGCACGATAGCAACATTCTGTAAAAAGATTTTGAAACTTATTAGAAAATAAACCATTATGATATTAATCAGGTAATAAATTAAGCCTTAGATAATGAGAAAACGACTATTTTCTAGTTATTACACTTTTGTACTATAGAATAGTGCATGACTCTAAAATTATTTTTAATTATTTCAGTTTTGTTGCAATAAAATTGAGTTACAACACTTTTTATTTAAACCTGTTACTGATAGGATTGGAATACAAAACTGTTTTAAAATAATAAATGGTCACTATAAAATAGCTAAATAAATAAAATTCCGTATGGTCATTAAAAATATTAGTATTTAATAAAATGTGGTATTTTAATTAAAAAAATTACAAATTCTTTTGTAATCTTACATTACTATCAGATATTTATGTGTAATCGATTTAACACCTATTTTGAAAACGGCATACGCGTAAGCACTTAATACGAATTTATTCTTTTGTTGGCCCCCACAGTTGTCCGAATAAAAGATTAAATCCAATTCTTCGCCTGTATTATCAGCCATCAACTTTTCTATATAATTAAGTACACAGCTTCCGATTTCATTAGCACCACGTTTGGCTACTGTTTCATCCCAAAAGTAACATACCACATTTTTTGCTTTTAAATCGCTTACTGTAAAATTAAAGCAATTAATTCTAGATTTATAAAAAAACAACGAAACTTGGCCTTTGGGAACTGGCATCACAGCTTGCAAATCGTACCTTTACATCTGTCCTATGTTTGTCTATTTCTTTTTCTTTTCTTGATAGGTCTTTTTCTTTTAGATGAGTTTCATAGCTTTCAAGCAATTTTGCTTTATCGTTTGGATCAGCATTTTTATAACTCTCGCACAGATCACAAAGGTCTTTCTTGGGAATGTAAAATGAAATGTTGAACTCAGTGTTGAATATCCGATTAAAAGTGGACAGTGTTGCAGATGGTAAACTATCTTTTGTTCTATTATTTGAATAGTCTCTGTATAGATCGGCCAGTGTTCTGTCGGATTGAATAAATTCTCGAGTTGTCTGGGCTATTAGGTAATGCGATTCTATCCTCGGTATGGAATTTATAAAATCTATCACACTTTGCTTTATTTCAGGAGATATTGTTGCGTGTTGGTCGTGTTTACCCCTTAGATCTCCTTGTAAAAATCCATTTTCACTTCTCTTTTTAAGTGCTGTTTCAATAGGTCTGTCGTTCAAATCTAGTGTTGTTTTTAAAAAACGTTTGCATACTCGTACACGGCTGCCGTTTACGTCAAAGTAAAATGCTTTATTTAAGGCTCTTAAATTTTGGGTGCTCGAATACCTATACTTTGGTTTGATTTCTTCTATATGCATTAAAATGTAGTCTCTTTGAAGTTGCAGATCAGCCATATCCCAATAATTCTTAAAAATATTTTGCTTGGTATTTTCATCAACTTTGTGACTACATTTAAGGCGGCAATTTTCGCCGCATCCTTGGCGGACGGCTTTTCCTGAAAATGGTTTCTTCGACTTAGACATTGAAATATAAGCCTTGCCAGAGTTTCGTAGCTGCTTTGCAATAGTGGTTTTCCACTTTTCTGGTCTTCGCACTTTTTTTTTCCTCTCTTTTCTTCAACTTCGTTATTGGTTCCGGCTTGACTATTTTGAACTTCCGCTGAATCGTTCCGTTGAGAAACTGTAGACTCAGAAGAGCTGTCAGAGGAACAAGATGATGAAGAAGAGGAACTAGATGAAGACGAAGAGCTGCTTGAAGATGGAATGCTTGGGAAAACAGGAACTAGTGTGGTTTTTCTGTGGTCCACATCATAATTTGGATCAGCATCAGAGTCATCAATATCACTCTCATCACTTCGATTAGGGGATACGTAATAATCTGTGTTATTTTGCCTCAAACCATTTGCATTAAACGAAGTGCTTTTTCAACAACTGTATTTTCTTTTTTAGCCATGTTAGATGAATTAGGAATGAAAGGCTCGATGTTGTTGCCATGGAGAACGACGTGTCCGACTTCGTCTTCTATAAAAAAATATGTTATGAAAATGAAAATTAAGAATGAAATCAATGAGACATAAATAAATACGAGTATACTTAAATAATAAAAATAAGTGAGATAGTATACCTTTCTTAATAACCACATTCTCATTTGCAGTCATGGCGGATGCACTATGTATCATAGACTCTTCTTTGTCGATTGCATTTTGTTGACTGGTGGATGCTGGTGAATCAATTTCAGCTGAATTTGTTAAGTCATGGAGTGGAATGTTTTGTAATCGTTGATTATTAGAAGAATTCTTATCGTTTTCTAAATTTTCTTTTGTTTGCAAGGCCAGTTCAACAAAAAATCGCCCGCGGCTCGCCATGTTTCTGAAAATAAAAGACAATAAGTAAACAAATCATCAAAAGTGTAGTAAGTCAAAAATATGGATTTAATCTAATTTTAAAGCTATTATGAGTATTATAAGTGACCAATTCGACTTAATTCCTTTTAAACAATGACAAAACATTTATAAAAACGCATCTATTCAATAAATAACGATGCAAATGTGAAAAAAAAATCACCATAAAAACAGTATTATCTCAAAAAATTAAAAAATACTCATTAAAACTGTAGTAAAACGAAATAAAAATCCAAAACAGCTATGCAATAAGTAACAAAACTGACTTAAGTCAAAATACATCACAAAACAAAGTGTATTAAAACCAGCAAAACTGTATTAACTCAAAATACTTAGTAAGATTTTCAATAGTTTACTCACCAAAGGTGTCGCAACTCAAAATACAACACTTTTAAAACGAGCGCACCGCGTCCTAGTTGCACGAGTGGGTTTGGACAACTGACGATGCGGCGGTTTTGATGCGCGGGGGAACGGGCGGTCGTTCAACAAAACTGATTCGTCTCGCCATCTCTTGGACACTAAAGTAAACTGAATTACTTCGGTTTTATTGCCGTGTAGGTAATCGTATCAGGAATCCGAATATGATGTTAACTCAATATGCGACATTTTTGAGTTACAACAGTTTCGATCTAGCTGTGCGATATAAAGTTTAATGAACTGAAAAATGATGTCACTTAATACCTAAATGTCATTTTCTCTTGTTTTCTCCATGCAAATAGTTTTCTGACATTGTTTTTAACCAACTGCAAGGAAAGGGTTATGTTTTTCGCACCTATCTTTGTATGTTTGTAATGTTCTTTATTCCCTCATATCTTCCAAACCATTCGATGGGTTTTGTATAATTAAGGTATCGTTAGATTCGTCTCCAAGTGTTGTTAGATAGGTGGCATAAAAAAATATGAAAGCTGCTAGATTTTATTTTTTAAGGTGATTTTTTTTATAATTCCCCAGTGCTGCTGGGGCAGCGTGATCAACGAAGACTAGTATAGGAAGGTGTGGAGAAACATTGGGGAGGCATATTCCCTACACTGCAGGTGGCTAACACATGCTACTGAAGAAGCGAGAAGAGAATTATCTACTAAAGGAAATACGACCCTCTAACCTCAGTAGTTTCTACGAACTACTAACACACAGACTTTCTTATTTAAAACATTAGTAGTATGATCTAGCTAGATGATTTAAACAGCATCTCCAAAACTCCATGTTTTACATGATACTTGGGATATGAATTACCTATATTGGTAATTCATATACCTATAAGAATTACCTATATTGGTCAACCTCTGTTCTACCACAGAATGTTGCAGGCCATTCCTGCCATACAAGTCATCATCATCATCATATCAGCCACAGGACGTCCACTGCTGAACATAGGCCTCCCCCAAAGACTTCCAGAGTAATCGGTCGCATGCTCTCTGCGTCCAACGACTTCCCGCGACCTTAGTCGTCCATCCATCTAGTCGGAGGCCAAGTATACTTTTTTATTTTGGGGCAAGATGGCGGTGTGTTTTGTCGTACAATATTTTTTAAATAGCTTGGAATAAACTTGATAATCTCAGTTATATGCTGCCTTACAAGCCTACATCTCACCCTATAGTATTACCAGCTTGTGTTACATGGCTTTACACTTCACTGCTCTCCGTGCATCAGCGATCGGAGGTCTAACATCCTGTCAAGCCCTATTTATACATATAATTACTTGCTATATTATTACATTTTTATAGACTGTAATTGCTTCATTAAGGAAGATATGGATCATGTCTATTAAGGTGCAAATAGGGCCAAACTGAAAATGCCTGTTTCTGATAAAAGATTACAATCTATAGAATAAATTTCCTTGTTGTTTCTAAACTTATTCAAACCTAAATAGACTAGTGTTTGAGTTAAATTGGATAAGCTTTCTTATTATACCAAAATATAGTAAAAGATCTCACCTACAAACGGTAAACATATTACAGTTTTTAATACCTTAATTTAATAAAAATGTTACAGGAAAAGGATTTAAGTGTGCTTTTGGCTTTTATATATGCCTGAAAAAGAAGAGTCCTAGCATGGACTGGACTATTTACACAAAAACTACTGAACAGATGGTAATAGAACTTGGTATGTAGGCAGGAGTATCGCGCCTCGCGCAATGGGCAGACCTATGCCTGAGTGCGGAAAATCGGAGCCCCTAACCTGAACCTAGGCAGGAGTATTTTATCCTGACTCCAGAGTTACGTGGGTCAACACACAGGGCACAGTTAGTTTTTGATTAAATAAGTCTTGCATAATACTTATTTATATACCTATCAGTCAGTAGGTAATATTGTAGTTTTACTATGTTGTTATCAATGAAACATAATGTAAACAACTAGGTAGGTATGTATGTATGGAGTCATTGATAAGGTTATCATTATTAATAAACAAATGCAGGTGAATTCTGATGTTATATCAATAAACATATAATTGTGAATAGATAGATAAATTGTTTATTTGCTCTCCAAAACATATATGTTGTCATACAAAAAAGACTAACTGCCATACTCAGAGTGGTGTCTAAGGGAAACTTATGTTAAGGAATGCCGTATCTCGCTCTTGTGAATGATATTCAAAATCAATGACAATACATTCCTTAGCATGAGATTCTCTCAGGCTCTGAGTGTGGCAGTTCATCTATTCAATACAACATACTCCAACCAATGTAGAAGGATGCATTATCTTCTATACTTATAATCAGAAAGGAGAAATTATTAAAACAATTATGTACCGGGAAATATGAAGAGGGCCAAACCACACAGAAGATGGGCTGATGAAAGAAGTAGCGGCAAGTGCATATTGTCCATGCAAGGGAGGAATATAGAATAGAATGGAGACAGTCAGAAGAGGCCAGTTGGGGCAACCAATGATTAACTAGGACTATTATTGTTAGTTAATCATTGTATAGGTACAGAAAACTTGTAATAAAGGAAATATGAATATAAGTCTGTACTTCAAAGCAATTAAACATAATCGTCTCTTAGAATATACAGCAAAACATTAACTCATAGTTTTTAAAGTTCATGTCTGTCTGTTGCCTTTCAATAAATACTACAACCAACAGACAAAGTGATCTTTAAGGAAGGTTTGGGTGTATAACTATTTAATTATGGTTTTGTGTAAATATAGCCAAAAAGGAAAAATATGTAGTAGTTCAATATCTCATCATATCATTCGAACCCGGGATGGGTCGCTGGAATGCGTGCTAACATGTAGGATAACCTTTACAATAAAAGATTATGGAATGTAGATGTAGTATAATTAAAAAAAATCATTCCTTGTTAGATAATGTACACAAAATCCAAAAAAATTGATACTTATTTTTACATAATGTTACACATTACAATAGATAAACTCCAAAACAGGTTCTATGTCGCTACGATTGTTAAGGTCATGAATTTAAATAAATAAAAAACACCTAGACTTCCTACCTACTTAGTTTGTACTTGTTCAAAATTGTTTTATAAGTATGTATGGGTGCATAGTCGTGGAAGTTGCTATGTAAGCAATAACTGGCTGTAATTTGATTAGGTGCAGAGTTTAGTTACTTTGTTAGTACCGAAGTACCTGATACTACTGTAATAGAATTATAGTACCTAGTAAATTAACCTAGATTTAATTAAATCTTTTTTCCTTTACAATGTGAGATATTAACAACTTTCCGAATGGGCTATTGTCTTGCTATTGTTAACCACTGTGCTCTTATAAATAGGTAGGAACTACGGAGGTACCTAGTAGGTAAATCTCGTAGGTTTAATGAATACAAAAAAATATTAAAATAATGGCGGGCGGCACAATGGCGCGCGTTGCGGTTTTACTCATAAACAACGATAAACTACGAAACTTACCGGCTTAGAAGTATTATAGAAATTATTCCGAATACTGGATAAACACACAAATTGCAACAATCACTGAATAATTGCGTAAAAATCACACAAAATTGAAAATTTTCACGAAAGCGTCGTGTTGCCTCGCATCGTTTTTCCGGAACAATGTGTATTGCCAGTAAATTGAATTAAAAAAAATACCATTGAGCTACTTCAATAAGAACTATTTCAACAATAATATTAAAAAGATTTCTAAAATAATACATATCAATGGTATAAATAATGGGCATACCAAATTTACATTATTCCCTGTTCAGTTACTCAGGTAGTGCTGGATTACTATAATGGACCGGACTAGATATTGTCGTCTACATTATTCCTCTAGAGGCATAATAAAGGTATCCTGGAGGTATCACTATGATTCCTGTCATTTTAAAGCTGTCGAATTGTGTAAAATTGTGTAAAAACCTGTAAAATAATTCTGTTAGCATTAGAATGGCACTAGATTGCCCGTCTTCATTATTACAGTTGCGCTGGAATGTTCGTACTGGATTCAAAAGTAGACCGCCAAAATAAAAATAAAATAATTTTATGGAAATTTGATTCAATTTCCTTGTCAATGTTGTAACACGGTTGTAACTAAATGAAGAAAAAAATAATTAATTTTCTAAATAATTTTCTACTATGGATGTAGAAAAAAATTCTACTAAAAAAAATAGTCGTCGGCTGCTGGTAATTCTGTCTTCTTTCTGTCAATGTCATCGACGAAGATAACTGTCAAATCTGTCTTTACTATCAAAACTGAAATCAACATGTGCGTTTTCGTTTTGTGGTTTTTCTGAATTTTTTAGAACAATTGTGTTATTTAACGACTTCAAGGGCCATGGACTACGTGGTCGGCAGCGTGGCAGCTCTAATATCCGGTAACGTAACGCCGAACCGGCCCAAACTAATAAGGAGGGCTCTAACTCCTACGAAACATCAACCCTCGCCGAACGTTACTCCCAAGAGTGAACTACAGGTAGATAGGTCAATATTCCTGTCTCCAACGCTGCAGAAAAAGAAGGATATAGTCAAAAAATCTCCGAAAAGGATATTCCAAAACCCTGAACTCGATACTACAGAAAACGAGGAAGATACTAGTCCCAAAGCAGATAAGGTTAAAAAACACCTCAAAGACGATCTAGAAGCGGATGCAATGGGTAAGAGTAACAAGAAGTCTCCTAAAAAAAGACAGGATAGCAGTTTAGATTCCAGTGCAACTTTGGAAACGTCGAAAACAGAGAATTCTGTTGTAACTACTGAAAGTAGTCCCAAGAAAAAGAAAAAACGTATTTCTGACTCAAATATACACAATCAATCTGATACATCGAATGTAGACCATTCAATGGATATTCCTGAAAAAGAACAAACTCCTACCAAAAGCCCCAAAAAGAAAAATCAAAGTAAGTCAGTAGCCAATACTGAAAGTTCTGAACAAAACATGGAATCTACTACAAAGGATATCACGGAAAATACAGAAGAAGTAATAAATAGTAAAGATAATAAAAAGAAGAAAAACAAAAAGCGTAAGAATAAAAACTCAGAAACCAATAATGTTGACGATAAAGAGAACGAAACAGAAATCATAGAAACACAGACACAACCCACAAAAAAGAAGAATAAGAAAAATAAAAATAAACAACAAAATCAAGTAACTGATGAAAGTAAACAAAAAACAACCGAAATAAAAATAACCACAAAAAACTCAAAGAAGAAAAACAAAAAACAATCCCAAACAGAAGGCGAAATAGAAATAAATGAAGTAGAAACAACAACAATGGAAATAGACAATGAAATAACAGAAACAGTAAACCCAAACGCAATCACAGAACAAGATTCAGACTCTGAACATGAATCTGATGATGAAATCCATTCTGATAATGAAGAAACAAATAAAGAACTTCTAGAATCACAAGAAAACAATGAAAATTCTGATGAAAGTGATGATGAAGAAGATGAACAAGAAACAAAAAAGCAGAAATTGTCAAAAAAAGAACAAAAAGATAAGAAAAAGAAAGGTGATGGAGATAATATAGAAGTACAAGAGAAAGAGATTAACTTAGAAGATGAAGTGAAAAAGACTATATTTGTAGGCAATGTGCTATTGACTAAGAAAACTCGAAAGGAGATAAAGAAAATATTCAGAAAGTATGGCGAAATTAAAACTGTTAGGTGAGACATTAATTTTAAGATTTTATGACATTAAACATACTAAGATATTGTTTATTTTTATTCATTTTATGAATTTTGTTTCCTGTGGTTTAGGCTTATCCAAGTCAAAGCACTACTAAGGTGAAGTAGGCACTATTTTTTTTTTTTATAC
The DNA here is from genome assembly GCA_951213275.1 of Idaea straminata. NCBI lineage: Eukaryota > Metazoa > Arthropoda > Insecta > Lepidoptera > Geometridae > Idaea > Idaea straminata. The sequence goes on along the minus strand of OX577867.1, from coordinate 10,705,069 downwards.
CATTACAATTTTCTATTAAAGGTCATAAAACAATGCCGTTTAACCTCAAACTCTGCTAACCTTTGATGTTATTTTCTTCTAGGATTCGCTTTGTCCCAGTGAAAGACGCCCGGGTGACCCCTAAGATGGCGGTGATCAAGAACGAGCTACATCCAGAGAGGTCTACTGTTAATGTGTATGTCAAGTTTGCTGACGAAGCATCAGTTGAACAGGTAACTACATTAAACTCTAAAAAAGGTCTAAATATGTATTGTCACTTATAACTATTAAATTCAAATTCTTGACTGTCTGAACCTAAAATTGGGCTAAAATTTGATCAATGTAGACATCCCATAATAAAGGATTTTGAAAATTTGAATAACTACTTGGATTAAGTTGCAATTAAAGTACAAAAGCATAGAATAAGGTGACTTGTACTTGTATATGGGCTGTTTTCCGCATTTTGAATTGGGTCCTTTTTGTGTGAGAATGGAGTAGGCTTGCCCAGCACCTACTACCCTCTCAGCTTAGTCGACCATGTCTAGAGGAGAGAACTTGTCAATACTTCTGGAGCCAACTATGCCGTTTGTTTCATCACAATGTTTTCCTTCACCGTAAGAGCAATGTTAATTAGCGTTCATCTATTATATAAAATTCATTGGTGCACGCCGTCCGGTATTTGAACCCACGACCTTCAGAATGAAAGTCGAGGTATCTACCACTAAGCCAACACCGCTCTTTTCCCTCAGGCGTTAGCAGAGAACAACACTGTCCTCAATGGACACCACCTCCGAGTGACCCGTACCACCTCAACGGGAGCTGAACATGACCCTCGACTGGCTGTCTTTGTAGGCAACATGCCATTCGGCATGGAGGACGACCAGCTCAGGGGTGTGTTTGAGAAGTGCGGGGAGATTGAGTCTGTGAGGATTATCAGAGATAAGAAGACTAATGCTGGCAAAGGTAAGTTAGGTTTGGTTAAGTGTCCAAAACGTGTGCAAAACTCCATACTTCGCAATATAACGATGAAATTCTTGAGTACCTTGAGGTGCCAACAGTTGCTGAGGAAATTGCCAAACAACAAAGGTGAAATATTGAGTGCCTCACTGCCAAATCGACTTGCTTGCCAGCTAATTGACTCCACAAACAAGACACGCAGACTGAAAAGGCTTGACGTTGTATGAACGTAGAGGAAGCATTGGCGATGGCCACTGCACCTTAAATCTCATCCTACTCGCAACAATACTGATTAAAGTCTGTCATAGACTGATCGCAGTAACTCCAAGATAAGAAAAAAATTCAAAACAATGACAGCTTAAAAAATGCCATATGTAGACTATATTATCACTCCTACTTAATCGATTGTGATTCTTTGTAAGATAATTGTGGAGCTTTGAAATAACACAAGGCTATTTTTATAATATTTTTGAAATATCATTTTTTTTGAGTTGGCTTAAGTGACAGGTGATTTATTATGTGTAGATTATTTCTACGGGATTAGAACTTAGCGGGTAAAATTGCGAGGTACAGCTAGTTTAGTCTAAGAATGTATCTTTCAGGTTTTGGTTACGTAAACTTTACATCAAAAGACGTAGTAGAATTAGCTCTAAACCTGTCTGAAGAGGATCTCACTGTTAAAAACAGAATAATGAGAGTTAAACGAAGCACTCAAGTCTTAGGACAAAAGGGATCGAAACAAAATAGACCAGAGCAAAACAGGCCGCCGCATAATAGACCTGGACAAAATAGACCACCGCATAATAGACCAGGACAAAACGGACCGCCGCAAAATAGACTAGGGCAAAATAGACCGGGTCCAAACAGACCAGGGCAAAATAGACCAGGACAAAACAGGCCATGGCAAAATAGACCAGGTCAAAATGAAGCAGCACAGGGGAGCGAAGATGGGGCACATAGGAGGATAATGAATAAAAGGAAATATCAGGTATTGTTTTACAAAGATTTAATTTAATTTTTACACCTGGTAGTAATCGGCGGGTCTCTGTAAGCTTCTTTAAAATACCACTCGTAAGAAAATATAAGATTTTTTTGCAAACCTTGAATATGTAGTTGTTTTGCTGGATATATTTGACCAGACTTATATTTGGAGGGTTATGTTATTGCCCCGTATGTATATTCATCTTTCTAAACTACTTATTATAATTGGACAAATTAGTTATCGTAAGAATCTGCTCCACAAGTAATTAACTTATATTTGAACAAATTATTATTTTTGGTTGAAAAGAGGATAACTCTTTTCAATCAAAAATGCGGGATTCATTTTCTTTTATTTACTTTAAAGTTTGTATAATTTTAAGGAATCGAGCGATGGTCCACCGAACAAGGTACAGAAAAATATACCCCAACCGAATAACAGAGAGAATAAGAAGCAGAGGAAGGAGTTTGTTGGGATGACATCTGAGAAGAAAAAGGTTGGTATCTTGTAGGCCTTTTCTGGATGATTTATACACCAGTCAGCAACTTTAATCCATGCTGTTCAGGATGCTGCAGTGCCTGGACCATGTATAAGATGGAGTAAGCATTTCCAGCACCTATGCCATCCTGTCAACTTAGTCCAAAAAAGAACTTGTCAATACATCTAGAGTCAACTAAGCTGCAGGTTTCATCACAATGGCTTCCTTCACCTTCACTAATGTTATAAATAATATTAGGATAAATGTAACCTATAACACATAATGTTGCTTTCTATCAGTGAAAGAATAATCTAAATCGGTCCAGTACTTTCATAGTTTTATATATCCAACCTTAACCTCTTCTTTATAATCTCAATCCCAAATGTATGTTTGGTAGTTTGGTACTCTTTTACGTAAATACTACTGAACCGATCACGATAAAAATTGGTATCTAGGTAGCTGGAGTCCTGGAATACTTATTACATAGGCTAGTTATTATCATGATACTCGATCGGATTACATAGGCTAGTTATTATCCTGATACTCGATCGGGATCGGGAGTTACAAGGATGAAACCGCGGGATACTCCTAGGTTATTAATTAGTTTAATTATTAAACTATTTTATTTCCAGAAACACAAATTCGACAAAGGGCAAAAGAAAAAGAAGGTTTTAAGAGAAATATTGACAAAGAAAAGATCGTGATATTGTTGTGTAAGTTACTTTTTGTGATTATTAAACGTTTGTTGTCTGTCTTTTGGATTTTTATTCGCTGTCTTTGACCTCAATGGTATATAAACTTTTATGAAAAAGTACATTTTTAAATTCAGGAACGCCCTTTTACTTATATGATTTTGTTTGAAATCAAGACCATAACTTAGCTTGCAAAATGCGTTACTAAGACAGTATTAGAAAATTATAGTAACTTAGCCATTTATTTTTATCACCTTGCACTGGGAAGAGATCGATTTTAGCAATAAGGCCACTCATTGTGCCCCCTTTGGCCGTCTGTGAAAGTTTCAACTGTCTCGCTTTCACGGTTCATGAGATGCACGCTGGTGACAGACAGACAGTGGAGTCTTAGTAAAAGGGTTCCGTTTTTACTCTTTAGGTACGGAACCTTAACAATTAGAAGCTCATTAAAATAAAAATACACAATATTATTTGGTACAAGTATTATTGTATAATTGTCATTACAAAAAATGTCAATGTTAGCAAAAATAATCACAGTCTGACACTTCTAAACTATACCTCTATAACGTACAACCTAGATTTATATGAATCCGGTATCAAATACTACCCCCTCCCCCCCTTTATATTTCCAGCACCCTTTACTTGCTTTCAAATATTAAGGAAAAAAACAAGCATAAAGCAAATCAATTTTATAAACTTATATTCAATTTCTATATAAATTTTATACAATTCAATTTTTATATAAGTAAGCAATTTTACTAAACCTGTTGAAAATTGCTGCAATTCTGTGCAATTTACAAAAAAATATAACTTATGTGATTTCTCGTCTAATTGCAAGGGCGTTATTATTTTTTTCAGTACCTTTTGATCAGAATTGCGCAATTTTTATATAAATCTTATATAAGTAGTTGCCGTATTCATAAAAATCATTATCTTATATCGTATTACTATTCTACCATTTAATCCGTACTAACTTATATTTTATACAATTATAACTATTTTAAAATGGACCATTGACAATTTAATGTAACAGTTTTTTTTTCAAAGATGGCGCTTTTTTAATTTCTCAAAAATAAAAAGTAGAAATATTACAGCGTTTTTTTTTTGCTAAAATGTATGACTCGTTTTTTTACAATGACAATATTTGAATCTATTGTTAAGTACTTGCTGGTATCAAGGCCGCATTTTCACTATTTCAAAATAATCGTTTAATTATTTGAATGTTGTAATTCGTTTACATTAAAACTGCATTTAAAATTCGTTGTTATCTCAATGGAATATGAACCATATTTGTATGGCACCATCTAACTCTATGGTAACTCGCATCAGGTATTCGCTTAATTTATTCGTTTATTACTGTATGTCCACTACCGATCATAAAATCATAGTTTATGTACATTTTGGTTTTTATATAAAAATGTGGTGTGGCCTTATAGAGTTCGCGTGTTTTACACGGGCGTTATTACCGTAGGAAATTTCTAAAACTTGGGCCTTATTATTCTAAAGTAAAATGGGCGAATCACCCCTCCCCGAAGACCCCAAAAATCCCCCCCCTGAAGATTATTGTTTACTTATTTACTGTATTTTGTGTGATGTCTTCGTTACGTTTGTGTTGATATTTTATGACCAGAAGTATTTATTAAAGCTTCGTAAACCACAATGTACACAAACTGCGTGAAAAGTTCCGACCAATCATTTATTGCTAACACCCCAATAACCCTATTTAGTACATGTGTACTTAATATAAATATAAGCTAGTATTTACAACGCGACTAAATAGTTAACTATACATAAACTAGTCAAACAGTTTGTTCATATTGATTGAGCAAATATAAAGCGGGACTCTCTCCGGTTTCTAGTTTGAAATAAATAGTTTTACAGAAAACAAAAATTAAGGGAAACCAATCTAATATTATTTTTTTCGATTTTTTTATTTAAGTATCAGAATCTAAACCGACCAATCAGACTTTATACCTCACAGTTGCTAAAAGCTGATTGGTCATTAAAAGAACAGCAACCAAATAACGCCCAATAACGCCGATTGGTTGCCGAATACGTGTCGATTTATTACCTAAAAATGGCAAACTAATTTCTCTTGAATTTCAAAATAGTAATAGTGACGATCAGGAAGAGAGCGATCCACGCTAGAGTAGATACAAAGCCCATATAAACCTCGGGGTCTGTGATTGGCCAGCCGCGTGTTAGAATAGACCGGAGCGAGTTCGTCGCTAGCGTTAGAGGGAGACAGAGCGATACGTATCGAAGTATCCAGGGCATGCCCTCGATGGGCCATATCACCCCGCTGAGCAGCAACGTGGGGTAGAATGATCCTAGGGCGAGTTGGATCGCGTTCCGTTCGAGCTCGCAAGCCGCTGAGATTACGAAGCCGAAGCACATACCACATAAACCTGAAATGAAAGAAAACAGTTACATTTTAATGTATTGTTTATTCATAATTTACGCAACATTTAATTTCTACTGAATTTCCAATAATTCACACGGGATAAATAAATTAATTAATTTATATACACGGGCCTTTTTTTCCTTAAAGTTTCAATATCGTCGGATCGTCGGTCTTCAGTGAAAACCTCGCAAAAGCAAAAAACCCATAATTATTAACCCATATTTTTGACGACCAATGGCAATGGCGTTGGCACAATTGTCACCATGCCGGACTGCCAAACACAGGGTTGCGGGTTCGATTCCCGCCTCAGCAGACATGTATTTATGCTTAGATATTTGTCTGTGGTCTGGTTGTTTCTATGTATTTTAAATCAAATCAAATAAAAAAAAAATATTTCTTTGGATGCTTAATACAATTGTACATAGACCACTTGAAATCGTCTTAAAAAGTATATTAAGTATATATTAAGTATATATTTACAAAAGAAAAGTATATAAGTAGTATATCCGTTGTCTAGCACCCATAACACAAGTCTAGTTACTTAACTTGGGGCTAGGTGGCGCTGTGTGGATTGTCCTGCAATTTTTTTTTTTTTTGACACAGTTATAATTTTTGTCAAAATCGGGCACGCTAATCCTTTCAGCAAATATTCACAAAATATGTAAAACATTTTCACTAAATATTGCAACAAAACGAAATGAAATGACATAAACACATTTTTTCCACTGGATGTTTTATGTTTTTTTACACTTCCTGAAAACTTTAGTTCTATGCACACACGGGGTTGTTACTGCAGACCGACGATATCGGCCTTATTATCTTCTCCCTATACATCCTAGGCAACTAAATCTTTAACTAAACTTAAAAAATTTAAAAACCCCATGAACGTAACAAGCAAAAAAACTATGAAAAAAATCCTACAAAAAGAAAAAAATAACCCCCAAATTATGACTCTACGTAAGTACATCTGATTTTTTTGATTAAATACTGTCGCGTCGGGGGACCGCTACGATGCCACAGACACACACACACACAGACACGTCAAACTTATAACACCCCGTCGTTTTTGCGTCGGGGGTTAATCAGAAGAAGCGGACGATACGTCGCGGGGATGCCCTCTAAGATATTACTATTTATAGATATTTAGTTTAATATTGTATGTATTTACGAAGTTAGTGTAACAAAAACCATCTTAAAGGTTGCCTGGAAGAGATCTCTTTTAGCGATAAGGCCGCCCATTGTGCTATATTGTAAGGTATTAAATATGAATATTCTTTAAGCATATATGTAGTTACTTAAGTAAGAATTTATTTTGTTTTTGTTATACGAGTATGTAATCATTTTGCGTTTTGTTTTTATGGTGCAATAAAGTGTTTATCTATCTATCTTAAAGCAACAAAAACGTACCTTGTAAAAGCGTCAACATGATAACAAACACGATATTCCCATTATTCTTGACACCGAACACGGATATCATGAAGATGAGGACGAGCGCAGTCTGTCCGCACATCACCACGAACTGGGTGACCACGTGCGAGAACAGGATCTCACCGGGAGACACTCCGGCCACCCAGGACCTGTCCAGGAGACCTTCCATACGTTCCACGATGAGCGCTGATGAAGTGAGGGCCACCGCGAGGAAGAATACTATACTGTTGGGTTATAATTATCAATCTATTAAATAATGGCGGACATTTTTACATTAGGTAACTGCGGGTACATTAGGTAATAAACCTTCATTTTAGTGACAAAATAACAAAAAAAAAAACGAATTGTTTTTCAAATCTATACTCTATATTAATATTATAAAGAGCAAAGATTTTTTGTTTGTAACGAATAGGCTCCGGCTCCGGTTTTGATGAAACTTGGTATCCGATATTCCCACGGGATCGGCAGTTAGGCGGGTGAAACCGCTGTGAAGATAATATTATCAGACGTGATCAAGTGAGACCTGACTCAAATCAACTGAGATCAGAGTGTTTGAGTGAGATCTAAATGAAACACGAGATCTGTCTCAATCAACTGAGATCTGTGTGTATATGAAACTCACGTCAATATAACACCGGGCGCGACGAAGTCTGTGAACGATGGGTTTTTGTTGCCGTATATCGGGTCCATGAAGTCGATCGGAATGTCGCCCAGTTTGGGGTTGTATTTGCATGTCTCCAGCAGGTCCTGTTACATTAGAAAAATAACAATTATGAATATAAATGTGGGCATAGCAAACTTAATTTATTTAGCAATACTGTTCAAAACTCAATTAAATTGATTTTTATGTAGACTTAAATTTTAAAAAAACATTGTTCATTTTTCATATACAATCTGGAGTTCTATCTCAAGTTAAAAGTTAATCATAGAGAATCGTGCCTTCTGTCTCAAAAGTAAAAAGAACAATGTCCACTTTTAATAGACAATCGAGCCATCAAAGTAAAAATGAAAATTCTTTATTCATTTGGGTTCATTTACATAAAATCACATTGAAACTTCTTAAAAAATTAAGAACCCCAATGAGAAGAAGGCACAAGAAACTCATTTGGCTTTTATTGTGATCATGCTCACAAAGGTCAAGATTATATTTTCAAAGGTGCATTTGAAATGGAGCAATTAAGTCACGTCCATGGGTTCTAATCACGGTTAATTAAATAAGCAAGTATTTACCTTAGCGAAGTCCCTGTATGAGAACTGTATATCCCTGTTGAGCATGAGACCGATCTGTTGGTTGGACATGTCGAGCCATACTTGGACTTCGGATGAGGTGATTGTCTCGTTGTCGGCTGTGTCCGCTGCGGAAATATACAACAATTATATTGTTAATTTTAAACATTATAAATAAATAATATGACTATGTATTAGAGGACAATACAAACAACAGATTTCGGAGAAAGAAAAATGGCTGATCGTTTACTATGCCAGAATGGTACAATCCCTTTAACCGATTCAACAGGGGTTTTATAAATTAGTTTAATTATAAACCGAATTTAGTATTATATTTTTAAAATGATTTAAAAAACATAAACTAATTGAAAAATAAGGTTTTCTCATTTTATAAAGAGTTTAGAAATTTTCAAAATGGTTCAACACCATAATGGTGTTACCACATCTCGAAAGTACCTTTTACTTTCAGTTAGTTAGAGTTATTTTCCCGAACTTAAAATTAAAATAATTCTCATATTTTAATGCAAACTTATTATTTTATATTAGTAGTAATATCCTTGGAGATTGGGGAGACCCTTGCCCAGCAGTGGGACACTAGTGGTTAAATAATAAAAAATTAAAAAAGAATCTTGGGTACTTTTAGTACATAAAACAAATTACTTTGTTACATATTATATTGTCTTTAAAATGTATACATACCTAAAGCCAGCCTAGCAACCAAGGAATCAGTATAATTCTCATTGAAGTACAACGCTCCCCAGGCGTCTCCAGCTCTGACCGCGTCAAGCGCGTCCGTCAAGTCCGTGTAGAACAGCTTCTCGGTGTGTTCCGTCAAGTGGGCGAGGTAGCGACATGATAGGTTCTTCATGCTGCACGAGGCATTGTATGGACACTCGCCGTTGATCACGTTCACGTCAGAGTTCACTATAGCCTGGGAAATAAGAGGGGTTAGTTAGGCTTATTAATACTTTTTATTTAAATTTGACATCACGATCGTTTAGCTAATCGCTGATAGTGTTGCCATATCTGCTTAGTTTATTATGTAAAAGTGCTTAGTTTATTATGTAAAATGAGTCTTTAATAAATCTATTTGTATTTTGTATCTTGAGAATTCCTTAAAACTGTCCTCATAACAGGTATACCGTCAATGGGGACAACAGGCATAAATTGTATTTAATTTTATCAAGTTCCCTTGTCCCCATATAATGGGGACAGAGTTAATGAGGACAGCAGGTATACACCAATCTAAATTACGATATTTTTATAACCATACTAATATTATAAAGAGGAAAGATTTTTTGTTTATACGTTTGTAACGAATAGGTTCCGAAACTACTGCACTAATTTTGATTGAACTTGGTATGAGGATACATTGATTCATTGCGAGTAACATGGGCTACTTTTTATCCCGTGGAAGGAAATAGAAATAGAAATATTATTTATTTGCATGAAGTAGGTTACAAAAGATCTTGTAAAATATTACAGCTCCTTACTTCGTCGAAAATTCGACATACAAAATTTTAGAATATAATTAATTAATGAATATAAGTACATACAGTCACTGTTTTATTAATATTATGTTAAATAGCCATAGACCAAAACGTGTCAAATAAAGATAAATTAAATTTAAAGTCAAATCTTCGAATCCACTACATTATATAAACAATAAAATAAAGTAAATATATAAATATACCTATATAATTCAATTTAAAGTCGATACAATTAATACTAAAGAAAATAATTCAGTTGTCTATAAGAAATCATTAATTTGATAAAAACATTTTTCAAGTAACCATGCCTTAAGTTTTCTAATGAATAGGTTATACGGGAGCTCTTTAATATTAGTAGGTATTTTATTATAGATGACACCGCACATTGTAATACAATTTTTCTGATACATTTTAATTCTAGGTCTTACAGGCAATACGAATCTATTCACGTTTCTCGTGCTTCTGGGAAATATTTCTTTGGCAGTTGTGAATAAATGAGGGTGTAATTTCACAAACTTGGCTGATTCCAATATGTACATACATACCAAAGTAAGAATATTGTATTTCCTAAACAATGGTCTGCATGATGAGGTTGGCTACATTGCCTCACTGGATAACCAGGATCACCCTTTGAGTGAAACCAGACCGCCGGTATTCCGACGACGCCCAGGGTTTTTGTTATAAACTGTATAATATTGTATAAGTACTACTTACAATTTTAAGGCCGCTCGGATCCCTTCCAATAGCGAGACAGAAGAGAATGACTTGCATGACTGGCAACACGAAGATGAACAACATAACGCCAATGTTACGCCACATTCTCAGGAAGTTCTTCTGGATTAGAGCCTTTATTTTACCGCGGGATGTTAGCTGGAACAGGTGATAGACTCGTGAACATGGCGCTTGGAATAGTGCCGAAATATCGAAAACAAAACCAAAATCATGGGAAATATTCTTTACGGAAAAATCTTTAGTAGGTAATTATTCGTTTACCTATATCATGACTCAGCTGTTTTTGGGTATCGTAACTCAAGAAAGGAGCCTTGTAAGATCACTTTCTTGTCCGTCTGTCTGTCTGATTTACGTATATTCGAATTTAATTCTCTTTGTTATAATAAATATTTTTTGGTTTGTTGTCTGTCAGTACCTACTAATTGATAACTAGCTTACCGCCGCGAATTCGTTCGCGTAGGGATTAAATTTTCTAAAATCATTGCTTAGCGGATGCCTACGTTATAACAGTTATTTGTATGCAACATTTAAGCCCGATCCATCCATTAGTTTGAGCTGTGCTTTTGTCTGTTTGATATGTCAGTCAGTCATACCTACATACTTCGACCACCTCTATAACCTTCATACATAAGGATTGTACTTACGTTCAAACAACCACTGCAGTCGTCGCACTCGGGTGTCATGGGTCCGGGCATTTTGCCGGGAATCTGAAAATATCATAACATCTTATTTTAATTTAATACAAAAAATATCAAGTTCGGAAACGTGAAAAGAATCAGCCATAATAAAAATCTATTCTGGTCTTTGAGAATTCGATTCGCTGCTATTTTCTCTGAAGTCTAAATCATATTGCACTATCGAAGAGGCGTCGATGGTGCAGTGCTATTGTGAAGCCCTTCGCAATCCATGGTGCACCTGCTCCAATACCCATATGTGCTCCACTTGCACATTTGAGAACCTAAGGCAATTGTAGTGGCCAGGTTTTGGGGAGGAAAGTTAAGAACAGAAACTCTCGTTCAGCCCTAGGGCTCCAGCAGACCCGTTCAGTATACTCACATCTCCGTTAGATCCAACTCCGTTATCCACAATGAGGACCTCCTTGCTCTGATGGAAGTTCAGCCCGACGACCTGAGCGTCCTCCGCCGCGTACGGCGCCTCCTCGCGCTTGTTCAACTTGTTCAGCCCTAGGGCTCCGCCAGACACGTTCAGTTCCACTACTTGGTTCGCTTGACCTGAAATTCATGTAAAACACAGTGAGTAGAAGATCGGCGAGTTCAAATCTCATTATTGTGCATTTTTCACTTAAAATATATGTTCTTAAATTAATTAAGACTAAAAAATAGTGGGGAATTTTTTTTTAAGTTAAACACGCAAAAATTCTTATAAAATTAATATGAAAATTGTTAATCCTGATTTGTAAGTGGTTTTTTTACAAGTTGCTTTTTAAGGTTTTTGAAGTATAGTTAGTTACAATTACAAAAAGCCAAAATACCAAAAATTGCATCTTTTTTCATCCTGGTATTCCCACAAAACTTCAGGCCCGATTTTATTGTAACTTTGTATGAGGGAATACATTGAATTTTTGGGACCAACATAGACTCTTTCTATCCCGATATTCTCACAGGGTCGGGACTTATGCAGGCGAAACAACAGGACTTTACGAGTAAAAGAGTACCTTTCCATTTTTAGAATGTATCACATTTGTTTACTTATCTGACAAGTGTAAGTGAAAGGCGCTGAGTAAACAAATAGAATGGACAAGACATTATCTTGAAAGTAGAAGGGCTTTCTTACAGATCTTTACTTGATAATTATAAGAATACCTCCTTTTTAGGGGTCCGTACCGCAAAAGGTAAAAAAGTTACCCTTATAAGATCACTCTCTTGTCTGTCTGTATGTCCGTGTGTCACCACCGTTTTTTAAATAGCTTCAATAACTTAAGTAAGGTATTTAAACATCGAACCATGGTATACGACCCGTTTAATAGTACATTGTTACCCTAGGTGTGAAAGTCGCTAATAGTTCGAGGGACTTAATGAGTCTTTTACCCGAGGTAAACACTGTGCTTTTCATTACGAATAATACATAAAATTCTTCATAATAACGAGAATGAATGAGAGACTCCATACTACCTCTGGCAGTATGCATGAGCCATGTGAAGCGATAATTGTTAATCTTTGGTGTTACCTAAAGCAAGGAGGTTAGGTTTTTTAAGTTCCTAATGCGTAAGGATATTGATACTGGCTACAAGCACATTGCACAAGCCGCGAGAAGCCATAATTTGACATGACAGCTGTCAGTGAAAGCGATTTTCCCTAGGGCTGAAAGTTTTTCTTTCTACACGCTCTTCAGGCATCTTTCGGAGTATGAGTAATGAAAAATAACTTTTGTTATTTCAAACTTTATCAACTAAACTTTCATCTATACAAGGTTATTTGGTACTATATTTGCAAGCGACAAACAACTTTTGTTCTACGACTTTTTGAAATGAAAATATTTTTTTGACAAAATTATGAGTTTGTTATTTGAAAATTTTAACCCTGTATTATTTGAAAACAAAGTAGGTAGGTATTTAAAACTTCGCATGAGGGTTCCTTTAAGAACATAGATAGATAACTTTATTTGTACAACACAGAAAGAAACAGAACACGATAAACACAAAGTAAAATAATAACTAGAAAGTATAAGTTGCACAAATGGGCAGCCTTATCGCTGAAAGCGATTTCTTCCAGGCAACCTTTGGATGGAAAAGAACTGAGCTGAACTGAACATAGGAAAGCACTAAGAAAGGATATTTGGAAATTCGACCTCTGACGGGGAGAGAAAGGCTTAAAAAGTGTATAGTGACTACATAGTATTCGGTGTTAGTAAGTAATAATTGCTTTTAAAGAGTCACTAGCAAAACCGCGGGGCGTAGCTAGTATTGTTCATTGCTTCTCAGTAAACATATTTGTTTCTGAAATAAAGGACAGCGGTACAAGATTGTAATGATTCTCAGTATTCCATAAATACAAGATAAACAGCTGTAAAACCTCGACCTTATGACATTGACAACGACAATTTTCTTGTAACAACAACTGAAGTAGGTATTATACCTAGTAGGTAATTATTTATCATTATGTACGCCCCGCGGTTTCACCCGCGTAAGCTCCGACCCGGAGGAAATGTAGAGGTAAATGAATAATGTACGGTCGGCTGCATAATTGCAGACCCATCGTAGAGCTCCAAAACGGCTGTTATAAGAATGTTTTCAACACAAGCAAAATTTTAGGCAACTGCTTTAGTTGAACTTTAAAGTCTTCTAACTCGTGAATTTATCAAACAAAAATATTAGAATGAAATCATGCCAATAATAGTAATTTTTGAACTCTACCGGGGGCTGCAATTATGCAGCCGACTGTACATTGACCATACGATTTCACAATACATCTTAAAATTAATATGTTACAAACAAAAAATAAAAATTAATAAATGTTGCAGGACATTCCGCACATCGCCATCTAGCCCTAAGCTAAGTTACTTGTGTTATGGGTGCTAGACAACGGATATACTACATAAATACTTTTGTAAATATATACATATAATACATAGAAACAACCAGACCACATACAAATACCTAAGCATAAATACATGTTTGAGACGGGAATCGAACCCGCAACCCTGTGTTTGGCAGTCCGGCATGGGTTGTGCCATTGTGCAATTGTATTTATTATTTATTTCACTCACTATGCTTTGTTTGTCTAGTTTGTAATTCTAATTAAATCAGGTAGATAGGTATAATTATCAATCTATTGTGAAAAGAATGTTCAACAATCGGACAAGGCTCGTGTCGTCGCGTCGTCGTCGGTCGGTGCAACCTTGCATTGTATTGTAGTGGCGCAAGCACAGCGCAAGTATACGGACTTTGGACGTAGGGTCGCGGGTTCTGATCCCGACACTTGAACGTATTTCAAAACCTTCAGTTTAGGTTCAGAATAGTTGTTAACCTATAACTAATTGATTTATTCCCAGTAGTTCCTTTGACAGTTCCTTCAAAGGAACTAACGGGACTTTTTCTTCCTATAGTATCTTCGAATTTTTTAAAGGAACTCATGGGAATAAAGAGTCCCATTAGTTCTTTTGAAGTGAAGGATGACAGGTAAGTGCTGCACCACGTTACATGGACCCTTTTGTTTACCTACACTCATCTTTATACAGGATTTCTTTGTTTGTTTGTAACGAATAGGCTCCGAAACTATTGATCTGATTTTGATAAAACTTGGTATAATGAGACATTAATTCTTTGGAAGTTACATAGGCTATGGGACTCTATTACTAAGACTCTGCTGTCCGTCCGTCTATATGTCACCAGGCAATATCTCATGAACCGTGATAGCTAAACGGTTGAAATTTTCACAGATGACGTATTTCTGTTGCCGCTATAACAACAAATACTAAAAACAGAATATAATTGTACGCAACCCTAAGTGCGCAAGTCCGACTTGAACTTGGTCGGTTTTTTACTAATATTGGTAATATTTCGTAAGTTACGCGGGTAAAACCGCAAGGCGCAGCTAGTAGGTACGATTATAATCGAGTTATTGCAATGTGAATCTTCAATCCGACAACCTTGCATTGTAATGGTGTCGTAAGTTCTGCGCACGCGACGCGCGACGACCGACGAACGACGCGCGAAGCCATTACACTTGCCTACTTTAGGGATCCGTAGGATGTGGTTCCGTTTCCTTACTGCAAGCGACTCTAGGTCGGTAATTGACCATGAAGCTATATAATTATGGTATGATTGAGTCATTATTTCGCAATATGGTTTTATGACATTTTTCAGTACAGCTTCGAAATAGGTAAATGTTTTTTGGAAGTCTTTAAAATAGGGAGTTACTTGCAAAAACTAAATGTGGATATAAAATGAAATAAATAAATAAAATGCATTTATTTCAGACAACTAATATTCCATATTATTAAATTAGAATTAAAATTTTATTATCAGGATGTAACCTTCTAACAAAGGGGTTGGAATAGCTACATTTCTTAGAATTCTCTCGACTTTACGTAGGACAAGACGTTCCACGAATAGAGGCTGCGTTCTTCAACAGCCTAAACAGATTTTATTAATTGCCGTTCAGTTAAGATTTTAAATTATTTTTTGTACTTTTATTTGTAATTATTAATGAAATGATTGCACTATTTGTTAAGCACTTATTACAATAGCATCATCATAGCAACAGAATAAAAGGATCTTGAATGAATTAATAAGAAAACATCACTTGCTTTTATATTTTACACTAAAATTGTATTAATGTTACTTCGCGTTTAAGTTTTAACTTTCGTCAACTTAGGTCACGAATGCTCGAATGTAGGTAAAATGAAAAACAAGATTTTCAGGCTAAACTTGAAACATATAAAGGTACTATTACGGACTCAAATTGCTTCTAATATGGTGCCTTTCATCAGCCTACAATTAGGTACCTACGCTACTTTTTAATTGGCCAACAAGATACCAGTTTAAATTTTCTGTTACTTAAAAACACAAAGTAATAAAATAACAAAATCATATTATAATTGGTGTTGAGTCGAGTAGCGTAGCGAAAAAATTGCATAATTTTTCCATTTAGGATCCATATCTTGTGAGTTACACAACACCTTTAATTTGTTGATTCTTAGAACAAAAAAATATGGCGGAAAACTTTACATTTTTTTGGAAGTTTAGGGGTCTTACAGTAGTTTTTTTAGGTTATAAATTGAGAAACTATTCAAAAAAATTCTCTAGCTAGATTTGAACCTGCGACTTTTGCTTAACCGTAGCAGTGTTAATTAACTTTATTATAAAAGCAAGTTTTTTAAATTCGAGTCTGAAAAGTGTGATTTCTGTGGCTTAGTGATCTTAGCACCACTATGGTACAGACGACAAATTAGGTTACAAATTCAAAACCTGCTAGAAATGAAAATGTTGAAAGGTACTTTTTTAGCAGGTACTTATTTATCTCTTATTTGAAAATATTTTTGGCTCATTATTAGGCAATGCCTAGAGCCAGTCGGTGAATTTGGTTAATCCATCATAATATCTCAAAAATAACAGCCATTTTTAATTACCTTTCCTACCTTAATATTCTACGGAACCCTCAGTCTATAAAATGGCTCGCATCAAATTGTATTGAAGACAAAAAGTTTAGTAAACATACAATAGACTTGCCTACTGTTAAAATTGATGTACAAACATACATACCTAGCATTTTCATTATAATATTGTATGCAGATATATAATGCAATAGGAATGTTGCCACTTGCCAGTCTGTTTTGTAAATGTAGGTATTTGACTGGTCATTTATACCTACTTTATTTTGACATGAAATAAGTTTTAAGCTATTGCATAGCTTTTATCGCGGGCTTTGAGCGCGGCGACTGAATCAAGAAATTCCATAACGAAAATAAAACCTAACAATCCCTCACTCCGCCTACCATGTAGCTCGGCCGAGCGTTTGCTTAACGTGTATGTATATGGTATGGCTGTGCGAAGCTCGCACAATGCAATTGCTTTACCGCGCCAGTCCCCGAGTGTCACACGTTTTTATTTTTTTTCATTTTGTTGTTGTATGTACAGTCGGCAACAGAATTGCAGACCCACCTTAGAGTTCTAAAATAACAATTTTTGGAATGTTTTCATTCTAATAATTTTTATCTAATAAATTCATGAGTTATAAAAATAGGTAAAAAAACTTTTTAAGTTAAACGGTTTTATGTTAAACATACATTGCAATGTTTAAGATAAATGTACTAAAAACCAAAAAATAATAAAATAGATACAGTCGTGGTAATTATAAACATATGCATAGACTAGACTAAAATAAAACCGTGGGGCACGTCAATTATCACATTTTTTATTATTACATTTATCTTATTTACAAATTATCGACTTAATGTGCGATAGAAGAATCGTTTAATTTAACGATTGTAGACAATTGACGTGCCCCACGGTTTTATTTTAGTCTAGTCTATGCATATGTTTATAATTACCACGACTGTATCTATTTTATTATTTTTTGGTTTTTAGTACATTTATCTTAAACATTGCAATGTATGTTTAACATAAAACCGTTTAACTTAAAAAGTTTTTTTACCTATTTTTATTTTCTAGTTTTTAGTTTTTATTTCGCATTCTGTTTAATTCATTTAGTGCTTCATTATTGCAAGATTTCTTGCCCGTTAGTTTATTGCAGTCCAACTCCTCTATACGTAGTCCCTGCAAAGATCTTACTCTACTAAGAGCCACGTAGGCTTGACCTTCTTCAAACAGTTTCGCACCTAAGTATACGACTGCGTGATCCACAGTGCTGCCCTGCATTTTATGTATTGTAGAAGCCCATGATAGTATTAAAGGCAACATTCTTCTTTCAGCCGTCCCGTAATTGTACTTAGCTGGAAACTGTATGGCTTTCGGGTGTATAAGATGTACTCCGTCTCTTGCGAAATCAATTCGGACGGAAGGTACATCTGTTGCATACATCTGAGTTCGACGAAATTGAGGCCAAACGATTTCGTTGATGTAGCCTATAGCGCCATTTACTAATCCCTTTGAAACGTCAATATTGGACCGTAGCATGACTTTTGCCCCCACAAATATTTGCAGTTCCGCTGGTAAACCCCCAGTTTTGTTGATATCAGCTGGTATTATAGTAGCTATATCCACATTGTCTGCATTTCGTGTGGCGTGAACTAGCTGATCCTGCGCTTTTATTTTGTAAATGCGAGCACCATTATTTCTGTACAAATTCAATACAGCAGAGTTGTGGTCGTTAACTTGTTGATTTGTGGGGTATACCCTTAACGCTTTGTCTATTGCAAACTCATCACTCGTGTCTTGAAGAAGTCTTCCCATTAAAATACTAAAATGTTGGGTTGTTAGCTCACCGACTCTCAAAGCATTCAAAATATCAATAAAAGTCTGGTCACCTTGCTGACGCATATTTTCAGTTAATTCACACAGCGTGAATAAACGCCAGAGATGTGTAGCTGGTTGGAGATGTTCTGGCTGTTTGAAAACAGGTGTTCCTGATCGTTTTATAGGCGGCAGTTGTAAAAGATCACCGAAAAGTAATACGTTTACTCCTCCAAAAAACTCATTTTCACAGTTCTTAATTTGCCTTAATCGAGCGTCCATCATGCATAACATTTGATAAGACACCATGGAAATCTCGTCGACAATCAAAAATTCTGTCTGATGCCATTGTTGCCTCATTATTCGCAAATAGTTTCCGGACAGTGGTGACATACCTGTTATGCGACCGTCTTTCTGTACAGGCAATTTTAAAGTACTGTGTATCGTAGCTCCATTTATTAATCTAGCTGCAACTCCTGTTAGTGAGCAGACTTTAACCGCATCCTTTGCGTAGCACCTATTAATTTGGTCTCGTAATAACTTTAATAGAAAAGTCTTGCCCACACCAGCTCCTCCTGTAAAGAATATTTTTAAACGTTCTTCAGCACCTGACATTTGATTTTGTATGGACTGGGTAACTAATGTAAAAATTTCCTTTTGTCCTGCATTCATAGACTGCTTAGCCTGTAAGAACTGGTCTTCATTCATTGGCAAATAAGGAACTTCTTCTTCATGGTCTAGTTCCATCGGCTCTGCGTGTTCCAGTATCTGAAATGCGTGTACTTGCGCGAATGCATTTTCAAGCTGCCTGTCACGTTCACGATATATTTCCAAGTAGGCGTTTGTTTGTCTTAAACTTTCTTCGTTGGCGAGAAACGCATCTCTGGCACTATTAAATTCTCCTAAAAGTTCGGCCTCATGAGGACTTCCTCTGTTCTGAAACTCGATTCGCCACCAATGATCTTTAACTTTACCGCCAAATATTTCAGTATCAGTTTTAAGAAACTGCATTAGCGCATTAACACGTACCATAAAATGTCTACTCACAACAACTGGATACATCTCGATGAGTCTCTGAGTTTCCTGAATATCTAAGTCATCTGGGTCAATGTGCTGTTTACCATCACTAACAAGGAGACCTCTTTTCATATCCTTCCAGTGAAGATCATTGCAGCTCAATGTAACAAAATAAGTGGGAGGTCCTAAACATCTGATTTGTGCTATAAGATCACTAAGAGCACTACGCCAATAAGCAGCGGAACCTCTTAGATTTTTTAAATATAAGTGCAGGTCTTCCACTCGATTGCCGTTTTCACCTTCAACTTTTCTAGCACAAGCTGCAATGGTTGATTTAACTCGATAGTACTCAAACATTGATAGAGCATAGAATAGGTAATCGTTGCGCTGAAATCTAACATCAGCACCTAATAAACGATATTGATAGTAATCCAAAGGACTTATATTTACGGGCCGTTGTTCTTTCAAACCATTTTTACCATACGGGAAAAGCTGATACCATGCGAACTCTTCTGCTTTTAACTCATAAGCTTCATTCACAATATTATTATTCGTCTTTCTTCTGATTTCGTTTACATTTTCAGATACCTCTAGCTCATCTTCAACATCAGGTTGGACGCTATCAATAGGCAACATTACAGATGTTTGTATAGGTATAGTTTCAGATCTCAGATTCGAAAGCGGTTGTTGTACTTGTACATCCTGATGAGTGATGGCATCTTCCTGTTGCTGTACTTGAACACCCTGACGAGTGATAATATTTTCCCTCAAATGTACGTCTACGCGTGTAAGGGTGTACGCGATATTACGGGATCCGAGGCATCTTTTACAGATGCGGCACAGTTCTTGTAAGTTGTCGCATTCTATAACACAGGCTTTGCCATTTTCTGGTGTTGGTTTTCCTTTTGGGCCACAAGAATGGGAGTCTGCAAAATAGTATTTGTCTTCACCGCGAAATACGCTAACAGATTTATTTGACGCTGTCAATATTCCTGAAGAATGACTATCAAATAATCTATTTAAAGCTGTATATAATGTAATGCCGATATTATTGGTATTTACAGAATCTTGGAGACTCCCGAATAAAAGAGTGTCTTCATCATATTCTATAGAAAATCGGCATTCATACATTTGTAAACTATGCCTGACGATATGAAAGTTTCGTATCTCTAAATATCCTGTTTCATCCAGTTCAGTAGGATCAAGCTGGGTACGAATCCTGCAATATAAGGAGTCACCCGCTAACATATTAGCATTCAGAATATTGACGTCCCATTGATTAGGGCTTAGGATTGCAGCTCGGACAATGTTTGCCAACGACATAGCACTACATTGTACACCAGCATGTCGCGAAGTAAAGACGTTGTAGTCACCTTGATGCCATGAAGCTCGAATAATTCTTGCAACATTATTAATTGGAATGAATGCATTTCGAATTTCATTTTCATTCCTTTCGGACGCTTCATCTTCAGACAATTCGGGCACACTAAGTCGTACTAACTCCTGGTCACTAATTTGGGCATTGTCGTCAATACGTACATCTTTGTAAAGCGGGTTATTTCTGATTAACCATCTTAAAGCACTATAGACTTTTTCGCGACATATTGTGAATTCCCTGGTGATGTTCAAATTTTCTAATCGTTCGGTTACTACAATAATGCCTACCTGGCTTGCAGATCTTGGTAGCATACTAGGCAGTCTTTCACTGACTTCAAAGATATCTTGGGCAAATAAAACTGCCTGTCCGCGAAAACCGTACTGCCCATAGAGGCCACTAAATTTCACGATTTTAACAAAGGGAATTATTCTGCACAGCAAACGTTGTTCCGCCTGTGTCAATGTTTGAATAACGTCTGGTATAGAACCTGGATCCAGATTATTCCAGTAAGCTTTTGGTGGTGCTGTTGTTTTATTACTAGTAACATGTGTTTGACAGCGGGAACATAATAACAATGATATTTTCGAAGTTAACTCCACAGGTAAGTATGTTAATGCAGCAGCGTTGTACCGAACTGTACGAACTTGATTAGGATAACAACGTTTGGTACAAATATCACAAACATGTATACAAATTGTGTTAATAGCATTCTCGAATGCCTGCAGATTATTAGCTCTGCATTGCTGGGTACGCTCTCGTTGTTTATTTAACCTTGTATCGCGACGTTCAGGCGTTTCTGACGCTACCATCTGTGTATATCGCTCCCGTTGTTTTGTTAACCTGGCTTCATATTCTTCAGGCGTTTCTGACGCTACCATCTGTGTATATCGCTCCCGTTGTTTTGTTAACCTGGCTTCATATTCTTCAGGCGTTTCTGACGCTACCATCTGTGTATATCGCTCCCGTTGTTTTGTTAACCTGGCTTCATATTCTTCAGGCGTTTCTGACGCCGTCATTTGTGTATATCGCTGACGTTGCTTTTTTAACCTGGCCTCATATTGCTCAGGTGTTTTTGACGCTAATTGTTCCCGTCGTTTCAGTAATCGACTATTTCTATCACCTTCACTTTCTTTAGCTCGTTTTGCTTTATACTTTTCTTTCGCTTTTTGAAGCCTTCGTTTACGTTGTGTTGCAGTTTCTGTTTTATTTGTGTTTGTATTTTTTATATATTTTTTTACCATTTTGTTCTGTTAATGAAACGACAACCAAGCATCAACTGTCTTTATTGACATATAGTCAAGAATCCAAAGAGGTCATTATCACAACATCTTTCCCCAAAAATATAAAAAACATAACAGACGTATCATTTTTAGCCACCCTAACGCCACACAGTCCTCAACACGATACAAAATCTTGACTTGGGTGGTGGATTCAGGCTGGATTAATCAGATACCTAAATTACAGATTCAATTTCTAAATTTAAATCTTATTATTATACGCCATTTGGTGGCTGCGCCCATCTTAAATATTGAGGTTGTATAGTGCACTGTATTCTTCTTGTCAAGCCCTTTTATTTGATACCCATATTGGTGGGATTGATAAAAAATTGTTATCAGCCATTTGGTAGCGGCGGCCATCTTAGATTTCAATTTTGCATAGTAAATTGTATTCTACTTGTTGAGACCTTTCATTTGATACCCATGTTGATGGGATTGATAAAACCTAAGTTATCCGCCATTTTGTAGAGGCCGCCATCTTGGATTTTAATTTTATATAGTACATTGTATTATACTGGTTGAGCACTTTCATTTGATACCCATATTGATGGGATCGATAAAACCTACGTTATCTGCCATTTTGTAGCGGCCGCCATCTTGTATTTCAATTTTTTATAGTATATTGTATTCTGCTTGTTGAGCCCTTTCATTTGATACCCATATTGATGGGATTGATAAAAGCTACGTTATCCGCCATTTTGTAGCGGCGGCCATCTTGAATTTATAATGATAATGAATAAACATAATTGTATTGTCACCAAAATCCAAAGTGTATACAAAATTTCAGATTAATCGGTTGACAGGAAGAGGGTGAAATTTAAATTACTAAATTTGACCCAAGAAAAATAAAACAAACGGGGTGAGCTAAATAAAACCGTTTAAAAAGACAACCTTTACCTCAAGCAGGAATAGAATGTTACTTGAGTTCAAAACAAAGGACAATGGGCATAGTGTCCCACCTGTTGTATAGAGTCGAGTTATATGTCATTTGAAAGGTCATGCCAGTAGCTTTATTTTATTGTATGACACCAATCCTGTAACTCGGATAGGGACGGACCTAGGACGCTTTCAGTTTCTGAAAAAAAAAACTTATTTTTAGGTCGAGTTGTACGTCATTCGAAAGCTCTTGACAATATTATTGTATGATGCTGGTCCTGAAATAAGAACAGGGACGAATCTAGAACGTTTTTAATATTTAAAAACATTAAAAAGTTGAGATCGGGATGTATGTCATTTAAAAAATACTGTTAGTAGCTTAATTGTATTGTGACGCACTAACTCTGAAATCCAAACAGGAACAGATCTAGGATATTTTTAATAAAAATATATTGTTGTCTAGATATATAATACAGTTTGAAAGGTCGTAACAGTGCCTTTTTTTTGTGACTCATATCTGGAAATATGAACAGGAAGAGCGGTGTTGGCTTAGTGGTACCTTGACTTTCATTCTGAAGGGCATGGGTTCGAATCCCGGTCGGTCGTGCACCAATGTATTTTTCTTAAGAAAAAATTATGTGCGCTAATTGACATTGCTCTTACGGTGATGGAAAACATCGTGATGAAACCCGCGGCTTAGTTGGCTCCAGAAGTATTGACAAGTTCCCTCCTCTGGAAATGGTCGACTAAACTGAGAGGGTAGTAGGTGCTGGGCAAGCCTACTCCATCCTCACGCAAAAAAGGGCCCAATTAAAAAGGGTCTAATTGCGGAAAAACAGTTCGTTCAAGTCAATTGTGAACAGAAACGGATTAAGGACGTTTATAGTAAAAAAACGTGTTGATGTTGCTATGTACGTTATTTGAAAGGCTGAGATGTATGTTATTTGACGCAGCAAGCCTCTCGGAGGGTAAACAATAATTTTTGATGCTTGGGTCCTTGCCGTGAGCATAAGGTCAAGACGCTAGAACAAGCTTTTTTGACGTGATAAATCTTTCAAATCGGTCTGAACAGTAGGGGTTACTTGTAAAAATCAAATATAACGAACGTTGTAACGTCATAAATGTGTTATAGCGTGCATAGAAAGAGGACGCAGCTAATCTAAACTTCTAACAATGACTTTGAATAAGCTATTTCTGCGTTACATTGAGGCTGTGTCCCCGACAGAGTCTACCCGTTTCCTTGATTATTTCTGGCGACTGCTCGTGGGCGCTGTATACATCGGATTAACTCTGGATGGTTGAAATGGCGACAGGTCACATCAACCACCTGTGAGCCACGGATGCCCCTTAAACTGAAGGCTAAAATCTATAAAACCGTGATAAGACCTATCGTCTTATCATATCATATGGATCGGAATACTGGGCCGTGAAGAAGAAGAATGAGGGAAGATTGCATGTAGCGGAGATGAGAATGTTGAGACGGATGTGTAAAGTAACGAGGATGGATAAAATAAGGAATGTGTATATTCTAATATAGCAAGCCTAAAAGTAGCACCGGTTACTAATAAAGTAAAAGGAAGCGTTTGAGTTGGTATAGACATGTGATGAGAAGAGCAGAGACGCATGCGACTAGAAGAGTGATGAGTATGAATGTAGAGGGGTGGAGAGGAAGAAGACAACCTAAGAAAATATGGATGGACTGCGTGAGACAAGACATGATAAAGATAAATGTGAACTATGAGATGACGTAGAGATAATGGAAGTGTAAATGGAAGAATAGGACATACTGCGCCGACCCCAAAGAAATTGGGATAAGGGCAGGAAGATGATGATGACTAGTCTTGGGACCATGATTGGGTTGGGCTGATGTTGCGAGAGTCGATGAGAAACAGAACAAGTCATGAAAGGAACTGCTACAAAACGAAAGCGTCTACAAATATCACAAATGTTACCTACTTGATCTGACCGATTATCGCTGGAGTTAAACTCGTATTAAAGATTTCTTATTGCCGATATGGTAGTGCCATCTTCGCGCTATTAAATCAATATTCGTTGTTGGAGGTTTTAGCAGACAATAAAATCTTTGTGCTGATAAAAATGAGTGCTATTACCAAAGTCTTTGCTTTCATTAGGGAACTTGACTGGCAAAAAAAGATAACCAAATTGGCATCAACACAGTTCAAAATGCTTATTTTGTCCTAGTAAATAGGAAACCTTCAATTTAGAACGTTCTATGTTTGCTGCCAGAATGGGGTTAGTAGCAGTTAGTAAATTGCCAAAGGATAGTAACCTTCATTTTTGAATCTATACTCCCAAGCATAAAACACTAAAGCTTTTTGCCGATGATATAAGTTTCACCTGGCAGGTGAAATCTTTTGAGTGCGTTGAAGAAGGATTTATCAAACGCTTCCAGGATTTTACTAACAACACAGTGAACTAGCTAAATACTAATTCGACTAAGAACCAACTCTGAGCATTTAACCTTCGTAAAAAAACCAGCAACTCTAAAATATTAGAGCTTTGTGGTAGACAAAAATATATTTAATTTAAACAGCACTGTCAGAACACTAAAATAAAATGTGGGATTTGAAACAACGAACGGTATTCCGATTAGAGAATCAACCCACGCATGATGTATACCATAGGTTTGCTACTGTATGCTATTCCTGCCTGAAAAAATCCTTGCATAGCCATCAAGTCGATGTCACCCTAAATAATGCAGCTGTCGTCATCACAAGTTCAAACAAAACAACGTCTGAAGTCCAGAAAGTTCTTTTTAACTAACATCTCTCATAACTGTTCTACAAGAGGATTTAAACTCACTCCAATAATGGAAAAAAATGCTCTTTTAAGGAGGCTGATTTTGACAAACCTGCGAGTCCTGCGTCTCATTTTCTTTCCATGGATTACATTTCTTATACTTCAAATATAACTGGGTTTTATATTGCATTAATTCATTTAGTGATTTGCTTTGGCGTCATAGTTATACTAACGGTGAGAACCGAATAGTTAATCAATTAATAACTACAATTTCCTAAGATTTTTCACAATATAGTTGGTACCTATGAGAAATCATAGAAAATAGTTCAATCTTGTTTCAATCACCATACACTGAAATAGCTATAGATAGTTTTTTGACGTGATAACGTCTAATAAATTGATGAACACCTGCATTCACAAGAAGAGTGACGTCATGCTTCTTCTTCTTCTTCTTTTTCGTTACACTCTTGACAGAGCGGTCGTGATCATCATGTAGTAGAGGGGGTAGATGTTGCGCGCTTCACGACTGCTCGCCATCTCTCCCTGCTGGAGGTCATCCTGCTACATTCGTTCAAAGAACCTCCCACTGCAGCCTTGACTTGGTCAATCCGTCGCGTGGGTGACCTCCCGCGCGTTCTGGTGCCTTCTATTTTTCCCTGTACAACGAGGCGCTCAATGAACAGATTATCACGTCGGGAAACGTGGCCGAAGAAAGTCAGGATGCGAGATTGTACTGCTGAAAATAGACGCCGCTTGATACCGAGTTCTTGAAGTATCGAGACGTTTGTGCCAAACTCGGTCCACGAAACCCCAAGCATTCTTCTCCAGCACCACATCTCCAGAGCGTCTATTTTATGCCTTTCCACTTCTCGCAAAGTCCAGCAGTCTCAGCAGCGTAAAGAAATATGGGAAAGATGAGTGTCCTCACGAGCCTGGTTTTCGTGGTTTTCGTTATGTTCCGATTCCTCCATATTTTTTTCATCGTATCCATTGCCGTTCTGGTAATAGCCATACGCCGTTTGACCTCGTCTATGCATCCGCCATTGTTTGAGATTAGAGCCCCAAGGTATATATAGGATTGGACCACGTTACAGTTCGCAATACGTGTCCCCTCCGGCAAATTATTGCTGGCACGGTCGACAATCATTATCCTGGTTTTGCTGCGAATCTTTAAACCAAATTCTACATGCATTATGGCAAAAATAAGACCATGACGCCGTTATGTTCCGGTAAACGTCAAGCGTCTCGTGTTTGTTTTATATTGTTTAATAATAATATCGCTCATCTGGCTTGTGATATGGTGACGAGTAACGAATACTAGAATTAAGTATAAAAAAAAGAAAAAAAAAGGAAAAATAAATATCCTTAAAAGAAAAAAAATACAGCTAAGCAAAAACATCTCAATTTTTCATAGGTTTAATATGATTACTAAAAACGTTCAAGATCCTTCTCTGTTCATATTTCATAAATGGTGTCATTCAGGACAGCAATATTGTTTTAAACTAAAAACGTCCTTGTTCGAATTTCAAGGTTGCAGCTTAACAATAAAATAAAGCTACTATCAGTATTTTTCGAATGAAAACGTACGTACATAAGTACATCTCGTACTGATTTTTTTATTATTTTCATATATTAAAAACGTTCTAGATCCGTCCCTGTTCTTATTTCAGGATCAGTGTCTTACAATAAAATAATGCTACTCTCAAGAGCTTTCAAATGACGCACATCTCGACCATAAAAAATGTTTTTTTACAAAATTGAAAACGTCCTAGATCCGTCCCTATTCGAGTTACAGGGTTAGTGTCATACAATAAAATAAAGCTACTGTCATGACCTTTCGAATGACATATAACTCGACTCTATACAACAGGTGGGACACCGTCTATACGAAAATGCCCATTGTCCTTTAATAATATGTAGCAGTTTTGTAGCTCTACGGTGAGTGTAATTTTGGTGCCTGATTGTATCTACTACTAGCTTTTGCCCGTGACTTTGTCTGCATGGGGTTTTCATTTTTCAAAATTCTTTCTTAGCGGATGCTTATGTTAAATAGCTATTAGCCCGATCCATCCATTGGTCTGGGCTGTACGTTGTTAGATAAGTCAGTCAGTAAAGGCGGTTGCTTACTAACCTTGCCTCCTGGATAACTTGAGGAAGACATCTTCAAGTGAGATGCAGCTGTACATCGTCAACAGGGCTTGAGGAGACTCCTCAGCCAGGAGTCGACCACTTCTCATCAGGCCGATCTGGAAAATAAACGTCGTGATTATATTACAGGAGAACCAGGCTTAGTTGTATTGGCTGGCCTATAGAAGATCACTGGGAATTGAGCGTTCTACGTCCATAATTGTCTCTAAGAAACCTTGAATTCGCTAACCTAACATAGCTTCGGAAAAGGATGTAGATAACGCGACACGGGTTTTCTTAAATTTTTAAATACACATTATTCATTTATTGTTATTGGAACGAAGTTCGTTATCGCGCGTTGCGAAAGGAGGCTAGACGGAAAAAATTAAGACCAAAAGTTGTAACGACACTTTTTGCTATAGTTGTAAGCCGTGCGGCGTGTGTGTGTTCCCTTGACACCTCTCAAGTTATTTTTTTGTTATAACACAATTACAATTGGATTCAATGCGAAAATAATATGTCATTAGATCCATCCTGGATCTTGATCCAATGGATCTCCTGAGAATGATCGAATATTTTCGATAATAAAGTAGTTAAATGAATACAACCAAGGAAGTAAAATAAGGGCCTTTAGTCAAGTATAATGACCTCATACGATTTATACCTTCAAGGTCCGTCTGAAGGGATATTCGGACTGGACGTTGGACATTCGATTACAAACCGGTCGCGGTAATATCACAGAAAACATAATTTAACTACATATTTCGAATATTTATGGTAATTTATCATTCTGTGATTTAAACTAAACTTACATTGGTAACATTATTTATTTAATTATAATGTTTTACAAATACATTTACGATAAGTTAAGAACTAATATAAGGGACGCTCAGTCAACAGATCTCTCACAGAATCGAGTATATAATTCCATTCATCCACAAACAAATCACATTCACGATCCTTATCCAGGAGGTTCGTTCCAAAAGTTAAGGGCACGAGACTGCCTGTGTGACACTGTTCGACTCGAGGCTAATGCCAGCAACTTATGGTGCATATATTTCAACTATTCGTTTTTACCCGCTACTAATAATATCTCATTAGATCCATGATGGATCAACTGAGAGAGAAAATCTTAGTAGATCCACAATCTGAAATCTGGATCCAAATTATGTTATTGATGTCAAAGCGGGCGTTGTATGCGGTCAAACCCGCGAAACACAACTAGTATTTGAGAACAAATGAGGGACAAATGTAACCGACAGTTTTCAATGTAGGTAGTATATTTACTTCCTGAGTGGAATCTGACCGAGATTTTGTTTAAGTTAATTAATATTTATGATATTGAATTTGCCTATATTTAAAACTAGATTAATCTTATTGGAATCTCTCTTAGTTTATAAACCGACATCAAAAAAGATGAGTTTCTCAAGTCGTCGCGTATTTAGGTAAGTATATATTTTTTGAAATGTTTTATTAAACAAAGTATGTGATTTTCTTTAATTTCCGCTTATCCCTAGGTTAATAAATAATTATATAAAAAGTAACGTGTTACAATCACGTGTAATTCGGTGTATTTTCACACGTGTCGCCATTTTAAGTTTCATTCACACTGGGAGAAGGTGTTGATTAAACTAATGAGGAAATATACCAAAGGAGACGACCCATTGTATTATTGTAACAAAATATGTCATGACCGATTCGCCATTTTATTGACACAACTTTTGTGCTCTCAATGGCTGTCAAACGTTAAAAAAGGAGTGTCAAGGTGCCAACTCTGGTAGGCAGAATCGAATTTGTGGTGCAGACGACGCTACAAAATTTTAACAGTACCTACCACTATAGCTCATTAGTAGGGCGGCTTAGTGGGGCATATAGAAAGCACTAGTTTCTAAGGTCTTTAGATCGAACGCACGCATGCGACTATTTAAAAATGAAACCAAATCAATTTAAATTAATTTTAGCATTCAGTCATATTTTGTACCTATGATAAACCACGTTGAGAATACTATACCGCGACACTATTATGTATTTTTCTTTACTAAAATTCGTCTATCATTTAGGTTGACTTGCACAACAAAAAATAAATTGATCTAAGATCATAAACATGATTAACAAAGTGTCAAACTGATTAAATAACAAAATCAACCCTGTGTTTATTGAAATAGAATTTCATTTATGATTACATTTAAATGCATTTAACTAAATATGTTGAAGCACAACGTCACGCAAGCCAAGCAGCTCCCAGTGTGACACAAACTTTAATCGTTACGTCAAGAACGAGTTGCTCTCGTATAAAGTTATTTGAACGAGTGGAAGACCTCGACGATGGGTTTTTTCGATTTTATAACCAGTTATTGAGATATTTAACATATGATTACTTTTATGTAAACTTAATGTTATCATTGACATGAATGATGGTGGCGACTTTGCGAGGTCTACATGTAGGTACATAACTACATATACATAGTAACTTAACTATACATAACAGGAGGAAGGAGTGAAAAATAAAAGGTAAGCCGATGTTGATTAGTTGAAATTATTTTGTGTTAAATAAAAAAAAAACAATATTTTAACCCTAAAACTATAGCTATATAGAGCGATTCGGAGCTTAGAAAAAAAATAAGGCAATTCAATATTCCTTAATTCATATTGTTTTAGGGTTCTGCACCTCAAAGGGTAAAAAAGGAAACCTTATAAGATCACTCTCTTGTTCGTCTGTTTGGCTGTTCGTGTGCCACCACCGATTTTTTCAAGAATGGTTGAAATTTATACCAGATACATAGTTCTATAGTCCCTATCCCTATATACATATAAAAAAAACTTGAGAGATGTCAAGGGACACCCGGATGGAACAAAGTTTCTTTCGATTAATTAGTGAAGGAATTGTAATAAAATCAAAAAGTGTCGTTACAATTTTGGTCTTAATTTTTTCCGTCTAGCCTCCTTTCGCAGCCAAAAATTATCGTGTCGCGATTTTAATTGCCAATTTTCACCTAAACGGCTGAACCAATTTGTATGATTTTTTTGTGTATATTCGTTAGGTCTGAAAATCGAACAACATCAATTTTTTTCATTTGGCAAAACAACGTTTGCCGGGACAGCTAGTTAGTTTATGAAAATTAAAGTTTTGAGTCAACACAATAAGAAGATATGGGCAAATTTAGATTTTGTAAAGACTTTTATAATAAGAAATACTCACACAATGCGCCTGCCTCGCTTCTTCAATGTAATGTGTTGTGATGATGACAGTCTTGTCTCCAGACGAGGTGATCCTGACGAGATGGGTCCAGATGGACTGCCTCAGCAGAGGGTCGACACCGACCGTCGGCTCGTCCAGGATCAGCAGTTCCGGGTCGTGCATTAGAGCTACGGCGAATGATACTCTACGTTGTTGACCGCCACTGTTGAACGAGGAAAATCATTGTTTATTAAATCTGGAAGGAGGGAGGGACACCTGCCATCTTAATTAAAAATTAAATATTTCGTAAAAATAGTGGAAAACTACTTAAAAACAGGTCATTAGATGAATAGTTGCTTTATTTTTAATCTGAAAAACGATTAATTTGTTTATGTTCTTGATATTTTGCAGTATATAGATAGATAGTAATATAGATAGCAACGTTGCAAATCACAATAGTTTGAAGTAGCTTCGTTGCGTGAGTCGATTCCACCAATAAAACAAACCTTGCCTAAACGAAGTTTATCTTATTGTGTGGTTTAACCTAGTTTAAATTATTTTACACCGACGAATGACTAACTCTAGTGTTGAAAAAATCGCCCAAACGGAAACATTAGGTAACGTAATCAGGGCACAGTAGACTAAACCTACAAAATATCAACCGGTATACATAAGAAACCTTACCCTGGGCGAATGTAAGCTTAAATGTAATCGGTCAGCCGATGGCCATATTTGAAGACAAACACAAAAACAGATTAACAAACATAATACATACGAGCCAAAAACATAACCCTCTCCTTTGGCTTTGTCGTAGTGTAAACTATTAATAACTATAACTTTGTTTTTACCACAGTGGAGTATGAAGCATCTTGTGAAGTAACATCCGCTCATTTCGGTCCAGCACTTGCAAAATTAAAATGTAAAGTCATTTGGATTTTACAAGTGCTTGACAGAAAGGAAAGACGTTTTCACGTCAAACAAATCTATAAACTATCGTCCGACTTCATGTCCGTAGTCTGCATTAACTCGACAATCGTTCTAGATTCGCCAAACGATACAACACGTAATGCACATTGTTGTAAAAATAAATACCTATTGCTTAAGTTAAATCTTATAAGATTATATGAAATCGTGTTAAGTTTGTTACTTAATCTTGCACAAACATAGCAACAGAATTGCATGCAGAGCTGTGATATGTTAACCTAGGTAACTTATGTTCGGTGTAGCTGGGCTCAAACTATTGGATTTTCTAGTATATTAGAAAAGATCCCAAGCCCCGTACTTAAGAAACTCAATAAAATATTGTACGGGTGTCCAAAGTTTAAAGCAATTAACTGCCATTTTGTTTTGTGAAAACTGCTCTCAAAGATTAAAAAAAAACAGTTGTTTGTTTCACTCCCATTTTGCAAGCTCCAAGCATAAGCCTAAGTATATTGAAAGTTTTTATCTTAGTTAGATAATAAATGTTACTTTTAAATGAGATATACGTATTTAATTGACACATTCAAATAATATAATAACTTAGTCATTGTGCTTAACAAACTTGGCTAAGTACCTATCAGATTTCACTGCTGATTCTCTATCATTGTTTGTGAACAAAAGTTTTATAGAAAGTGACACCGCAATGCGGCATATTTGAAATTAAATTCATTAAGGTACACAAGACACAATATAACTGAGAATCATTCTAATATTTATTGTGTAATAAGATGTACTTTATTTCATCTTTTAACAAAAAACCTGCCAAGTGCGAGTCGGCGTCGTCCACGACGGTTTTGTACGATTATATTGTTTTTAGTATTTGTTGTTAAAGCTGGAACAGAAATACATCACCTGGGCAAATTTCAACTGTCTAGCTAATAATATTTTGATCTTTTGTTTTTAGAAATATAGAAAATAAATTATTTATAGAATTTTTTTTAAAGACTAATTACGGGAATATTTACTAGAATTTTAACATGATTTGAACCTTTTGCAGAAAAAATGCAAAATCTCGGTTTTATTACACCGAAAATTAGCTCGTACTCATGACTTTCTGATAGAGAGCTAAAATCGAGTTGCAAATTGTGTCAATTTAGGGACTAAGTCTAGATTTAGGTAATAAATAAAATGGTGATTTTGCAATATTGGTGCAAGTGGCCCTTAAGTGCGAAAGTCTGTCTATCTGTTTGTAATATATACTGGGTTATTGGTCATTATCGATAAAACTTAAAAAATAAGTATGTATTATCATATATACTAGAAAATTAAGCAATCTCCCTGTAAGTAACACCTGATTTTCGGGTAAAAATTCTCACAATTTTCGAAAATCGAATTTCCAAAAGACATAAAACAAAAGTCGATTGTTTGTAATGTGCACAGAAATAGTCCTCAATCGCTTTCTTTATATAATACTACTTTCTAATAATATAATTAATGCGAAAGATTGTGTGTTAATATATATGTGTGTGTGTGTGTGTGTTTGTATGTTTGTTACACCTTCACGCATCAACTACAGAACTGATAGCAATAAAACTCGGTATGTAGATAGCCAGAGACTTGAATTAACATGTAAGCTACTTTTTATATTGATATTCCCATGGGTTTGGGACTTACGCGGATGAAACTGCGGGGCGCAACTAGTTGTAATACCTATGTAAATGAACTTCAGTATACGTATTATACTGTGGTAATATGGTAGTCGTAGCATGAAGCCACTGGCACCGCGCCCTTTAGCCACGCACATTCAACCCGTAAACGGTCACTCACACAATACCATTGTTCTTTAAACTATATTAAACTACTAGTCTAAGATCCCTTTAAGAACTACCTTCACCGAGCTGAATAATGAATAATGAAACGTATTTAATATCAATGTTTGTTTTTTTTATGAAAAGTTGTTTCGGTTTAAATACAATATTGCAAGTGGGTTGTCTAAAAAAATTCAGTCCAGTATATGATTAAACTATTTATTTTTTGGTTTTATACCTTTCACTGGTTAGGTTAATAGACAAACTCCATACCAATCGAAAGTATGTACCTTATAGAATATGCAAACGTTAGGTTGATTATTTTTTCCCGTCACAACTCTTGGGTAGGAGTAGATAGGTAAATCGATACTAGTAATTTGTATATATGGCATTTGTCTATTAACCAAACCAGTGAAAGGTTTAAAAACAAAAAATAAATAAATTGTTAATTAATCATATTCTGGACTGTTTTTTTTTCACACAACCCATTTGCAATATATTTATCTACCTATTTAATTTGACATAAAATACTATTCATCCTCATTAACCATCATTAACCAGCTCGGTGAAGGTCGTTCTTAAAGGGATCCCGTACTATAAGACTAGGCAACTACCAACGCGATGCTTCGTTAAACAATAGGCTAGAGTAAATACAAATAAACAATTGACTAAACCAATCGATTTAGCATGCTAATTACTAATTAGATACAGTTATAGAAGTTGGCTAATTGTTTTTGTTCAATATAATTTGTATACGTAAAAGAGAAAGACTCATCTCTGAAACTACAAGAACTAGGAGTCTGAAATTTTCCTTTTAGGACGTGCGTAGGCGAGCACCAAGATTTTTGGAAATTCAGCCTCTAAGGGGTAAAAGATAAATAAATATTCCAGGACATTCCGCACATCGCCATCTAGCTCCAAGTAACTAGACTTGTGTTATGGGTGCTAGACAACGGATATACTACTTATATACTTTTCTTTTGTAAATAAATACATGGAAAAAACCAGAACACAGACAAATATCTAAGCATAAATACTTGTTTGAGGAGGGAATCGAACCCGCAACCCAGCCTTTGGCAGTCCGGCATGGTGACCATTGTGTCAACTGGGTCGAAAGTGTAGGTCGTAGTAACTATAATGTATTCTGGGTTTGCAGTAAATAGCAGGGTGCAGCTAAGTTACTTATATATTTTTTGCCAGATTAAGGCGAATTGAAAAGGGTGGGTTATGATTTTGACCTGTAGTTTAGCTGATGTCAGATATCTTCTTAACTACTTATTAGCAGTAAATACGCAAAAATACACCATGGTGAGGTTTCGTTGGAGATTGTCATTGACTGACCACAAGAAGATCAATAAAATACTGCGAAAAATGATTTAACACTGGATATATGGAGTTCCTATTTCGCCATTTTCGTCAATTCGTAACTTTAATTTTTAGACAGTTTCACAAGGTTGTCGGTTTCTTTAATTGGTCAAGTTCCTTATTCGTTAGTTTCTAAACCACTTACACAGCGCCATCTAGTCCCAAGCTAAGCACCTAGTTGCTTAGCTTGGGACTAGATGTTGTGTTATGGGTACTAGATAACGGAGAATACTTAAATACTATATAGACACCCATGCCAGAAACAAATCCTAGTTTGTGTGTGCGTGTGTGTGTGTATGTTTGTTACTCCTTCACGCAAAAACTACTGAACCGATTGCGATAAAACTCGGTATGTAGATAGCTGGAAACCTGGAAGAACACACAGGCTTTATATCCCGATATTCCCACGGGATCGGGACTTACGCAGGTGAAACCGCGGGGCGCAGCTAGTATCTTTATATAAATACTTGTTCGAGGTGGAAATGGAACCCGCAACTTTCTGTGTCGCAAGCGGGTGTTCGCCCAACAGGCCGCAGTGGACATCATAATTCCAAGTTATATGCGACAGGTATTTAGCGATTAGCGTGATGCAACTCTTTGAATTTAATAATGTAACGACCTTTATTTTCCTTAAGCAAATAAGTAAATAAGCCATAAAACAGACAATAAACTATACCTATACAATATAGTGTTTGAATAGGATATGTCCATATTGGACATGATTGTCAGTTTGTCTACAATGTCTGTCTGTCCGTAATGGGTCGTTCGTAAGGTTTTACGTAACTTCATACAATAACAACTTTTGCATTGGCTGCTCAACGCAAAATGAATGTCGGCTATAAGTAAGTTTCTTGGTAAATACGTATAAGTTTATACAATTTTAGTATTTTTTAAACATTTTTTTCGCGGAGACGATGTCGACATGACGACTACCCCCAGAGCGTACTTAAGAGGTAAGGGTACCGGGGGAGAAAACAGTCGACCTCTGAAGTACGCTCTGGGGTACCGGGCGCTCTCTTCATACAAACGTAGTCGACTGTTTTCTCCCTGGATAATGACACTAGAGCAAATATTTTTGTTGGATAAAACTAATAACTGCTATGACCAAGACCATGCCCCTATATTTTGCTTTTTTTATTTTAATCCTTATTTCTATAATAATTAGAAAATGAAAAAAACCAAAACATAGTCATGACAGTTATAGGTTTTATGGAGGAAACAGTCGACTACGTTTGTATGGAGAGAACAACCGGTACCCTTTCCTCTTAAGTACGTATAAATGGTAAAAATTAAAAATTGTAGGTAAAATAGTCGGTAAAAGGGCTATCTTCGGAACTACTAGCCTAATTTTGATAATTATTTTACAAATAGAAAGGTACATTATCGAGAAGTTATATAGGCATTTTTATATCATTCAATAATCTTACTAATATTAGAAATGTGAAAGTTTGTGTGTTAGTAGGTTTGTTTGATGTTTGTTACTCCTTCATACAAAAACTACTAAACCGACTGCAATGAAAAATTTAGATAGCTAGAGATCTGGATTAACATATAGGCTACTTTTTGTCCCAATATTCCCACGGGATCGGGGTCTTACGTGGGCGCGGCTTTTACCTTATAAATTACAAAAACATGATATTTATAAATAAAATCATAGCAGAAATATCTTTTGCGGGCAATCAACTACATAGGCTGCACTAAAAGTATCGGGAATGGAATATTTCCACTGTTCCTGTCATATTTAAATCTTTTTAATTGAAAACTCCTTGGTTTTAAGAATCGAATACCATTTATTTATTTAAAAAAATAATCTCGGTCTTGTCACAAGGTTTTGTCAAACTTGTTTAGTCGTTGAGAAAATGGAATTGACGCGAGAAAATTCAAGAGCGATGATTTATTATGACTTTCGAAGTGGTTTATCACAAAAACAGTGTGTTGATCGGATGATTTCTGCATTTGGTGATGAAGCCCCATCCAAAACCACAATTTATCGCTGGTTTGCTGAATTTCAACATGGACGTGTCAAGCTCAGTGATGATCCCCGTCAAGGTCGTCCAAAAACTGCACTCACCCAAGAAAACGTTGATGCTGTGCGTAAGCTGATTGAGGAAGATCGACATGTAACATACCGCGAAATTCAGGCAACTTTAGACATTGGCATGAGTCAAATACAAATAATCTTGCATGAAGAATTAGGTGTAAAAAAGTTGTTTTCCCGATGGATACCGCATTCGCTCTGTGAAGAGCAAAAAGTGGCTCGCGTTACTTGGTCCGTCAGAACTCTCGAAAGATTCCACGCAGGATCCTCAAATGCTGTATACAACATCGTATCAGGTGACGAATCCTGGATATACGCGTACGAACCCGAAACAAAAAACCAGTCACGAGTTTGGGTGTTCGAAAATGAGTTAAAGCCAACAAAAATTGTTCGTTCACGGAGTGTTGCAAAAAAAATGGTGGCCACGTTTGTCGCCAAAACCGGCCATGTTGTGACTATTCCTCTTGAGGGACAAAGAACGGTTAATGCAGAATGGTATGCTAGCATTTGTGTGCCACAGGTCGTATCTGAACTCCGTAAAGAGAACTGCAGCCGCCGCATCATCCTCCATCACGACAATGCGAGTTCTCACACCGCGAACAGAACAAAAGAGTTTTTAGAGCAAGAAAACATAGAATTATTAGACCATCCGCCGTACAGCCCCGACCTAAGCCCTAATGATTTCTATACTTTCCCTAAAATAAAGAATAAATTGCGTGGTCAGAGATTTTCATCACCTGAAGAAGCTGTGGATGCCTACAAAACGGCCATTTTGGAGACCCCAACTTCCGAATGGAATGGTTGCTTTAATGATTGGTTCCATCGTATGGAAAAATGTGTCAAATTTCGCGGAGAATACTTCGAAAAGCAATAAATACATTTTTAAATAGTAATGTTGTGTCACTTCCTTGATTCCCGAAATTTTCAGTGCCGCCCTCGTAGTTAAAAGAAAAATATAAATATAAACGCGACGAATTAGGAACCACCTTTTTTTAAGTCTATTAAAAATGCCAAGGACTTACCTAAGATTCTTAACCATTCTATTTTCGCTGGGCAAGTCTAAGAAGTCTAAGAGGAACCGTAGCCGTTCCCCGATCTCTCTCGTCTCCATCCCGAAGATCCAGCCGAAGTACATCATCGTCTCTTTGATGGTGAACTCGCCGTACAGCGCTATCTCTTGTGGCATGTAGCCTACTCTTTTGCCGGGGACTCCGGATCCTGTGGGTAACATAGACAATGGTGGTAAATATAGGGTTATTGCTAACTATACCAGCAAGCCGTTGAGGGCTATTTCTGTGCACCTTAACAAATAACTTTTGTTCTACGTCTTTTGGAAATTCTAACTTTTTTGACAATTTAGAGGTTATTTTTACCTGAAAATCAGCTGTTTCTTACACAGAGAGGTCATTAACCTTAAGATTATACTTATTTTTTAGGTTTTATCTATTGTACTAAATCCAAAATAAATGACTTTTGATTAAAAAAAAAGCTGGTTTTCGGATTTATATAACCTCAACATTTAAAAAAATGTTCTAATTTCTAAAAGTCGTAGAACAAAAGTTGTTTGTTAAGGTCCACATAAGTAGCCTTCAACCGCTTGCCAATACATTTACCAATAACCCTGTATATTATGAAGGCGATGGTGGGATGAGCTCGGCCCTCTTTTATGGGAGAGTGGTCAATAGTGGTCATTAATAGCACAGCCTAAATAAATTTTTATTGAACATAGCGCCACCTAGCCTAAAATTAAGCAACTAGTACTGTGTTATGGCCTGACAATGGATATCATATTTTTTGTAAATAAGTACATTTACCTAGACTACAAAAAACAGCATTAATTAAGAGACAGTGAAAGTATACCTTTTGTTCCAGGCTTGCCTCCCAACACCCATATCTCTCCAGAGTTAAGTTTCCGCCGGCCCACGATGCAGGACAGTAATGTGGTCTTCCCGCATCCTGAAGCACCCAGGAGTCCGTAACTGAAATATTTATTTATTGGTTAGAAATAATTAAAAAAAAAACATAAATTTAGAGTGAGTTTATTAAAATTAAATTAAAATTAAAATTCATTTATTTCAGATATTAAAATCCATAATTACAAAATTACAAAAATACAAATTACTAAATATTCAATGTCAAATTTTCAAATATAAAATAAATCAAATAATAAATAAGCATAAATAGAATAAAATAAAATAAAAACCGAAATTAAAATGTCATAAAATATAAAAACCGAAATTGAAAATCTAAGAGTTAAAATTATAAATAGGATTAGTTAGCATGCAGCTGCATCCACCTCCTTAACATTGGTGAGTCCCACCGCTCAGACAATACCATTATGCAGGTATATCTGAATACACATTAAAAATAATCCAAGACTAAGTCTAGTTTCTTAGCCTAAGAAATTTTTAGGTTGCAATTTGCTATAAAATATCACGTTATTTTTTTTTAGGTAAATTAGAATTTTATTTAAAACTTAGTAAGTCTATTTTTGAAACTTCGGTAAACTAAAAACTTATATATATTTACAATGACGTACCTAAAGTTCCTATAAATAAAACATACATATGCCATAAAAACGTGGAATCATACCTACTACCAATTCTTCAAATCATTCACGGAATCTATTTTAATCATCTATTGTTAATCGATTTACCACACGTATAGTATTTTTTTACAAAAGTTAAATTAACCCATCAATGATCTATGTAGGTATACAGGGTTATTGGTAATTATACTAGCAAGCCGTTGAGGGCTACTTCTGTGCACTTTGAACTTTTGTTCTACGACTTTTGGAAATTCGACAAAAATATGAAAATTTAAAGATGTGAAAGAGAAAAAACAGCGGACTTTTTAAAACAAAGGTCACTTAGACTAAGAACAGTAGATAAAACCTAAAAAATAAGTAAAATTTTAAGGTTAATGACCTCTCCGTGTATGGAGCAGCTGATTTTCAAGAAAATCTAACCTCAAAATTTTCAAAAAAAGGTTCGAATTTCCAAAAGTCTGTGAACAAAAGTTGTTTGTTTGGGTGCACAAAAGTAGCCCTCAACAGCTTGCTACTATAGTTACCAATAACCCTGTATATCTATGCCCTTTCCGGAAGTATTACAAACAAGTTGCCTACAATGGTAATAACAATTATCTTAATAACTTCTTGTTTGTTTATCCTGGTTTCATATAGCTGAGTAATAATTGACCAGTTTTATATTTTTCTGTCTTTTTTTACGCAAAACAGGGTGACTTCAAAGTTTCAGCTATATTTTAATTTTATTTATTAAGGCGCAAATTGAAGCGTAATGCCAAATGTTTTGGCCGATAACTAAAAGCTTTTTATTGTAAATAATAAATAAATATTGCAGGACATTTCACACATCGCCATCTAGCGCCAAGCTAAGAAACTAGACTTGTGTTATGGGTGCGAGACAATAAATATACTACTTATATACTTTTCTTTCGTAAATACTATATACTTATAATACATAGAAACAACCAGACCACAGACAAATATCTAAACATAAATACTTGTCTGAGGCGAGAATCGAACCCGCAACCCTGTGCTCGGCAGTCCGGCATGGTGACCATTGTGTCAACTGGGTCGTCAACTAGGTATTGCATGCAAGACTGTTCTTAAGTGTTGTTGTTTGTTCCGTTTGTAGGTACTTTTTAATTATAAGTTGTATTTATTACGGAACCTTCCGTGTTCAGTATAACAACACCTTTATGATGTTGTTGGGGCTGCCTCGGTTTTGCAGCGCATTAGGGATGTTTGCAGAATCGTTTTTTATACCATAATGCGAAAAAGATGCGCGTCCCTGGTGCGTAGGGTGCGTAGCAGTGCCAACACCATTTTGGCCATGATCGCTAGCAGGCTGGATTGCGAGTATATAAACCACTGTTGTGCCACTGCTGGTGTAGGAATTAAAAGATAATGGCATGGTACCGATGTCTTTAATTTTTATAATAAATAATAATAATAAATATGTTTATTGAGTTCTCCACAATAAAAATAACAACCGTATAAGATACTTAATAGTAATATATAAGACATATATATTGCTTGGTAAGCTTGGTATGGTTATTGCGGAGACTGGAGCCTGCACTAAAGTTTTATAAAAAACCTGTTTTACAGGTCTCCAGGCCCTCACCTTAAAGATTTAGGTCGCGCAATATTCATATATACATTAAGGTAATTCAGCAAGTTTTTTGAGTTATACAAATCGTTTAGAAAAAGGTGGTACAATTTATATTGAGCCGTGTAATCTGTGTATGTTGTAGTAGGTATTACGTATGATTATAATTGTTGTGTTACTTCCCAGGTAGCTTCAAGAGCTGGGCTGGGAGATTGTTTAATAGGTGAACAAATATTTGCTTGTTTAGTGTAGGTAGATGAGTAGGAGGTTTGGATAGTGTAAATTCATTATGAAGATGTTGTTAATGATCTTATAAGGGATATTGTGGAGTCTTTTATTGAATATTTGATTGAATGAATATTGAGGGAAGGAGGCAATATAGAATAATATATCGTATATCATGTTAGTAGGGACGGTAATAGATGTAGTTGTTGACATAATAATATAAGCACATATTTATGTATTTGTAGGAGTGTGAAATAGGAAAATAATAGAGAACATAAAAAAGACCTAGGTGTTATGTTTACAATGTTTCTATTTTTAACCCCCGACGCAAAAACGACGGGGTGTTATAAGTTACGTGTCTGTGTGTGTGTGTGTGTGTCTGTCTGTGGCATCGTAGCTCCCGAACGGCTGAACCGATTTTGATTTAGTTTTTTTTGTTTGAAAGGTACTTTATATTTTATTTGAATTACTAACATAGGAATAAGTACTTTAATAATAATATGCGACTCTGTAACTTGAGTAAATAAAAAACTTGACAGGTGTCCAGGGACACCCGGATGGAACGAAGTTTTCGATTAATTAGTGAAGGAATTGTAATAAAATCAAAAAGTGCCGTTAAAACTTTTGGTCTTAATTTTTTCCGTCTAGCCCACTTTCGCAACGCGCCATAAGGAACTTCGTTCCAATAAAGGTAAAAATTTAATTAGCTTTAGGCGACCAAAGGGCTGGCTACATTGGCAAACGGATCGCCATCCAAAAGGCAAATTAGCCAGACATAGGGCATATACCAGCCTACAAAATTATTCACACACAAGTAAATAGGAATATAGTATCTCAGCGAAATATTCTTTAAATATTTTGATTAATTAACCGGTCCTTTATTGACTTTTTTTATATAAACAAAACTTTATTTAATTAGTATTAATCCTTAGGTACATTTTATCACCTTCTTTGCAGGTTAATGAATATAAATATTTTGCCATTTCCGTCACAAAAATCAACTTCTGCCATCCGTAACAAAAAAAATAACTTGCATCTGAATTTTTAAATAATTTTTGTATAAAAATACTATGATGTTAACTACCGCTATTAAATTATGAAAAAACAAGGACTTGTCTAGGTTTTATCTAAATATAGACCATACGGAAATTTGTGGTAATATATAAATGTAAAAAAACTTGTTTGTTTGTTTTAAATAACTATTTTAACAGATGTAACTAAAAGACTACTGTTTTAATTGTTACGAATATGCTTTAAAACTACACGACCGATTTTGTTGAAACTTGGGATAGATTTATTCCATGAGAGTAACATAGGCTACTATTTATCCCGATATTCCCACGGGAACGGCGAGTCCTGCTGTTTCAAGAAAGGATATTTTGTTTTCCAGGGATTCTTCAGGGGCAAAATAGCCGAAAGAGCGGTATCGGTCTAGTTGTAAATACCTCGACTTTCATTCCGAAGATCGTGGGTTCAAATCCCAGTCGGAAAAGCAATAATGGATTTTTCTTTTGAATAATTTGCTCTTACAGTGAAGGAAAACATCGTAATTAAACCCGCGGCGGCTTAGTTGTCTCCAGATGTATTGAGTTTTTCAGCCATGATCGACTAAGCTGAAAGGATAGTATAGGTGCTGGGCATAGTCTACTATATCCTCATACAACACCTAATAGGGACTATAGACCTCAGTAGCTGGTATAAATTTCAACTTGCTAGGTCCACTTGGTCCTGAGAAAATCGGAGACACGGACAGACAGACGGACAAGAGAGTGATCTTAAATGGTTCCTTTTTACCTTTACCGTACCACTTCAGCACACAACTCTTCTCGAAATTTAATGTTTTTGTTTGTAATCTGAATATGTTGATGCTTCTTGTAGTGCAATAAATTAATATCTATCTATCTACGTTTTGAGTTACGGAACCCTAAAAAGGAGTGAACAAAAGAGGTATAGTTGAGGGAAAACAGCCCGTATACAAGTACAAGTGTATATCTTGTAGCACATACATGTTGTGATCGCACGGTCTGCCGAGTGCCGACCTCTTGACGCAACCGAGGACGTATTATTTCAACACCACCGGTACATTCTCCACTCGTATTCTGAACCTTACCACCTTAGACATAAAGCTTACACCTCCGTAGGATATGTGGCCATTGTGTTTCTTCATTTATAACATTAAGACGCCCATTTAATTTGATTACGTTTATGGAAATACGTTTGTTGGAAATTTTTTACTTGATTCTGATCTCGTGAGGTTGTAATACGAATTTTGCACATCTAGACGAATAACTTTTGGAAATTTAACTTTTTTAATGTTCAGGTCATACTCGCTGTAGGTTAGCCAGTTTTTTAAATCCTTTCCTTATGCTAATTATATTATTCCATTCTTCCTCGGCAATCTCATTTTTGACTGAACCAACGATCTTCACAACCTCAAACCTATATAAATAAAAAGTAGCCTTCTTCAATAAATGGACTATCCAAGACAATAAAATTTATCAATTCAGACCAGTAGTTCCTAAGATAAGCGCTCCCAACCAAAAAAACAAACTCTTCAGCTTTATGAAGACTCGCGGTTTCCCCCACGTAATTCTTGATTCCGTGGGAATATCGGGATAAAAAGTAGTGTATATTTTTCAATTCGATCTAGCAGTTCCTGAGATTAGCGCGTTCAAACAAAAAACGGAAGAAGAAAAAGGAAGTTTAGATAAAGTATTTTGCATCTGGCATGCTATATATTGAGCCTTAATGGAAAAACTAGTTCAGTAGTTAACAGATACTTAAACAGGTGTTCTATTTTAAAGCTATGGAATTTTTTAGCTAAGTTGTCCTTTATTATATCTGTTTTTATAATTATGTACATAGGTAATTACGATATGCGTATGATCTTGAAGAACGGTGTTAGTCTAGTGGTAGTGGTAGTCTTGAGGTATTTTTCTTACTGAAATTATGGAAAACATCGTAATAAAACCCGCGATTTAGTGTTAAGAATAAAATAAGTATTGCCTTTGTCAAATTGGCATTTAAATGTCACTTAGTTCCCGCCATTTTTAGTCTATGGCAGTCCAAACAATATTTGTGTGCAGTAATCACGCAGTTATGTTGTCTTGGATTCAATAAAACGATTTTCTATTTTAAATTGCGTTTTCGTCCAACGCTGGGCTTCCATAAATCTCAATCCTTAGTTTAGTCTAGAGTTCTTTCATCTGGACTCTGTCGACTACGCTGAGAGGGTAAACATAGTCTATACCATCTAACACATGCCTCAGTCACTACGTAGCGGCCTAAGGTGAAAGGGTACCGGCACGGGCGCTCTCTCC
The DNA here is from genome assembly GCA_951213275.1 of Idaea straminata. Classification (NCBI taxonomy): domain Eukaryota; kingdom Metazoa; phylum Arthropoda; class Insecta; order Lepidoptera; family Geometridae; genus Idaea; species Idaea straminata. Next base: position 10,660,407 of record OX577867.1, on the reverse strand, counting down.
ATACAAACGTAGTCACTGTTTCCTCCCTGGATAATGACACTAGCACAAATATTTTTGTGCCATAAAATCTATAACTGTCATGACTACGCCCCTATGTTTTGGTTTTTTTCATTTTCTAAATAGCATAGAAATTAAGATTTCAAAAACAAAAAAAAAACAAAACATGGTCATGGCAATTATAAGTTTTATGCAACTAAAATATGTGCTCTAGTCAGGGAGAAAACATGGCAGGCAACTACGTTTGTATGGAGAGAGCCCCCGGTACCCTTTCCTCTTAAATAGCATGGATTAACGGTTTTAGTATTAAATCATCTAGATTAGATATAAAGGCCAATATTATTGATATGATCTTGAAATCGAGGTCTGAAAGGACTCATTAATTATTACATATTTATAATTACTTATATGATTAATTAAACTAAACCACCTATGCCCTGCGGCTTCAGCCGTATCTGGGTAAAAAGTAGCCTACACGTTATCCTAAAGGATCCTTGGGTTCCCTTACAAAGTTTTATTAACATCATTCCATTAGTTTTATCTTTATTAATATGATTAAGCTGAAAAGTTTGTTTGTTTGGTTGAACGCGCTTATCTTAGGAACTACTGGTCTGAATTGATGAATTTAATTGTCTTGGATAGTCCATTTATTGAAGAAGGCTATAGGTTACTTGATCGGGACTTAGGCTAATGAAACTGCGAGGCGCGGCTAGTCCATACTTCTATACTAATATTTTAAAGAGAAAAGATTATTTAGTATTTTTTGTAATGAATAGGCTCCGAAACTACTGGACCGATTTTGATGAAACCTGGTATGAGGATACATTGATTCATTCAGAATAACATTGACTATATTTTATCCCGATATTCCCACGGGATTGGGACTTAAGCTGGTGAAACCGCGAAGCACAGCTAGTTATAAATAAATAAACAAAACGTATATTTTTTATAATATAAACTACTAGCGACCCGCTCCGGCTTCGCACGGTTATATTATGCATGTATTATACATATAAACCTTCCTCTTGAATCACTCTATCAATTAAAAAACCGCATCAAAATCCGTTGCGTAGTTTTAAAGATCTAAGCATACATAGGGACATATAGCGGAAAGTGACTTTGTTTTATACTATGTAATGATGGTATAGTCTATGGTTTTGTTTAAACAAGTTTGATAATATTATGGTGATTGGTGCCTAGACAGACAACGGATGAAATACTAATACATTTGAACGTAACAAAAACCTTGTATATTTTGGGTACTTATAGGTAGGTAGGTCCCAGGACAATACTAAAAATGAATATTTTGCAAGAAAATAAAATAATTATTTGATTCAAAGTTCGGAAAAGTAACCCTAAGTAACTGAAAATTTTGGGAATTTGCATCAGGCCCTTGGGTAAATATGGGGTTGTCAAATTTTGAAAAACTCTCGAACTCCGTGATAATTCAATCAAAAACTAAAAAAAAGTTAAAATTGAAACTCGTGCGGTCTCAGTTTAGAGCGAACTACAAGTTCTATCACGAATGATCGAGCATTAAAGCATTGAAATATATTTGATTTTGTCAGTTTTTAATTTGCAAAAGTAAATAAATAGTACCTACCTATTGTTTATACAAAGTTCGAAAGTTAGTTCTTACCTGCATTAGTTCTTAAAATATGAAGAAGAAAGAAAGTTCAAAGTCCAAGGCGTACCTATTTTCATTAAATTGTTAGAAAATTTTATGTTATTGATGTCAATATAGTTTGTATTTTAAGCTTATATGCTTTGTTAATTTAAACATGAAAGTGATCTTACTACGATTTTTACCTTTTAAGGTACGGAACTCTAGAAAATAGTAGTATCATACTTTAACTTATTAGAACTTTTACGGGATTTTAAAACAAGAAAAAGAAACAACGAAATCCGACAGTATTAAGTGGAGAATGGTGCTATGTATTTTTGTTTGCAATTTGTTACCTTCTTAAATGCGATAAGAGCAATAACCTCTCAAGGAAAATAATTGAAAACTTTAATTGTCAGATTAACGGAACTATAACGTGCTATAACTATTAAAACGTTAGATTTAATTTATACCTACCCGCTATTTAAAAGCTCATAACAAAGAAATTCAAATTAAAGAAATTGGCAAAACAGAGTAATTTAGGGTTTTTTTTCAACAAATAGAACTGTTATAAAGATCGATGATCATTAGATTAACTGTTTTCGTAAGTTGATGACCTTTTGCGAAAATACGTATTAGGTGAATGTTACCCGGATGCCCGTGAAATTTATTTTCTTTTTTGTTTTTTTTCTTGTGCAAGTTACTCAGATGTAATTCTACCATAGAAGATATTTTTTTGTCTAAATACTAATTTCTTTATTATGTTTAACTATCCAGAAAATGTAAATGTTATATAAAATTCAAAGTCCTAATTGACTGAGATTTAGGTATATCAACGCACAGCTGAAACCAAATTTTGGCAAAGGATTTAGCAAAATTCACATCATACGCGGACGAAGTTGCGGGTAAGAGCTAGTGAACGTTAATTATCAATTATTGTTAAATAGTAAATACTTTAATCTGAATTTAGGACAATATCAAAGCCCTGCAAAGGTCAGTATCACTATGAAGGTTTAAAACTTGGGAAATTAAGTTACTTGAGTCGCGGATAACAAAATAATATTCTTACTATTCGATTTCTAATAGGTCGTTTTTATGAAATATATATTTTTTAATTTGCCGGCTTCCGGTTCGAAATTCCCTTAACTTATTTTTTCAAGGCACTTAATTACTTTATTATTACTTTTAATTGCGCTTAATGTTGATTATAATTAATTATGAGCACCTACCTCTAAGAATAATAAATGTGTTAGTTGGATGTTTATGAATGGTATATGGTTAGGTATTTGTTTTTTTTTTACTGAAGGCCATTTAATTTTAATTTAATACCTAAAATACCTACAGAGTCACTTTTTTATAACAAAACTCTTCAATAAAGGGTGATAAAGATTAGCAATCTCGAGAATTCGGTAAACTGGTTGCTAAATAATTATTAATAACCCAAAACTTCGTAAAAACATTATTATTTTTGTAAATAAAAAACAGATACAATCGCCTGATTTTTTTAATTAAATTCATTAGGAAATAGAGTCAAGGCTCATATTTAAGCGGCTTCTTTAGCTGAGTTCTTCTTAAAAAACTGTCAATTAAAAAAGATAGTTACGAATGACCTTCATAATTATGTTTTACCGCAATGTTTACCACTCATCCACTTCCGTAAACCCATCCAAAACCATAAAAAGAAATGTGAAAAAACAATAATAAATTGGACAAAAGCCATACAATTATCCATAAACAATAACCATTAATGAGTAATGGGAAGTTGAGGAAGTGTCCACGGCACGTTCGTCATGTGAAGGTCGAGAGAATAACCGATTGTTCACCTCTCTGTTACCTACTGCAGCCACTGGACATCCTTCCTCAATAATAATTAAATATTACTAATTAGGAGGGTACTCAACTATACAAAAACATAAAACATGCCCGTCGAATTGAGAACCTCCTTTTTTGAAGACGGTTTAAAATAAATTTTAGGTCTTTTCTCCTCTTAAGAGGAAAGGGTACCGGGCGCTCTCTCCATACAAACACAGTCGACTGTTTCCTCCTTAAAAATATTGACACTAGAGCAAATATTTAGGGGCATAGTCATGGCAGTTATAGGTTTTATGCAACAAAAATATTTGTGCTAGTGGCAATATCCAGGGAGGAAACAGTCGACTACGTTTGTATGGAGGGAGCCCCCGGTATCCTTTCACCTTAATACTGTCCTATTTCGGTATTTATTTTTTTTGGTAATTATTTATTAAAAACTAGTAGCTCTCCGTGGTTTCACCCGCGTAGCCTATATTATTAAAAAGTAGCCTATATTACTGTCAATGAATAAATGTATCCTCATACCAAGTTTCATCAAAATCGGTCCAGTAGTTTCGGAGCCTATTCTTTACAAAAATAAACACAAATAAACCTCTTTATAATATTAGTCTAGCCTAGGCTATGTAAGCTTAGAATAAAAACTCTAAGCAATTGGCATTAATAACAACAATTATAAAATAGATAATTTTTTTACTATCACTAAAAATTCCACCATCACGCAAAGGTCCCGACTCGTAGCCAGGCCTTTTTGTAAAAATTAAGAACAAAAAATTTTTAATTGCTTTACGTCATATATAAAAAATTGGCCATTGAACCTAGGACATGTATCTCCAGAACACGCCCTCCAATTAAAAGCTACAAGAAACTCATAGGCGAACCAGAGTATGTAGCCCATATAAAGTTAATCTGTCACTGCATATCTCCACTGAGTGCCTCACACATAACATGTTATCTCTATCCAAACGCCCATTCTTCCTGCTCAATTAATCAATCAGTGGTGTCCTCAACAGTTCTTGGACATCGTGATGGTTTCTTAAAACTTTGTAATAAAATTAATGATTCAGAATGAATGGAAGAAATGCTAATGATGGCTAAGTCATATATACCACCCGTGATAGAACTCATGGGTGGTATTTGAGTGAGCAATCATGTACCTATCGAATTCTTGTTATCATTAAATTGTACCACATACTTAACATGACAAATTAAATTTAGATTTTATAGCAGTAGTAAAGTATTAAGATTCAATTGAAGTATTTAATATTAATTTCGTTGTGTGTGGTCAAACTCATATCTATAAATTTATAGCTTGTATCACCTTCAAATTGGCTTTTACATTTTTTTCTGTAAGTAAGTATTTTAAAATTCGCAAATGTTTTTAAAAACCTCTTATTACCAATTTTTATTAATTTGAATTATTGCACAAAATCAATCGATAACGTCATCTTGCATGGATGGCACAATCCTTCCTTTCTTTATATTTTAACTTAAAACATATTTTTAGAAATATTTGCATATAAGCTTATACACAATCTAAAATTACCCACCGAACAAAGTCTCAAAATACAAAACAACTCTAGTGAAGAAATGATGAATAAAGTGACTGCGATGTACAAAATAAATGCAAAGAAAAAAATACCTAGAAGAAGGAATGTGTCCCCGGATTTCATTATACGAAACTATCTTAATAACTTTATTCTAGTCATTTTGTTATACGAAGAGAATCTCCACATCATATCATAATAACTCATGCTTTAAAGTAAATTTTTCTTTAAGCAAGTGCCTAATCATTTGAATACCACCTACGCGCAGGTCGTTGCATGGAAAGATCGCTCAATTGCCTATTGTATTATGATTCATATTGAAACACAATTAATTACCTTATCATGCTTTATGTGGTTTTATAGTTTCCTTTTAATTTGCCAACTCATTTAATTATTAGGTCGTTACTAGGTTGGGTACATTTGAACATTGATCTTTTACAACTGGGCATTATAAAGTGTTTTTAATACTTTACTAATGTAATTTATTATTACAAGTTGTCATTTATGCATACTTAAAATAGGGAAGGTCTTAACATGGATCCTTGAGGGACCCCCATAGATATAAGAGATACAGAGAATTGTGCCTACATATAATGAGGCCATAAGATTCAGATCGAAGTGACTTCGTTAATACTGTATTAATATACATAGTGTCTTGACAAATATATCATGTTCAAAGCAATCGAATGCATGACTAAGATCTTTAAAAAATTTGTTTATTCTTTGACTGTACCATATGAAAAATTCCGCGAGTCTTTTTCATATTCAAAATTGTACAGTGGATGTGTTAACTTTGAATAGTCTTAAATTAAAGTTGGCTGTGTGCCTTCGGATCGCGCCCAGCGATGAGAAGAGGCACATGAAACTCATTATGAATTTAAAACCACGGGTCAAAGCATTTACTGTAAATAGTAAATATAATATGGTATAGGTAACTCACATTGTGCCCTTAGCGACGGTCATGTTGAGGTTGCTGAGTACATGGTTAGGCCTCTTGTTTGATCCGTAGTGTTTGAACGCATGCCGAACGCACACCGCTTGCTGCCGCTTTTGCCATATCTGGAAGAAAACAATTTATTTATCAGATATGTTATAAGACTAAACCAATTTTTGGATTTTATATAAGAAAACTGCAATCAAATCGGTTCTTTCGTTTCGAAGCTATGATGGCGTGAACACAGAGAATAAGTGACAGACATAGTGGTGATACTTATAACATTTCTCTTTTCTCGTTCGTTAATCGTAATCGACAATATTTATTAGGTAGATAGATAATTTATAGATCCCAAATCACCTGATAATAAAATTAATGCGGCACAACCACGCCTTTTAACAACTTTTATTGATGTTAAAGTCTGTTTATTTGTTTGATATACCCTAATCACAATCAAACTTAAAAACAAAAAAAAACTAGAACTCAATAAATGCTATCCCCCCATACTAGACAGAAACCTATTAGAGTAAAATATTCAGAAAAAAAAACAACCGTTACAGTGTAGTGGTAATGCAGTTAGAAATATTACAATATACATATTTAAACAGACAGCATTATATGTAAGTATGGAATTTTAAAGAAATAATACTTCAACGTACTTAGAAATTTATCAACTAAGACAAACAAACAGTCATCATTTGTCATAGAATAACAAGAAAGCTCATAGCCAATAACAAGTCAATTCTAATGTACCTTAATAACTATGATTTAGCTTGCGTCAAGTCGTAGCTAACCATTACAGACTTATAGAGAACAAATTGGCTATTGTCTGTATGTTTGTTACTAGAATGTTCTAAGTAGGAAATGATGATGACGTTGTAGATGATGCTAGTAATACGTTTGAACTTTATGTCAGAATTTATTTAATAACTATCAATTTAACGAAGGATATTAGAAAACGATAGTCACTCCTAATTTCATGATAGGAACTTTGAAACGTCCTTTTTTGACTTTTAAAACGGAAGAGTTTTTAATTTCACGGTAGTAATTTTGCAAGGACTTTAGACGGTATATGTAGGTATAATCCCCTTTTATGGCATATTCTGAGATTATTCTTTAGACATTCATATCTTTGTGTCCATTGAATCACCTAACTGTTATTGGCAATTGCTAAAATAGTTTCCTATAGGTAAATAAGTCCCCATTTGGATATTTTATTACTTATTCTACAAAATCTGTGTTCATTATCCTAACAAAAACTACAAAATTAACATCATTAACCTTTCAGAGACATCTTAGAAGTAAAAAATTAAGTATCAAAAGGTTTTTTGTATTCCCTACCAATAAATTATCCTCTAAGCTCAAGACACAAAAGTCACGTTATACAGTGGAAAATTATCGTGTATTCTTCCTTCTGACATGTAAATCTGTCAGCGGTAAACTCGCGCAAAAACACATTGAAACTGACATTGCGCCTGAGTTCAGGCGACACAAGGCTGATGGCAATAAACTTGACATTTGTCCCCTATTAGCGTAGACAAATACGATAGAGGAAGTATTATTAACGATAGCACGTTTTGAAAATGTACAATGATTTTAAAATATTTAACACTGTTGCTTATACATAGATAAGATGAAAATTATGTTTGTTTGACGGTTTAAATGTGCGACGCATTTCAGTGAAAATTTACATAGACTTACTGTCTACTAGCTGCGTCCTATTTCATCTGCGTAAATTCCAATCATGTAGGAATATCGGGATGAAAAGTATCCTATATCCTTTTTTTTATTTTGACTTAAGTCTCTGCCTAGAAAAGATCGCTATGAGCGATAAGGCCGCCCTTTTTAAAACTTAGAAGCTTTGTTTTTTTATATTTAATGTAATTTAAATATGGTGTTTACAATAAAGAATTTCTTTAATTTATTTTAGAAATCTTTTTATCTCTGAAGAACGCAGGTCCATCATTAATTTGAAGGACTATAATAGGTATTCATCATCATCATAATGACTAGCTTTTGCCTGCGACTTCGTCAGCGTAGAAGTCAAAAATGGTATAGGATTTTGTCCCATACAAACTATGCCCCCCTTTTCACCCCCTAAACGGTGGAACCCTCCAAGTTTCAGGTCTCTACGATCAGCGGTTTAGGCTGTGCGTTGATCCGTCAGTCAGTCATTCAGGACAAGGCATTTTGTACGTATAGATTTTAAAAGATGTCTTACCGTACTGCCTTCTTTGTCAAACGGTGTAGAGAACTGTAGTTGGCTTAACTTTGTATCCTTCTCGTCACCCATCGCAGATGGAGGCGAGGTCTCTCTGTAACAAATTACAATAATATTAATATTAGCTTTACCTGATGAAAATTACACATAGTACATTATTATAGACTTTAAATAATGAAGGGGATAGTGACTGTACTATGTTCAGTTGCTAATTGTTGATATCGTCAATCCATAGACTTATTTTACTTTTTGGAACGAAGTTTCTTATCGCGCGTTGCGAAAGGGGGCTAGACGGAAAAAAATTAAGACCAAAAGTTGTAACGACACTTTTTGCTAGCCGTGAGTCGTGCGCGTATTTCTCAGTCTGTATGTCTCTCTTTCTCATAGAAAGCAAGCCAGTTATTTTTATGAAATTCATCTTATGCCAATTTCATACAATACTTTGTCAATTTCATACAAAAAAATCTTTCGATTGGCGATATCGCTAATAGAAAGTAATCTTGTCTAAGGGGGCTGCCCCGTTGGACTGAACCGACACATGACGATAGGGCTAACGCCAGCGACCCCAAGATCGCAACAACTGGCAATCTAGAACCATGGACCCGACTCCGAAATGAGCTATAGCGGTCTAAGATGTAACTGCTTTCCTAGCAGATACCTGTTCCCTAACGACCTTAAAGACCCCCAAATTGTACACGCCAGGAAAGAATGACGCAGGCAACTGATTCCATTCCCTTGCTGTACGAATAAGGAATAAATAAATATTGCAGAAGGCACACAGCGTCATCTAGCTCAAGCTAAGCAACTAGACTTGTGTTATGGTAGCTACACTAGAGTTACTTTTCTATACTTTTTTACCATACAGAAACACCCATACCAGAAACAAATATCTGTACATAAACATTTGTTTAAGGCGGGAATCGAATGATGCAGAAAAAGCTTAGTGCGAGTATTTGCGAATTCCACCATTACTCGCATATCAGTTTACCTGGTTATATGACGAAATAATGAAGATGGCAAAATTAGGTCGTGCAGCTACCATTTTACCTGCTTCGAAAGTAGGTAAAGTACCTACTTTTCGGTAGTTTAACAATACTAACCCACTTAAAGCAAAGCATGCAGATTTAATCGAGTATTTGTAACAGTTGTTACATAATTTCATGCCACAATAACCATTTATTCAATGTTATGTCAGTGTTATAATTTTGTTAGCTATAGAGAGTAAATTACCTATTCAAATACATAAGTAGGCACATAGATAGATAAATCTTATTCTGTTTAACAGTATTAAAGTAAGTATGTAGTTAAATTGGTTAATTAATAATAAAATAATAATAATTACTGTTTTATAGATCAAAAATCACGATTTTATAATAAATATAATAGAAAGAGGTAAAACAAATAGTTTTTTTTAAAACTTTCAATACTATGTAAAAATGCCACTTACACGCCTTTCAGAGGCAATATTTAGAATAGCTTTTGGTAACCGGGTATTTTTCTCTTTAAAAAACTAACAACCGCGTAAATGATACCTGGATTAACATATAAGCTACTTTTTATCCCGATATTCCCACAAGATCGGGACTTACACAGGTGAAATCGCAGTAGGCAGCTAGTTAGTAACAAATAAACATTTTTAGGGTTCCGTACCTCAAAAGGTTCAAAAAGGAACCCTTATAAGATCACTTTCGTGTCTGTCTGTCCGTGTTTCAGGAACGGGAACGGTCTCAGGAACGGGTGGACCTAACAAGTTGAAAATCATACCTGATACTAAGGTATATAGTCTTTATTAGGTGTATAAAAATGAAGGTCCTGGGTCAACACGATAAAAAGATATGGGCAAATTTACATTTTCGTGAAAACTTGTGAGTACCAAAATTTACCTTAATTTCCAACTTTTTATGTATTTCGGATGTATCCCTTTACTTGTGCTATAAGGCCTTGCTTTTAACCAAAATTGTCAATTTCAGGCGAACCGGAAGTACCCCAAAGTTTTGGGTCGAAAACCTATATGGTAGTCCACGTTGACCTAGAATCACGAAATTTGGCAAAAAGCAAGGTCTTACAGCACAAATAAAGGAAAAATTCTAAAACATAAAAAAAGTTGAAAAGAGGTGTCCCTATAAATACATAGATAAACCAATTTATCTTGACCCTTAAATTGTATGAGCACCCAAACGAAATAGAGGTCAAGTTAAATTGGTACTAACCACGGCAAGGGTAGAGAAAGAGTTGAAACTAATGTACGGAACTACGGAACCCTTGGCGCGCAAGTACGACTCGCACTTGACCGGTTTTATTTTTAACAAAACCATAAATCAATGATGATTTAACATCATTCCAGGAACAATATCGCATCTCCTTGACCCACTCGGAGACCATCACGGTCAACCGGTTCACCATGACGCTGACGGCCGAAACACTCAAAATGTGGACACATTACTTACATATTGTATATGGATATTTTATTACAAGGAAGTTATGAATCTATAAAGTTAAACGACAGATTGAGGTAAATATTGTTAACTAGCTTATGTCTGTGACATCGTCTACTTAGGTGTTAAATTGTTTCATATCCTTTCTAAGCGACTAGCGACGTTTTTAAGACGTTTGGATGTGGTCTATGTACAATTGTATCAAGCATCCAAAGAAATAAAAAATATTGACTTTGACTTTGACTACTTTATTCCAAATTTTTGCCCGATACTTCCATTAGTTTGAGCTGTGCGTTGATCAAGAAAGAGGTTCCGTGCAAAGATAAAAAATAACCCTTATAAGATCACCCTTTTGTTTGTCGTTGATATATGAGTCGGTCCAGTCAGGACTTTGAATTCAATATTTAAAGATAAAAAGATATTTCAGTACCTACCTATTTTTGAAAAAAAAATGTTAAAAATCTTAATAAGTGGCAAAATAATAAATAAATAAAGAATAAGACTTGGAAAAATAAATTAAATAATTAAAAATAAATACTTAATATTGCAGGACATTGTACCTACACTGATCTATCTAGCCCTTAGCTAAGCAACTAGGCTCGTATTATGGTGGCCAGACAATGAATAGAATACTTGCACATTTTTCTTTTATAAATACATACAGGAACACTCAGACCAGAAATAAATTTTCGTACATAAATATTTGTTAGAACCCGCAACCTTATGCGTCGTAGGCGGGTGTTCGTCCACTACGCGACAGAGGTGCTCAAAAAAAATTACGGTAGGTAACTCTGCGGGCCACCTTCCACTTTAATTAAAAACTAAAATATTTCGTAAATATAGGAAAAGTACTAAAAACAGGTCATTAGATAAATATTTATCTGAAAATCAATTCATTTGTTTATATTTTTGTTATTTTGACACTGATAACAAGGTTTATAAAAAACCTTTTGGTACCTTACTAAAAATCGTGCTAATTTAAATTATTTGATAGTAAAGTGATCGTGATTCGTAGCACGCATTCGACCACGTTTTGTCACCAAGTCATCACAGTCTCATGGCCACTCGTATGTCGACATCAACTGACCATCACCAACCAGCAGTACCTTTGACTACCCATCTCTGTCAGACGTAAGACCGACCTTCGCTAGTGCAGTGAGACGGCAATATTTATAGATTACGTCTTTAACTATACATAACAATATCATAATCGATTATTAATTAAGATTTCTCGATATTAAATCGAAACTTTTAAATTCAATTCATTAAGTATATTTAGTAAATTATAGCTCTTCTCTATACTTATTAATTCGTTTGTCCTGCCTGACTGACTATCTATATATAGCCTATAGATAGAAAAAACTACAAAGTCTAGAAAGCTATTTATTTATTTCATAACGTAAGCATTTTAAGAGAAAGGATTTTGTGAGAATTTTAATCTTTTCTCAGGACACGGTCAACTAAGCAGATAGGTGCTACAAACCTACTCCGTCCTCACGCAAGAAGGAAATAGGTCTAGTTGTGGATAACAGCCCGTGTAGAAGCACAACCTTTTTAATCCCGGTATCGATCGAAACCCGCAGATAAAAAGGGTTAGTCCCGCGCTGCCCCATTTTTATTCCCACCGCTGCTGCCGGTAATTAATTAGTCAACCAAATAACCTAGAGTTAGGTAAGTTAAAGTACGTACAGTCAACAAAAACTGTACTAGCTAAATAAATTATTTTCTATTAAAAGGTTGCCTGAAAGAAATCGCATTCAGCGATAAGGCCGCCCATTTTTGCAGCTTATACTTTTTATCTATTATTTTACTTTGTGTTCTTTCCTGTGTTGTATGATTAATTATAGGTGTTTGAACTTCACTTAACCACAATTATTTATCAGTACATACATCTCCAATCTATAAATAATAAAAGAAATACTAAAGAACAAAGGCAAGGCATAATAAATGTATGATTCACTCAATATTTGCAATATAAGCACGTTCCGTAAATGAGCTTACGTTTGCAATAAATTTTCATAGAAAATTGTCAGAACAATAACCTATTCGTTTAGAACAATTGCAATATAATAAGTTAAAAGCGATGCGGTGGGTATAATGAAGATTAATTTATAAGATTCTTACAGGTCACCTCTTTGTGCGTTACCTATCTATATCTACACTAATATAATTCAGGATTTTTTTTCTCTCTTTGTAACGAAATTACTCGACCGATTTTGATGAAACTTGGTATAAGGGTACATTGATTCATTGGGAATAACATAGGCATACATCATTTGTATCCAGATATTCCTACGGGATCGAAAGTTACGCGGGTATAACCGCGGAGTGCTCTTAGTAATCTATATTTTAACAGAAAAATCACTGCCTCGCTCACTGATCACGAAATTTCAGAAACTTCCAGTGCTAGGAGTCTCAAATTTTGCATGGGAGTTCCTGTTAGGACGTAGGTGCTCACAAAGAAGGGATTGTGCAGAAGTGATGTATATGTACATACATGTTTGTATATACATGCGGCACAGCGCACCCTCGCTAGACCAGTAATAAACGAGCTGCTCGCTGTTTAACCGGTCGTTTCATTGCCTAAATACATCTCAAGAAAGACTTCTTGAGCCCTAGGGGGGTAAAAAGGGCTTGATAAAGTTTACAGTTCATAGTAATTATAAAAGAGTTATTATGAACTTTGTTTTTAAATTAGCGATACTGCTTAATATTTTGTATTTTTTTCTAATACCAAGAAATTAATCTTTAGCGTCTATAGGAAAAGACATTTTTTTCTGTACAAGCAATTGACACTCCGTTGAGACTCTATAAAGAGATCGTACCGTGTCAGAAGCTACAAACCCGTCTTTACGCTCTAGTGAAGGGAAAAATTACAATAACAATGTGGTGACAACCTTATAGTTTAATAAATGAAGATTGCATTAAAGTAATGCTATTGTTAAACAATAGGATGTCTGGAGATTGAGATAGTAATGCAACGATGCTATGTTTTAAATAAGGTGAGATGGAATCGTAATTTATAAGGAAAAACGTCAAAATAAAAATATTTTATTTCACTGCAAGAGGAAGATATCTAGAGTATTTATATTCACACTTAGGATTTCAAGTAGTAGGGATATATTTAATGATTAGTGCCTTTCGTTCCGTTTCGAATCAGCGATCCTGATGGTAAGTGACGATCTAAGATGTAACACGCGCGTCTGAAGATACTTGTTCTTTTAGGACAGACAGTGACAAGCCGCAGATAACTGATTCAATTCTCATTCAAACGAAACGAAGCAAAACGCTTTCAAAGTACCCATAACCGAAGACAAGAGATAATCAGTTAGCAATCCATCCATTAAAAGTGAGCGAGAGAAAGTGTGGCAAATGAAGCCGCGAGACACAGTGTGTGTTACATGCTCGCTTCCTACACACGCTGTCATTAACTGTTACATATTACATTGTTAAGTATTGTATTACTGTGTGAGAGACAAGAGTATGATGTTAAGGAGCCTCTACACAATCGATGGATCACCTCCTCAAATGTCCATTGTGCCCTCGTCTTAGACCACATCGTCACCCACCATCAGAGAAGTGTGATAGTGATCAAACGCTAACCTATCATATGTAAAACATATAATAAAAACAACAAAAAAAAATCAGGATAATAACCTCAATAGGTCAGTTAGTGCATAAAAGATACAATATAATTTAATTTCTCATTGTTTTTCACTCTTCACAACGTTAAACTCATTTAATTTTACGCATTATTCACCCAATTGCATAATACACTTGCCTTTAAATTGTCGTGTGAAACAAAAAAAAACAAATGTTAATATAATAGACCAAATAACAACAGCAGTGGCGGATCTAAAAAAGTCATTTGTCGAGAATTCAGTCTCAGTCTTGGGGTTTGGGTCTCTCCGGTACTAACCCGAGAATTTATGGGGCCCTAACAGGACTAAGAGCCTACCTAATTATAGCTTCCCTTTTTCACTTTTAGAAAAATCTATTTTCCAACATCGATGTTTTTTAAGATGTTACACGCTACTTCCAGGGTTCTAATCTTATTATCGGATTTATTTTTTCTATTTTTTTCTTCTTTATATTATCGTCCATAGGGTTTATTGGAGGCTGTGGAGCCTTTTATTATCTACGGGAACCTGGGCTGCAACCGAAACAGCCCTTCGGTAGATCCGTCCCTGAACAATAGTATGTATAGAAGGTACATAGAATATAAAATTGCAGCACAACATCCGACCGCTAAAGGAAAACTTGCGAGGTCGCGCACACGATACTCGTAGACGCTTCATTGGTTCCAACCTGGTTTACACTGCAGAACAACGTATTTAAGATCACTCGCAAGAATATACAGTTCAACCCTTTATCTTTTGTAAAATCATCTTCATTCTGAAGTTGCTTGGAAGATAAAGCTATCAGTATTGTCGAATGTTAACGTAAGTTTTATTTTATGGTTTGTTCCTTGGCAGTCTACCTTTCTTTCTACAGTCGACACGGGGTTTTAAAGTTAATATAATTTAAATTCTGTTGTGGAGTACGTGAGTTATTTTAGTAAAGTAAAAATGGGGCACTAAAAGGCTTTTCAAAAATATCAGTGACAAAGTTACAAGAAAATAAACAAAATTAAGTGTTTTTTCAGATTGGAAATACAGCAAATATTTATCTAAAAATACTTCAAAACAGGTAATCTGTTTTGAAGTATTTTTACGAAATATTTAGTTTTTACTTATTAGTTTTTACTTTATTTAGTTATTAAAGAGTTATCTATACCTCAAGGAAGTAAAACATATCTACTTAAACTAGTACTAGAGCTATTCTTCAAGTGACGCCGACTAGCGACTCGGTTCCACTGTCCGTGAGTGTAACCTAGTTATAAACCTGTAACACGTATTGTAGCAAGTGTCCTACCGGCACGGATATGTAGAATCATTGGGTCATTGAATATGTTTCACGGGGTGTAATTAGGTGACACAATGTCACTGGCTCGATGTGTTATTCTTTCATATATTTACCTATTTCAAATCAACGTAAGTACTTAAGTCAAAGTTCGGTGATGTTTTTACCCGACTGAAAGGAAAGGGTTATGTTTTTCGCGCCTATCTTGTATGTATTTAATATTTTTTATAAGTAAAACATCGCAGAACTTGGTATGTTTGTAATATTCTTTATTCCCTCATATCTTCCAATCTACCTACTTGTTAATTTCTTTAATTAAGGTATCGTTCGTGTTATCAGTCCAAGTGTTCATAAATAGGTGATATAAATTTCATTGTTTAAGGTGATCTGTTTTTTAATTTTCTTTTTTAAAGCAAAATTATTGCAGTGGAAAAAAAACTAAAAGGAAAACTTTTTATTTGTCTTGTTATTTGCATTAACAATGTTATTTTAAACAACCTTGTATTTTTTAAACTTTACTAATTAGGTATTCTACAATAAATTAATTTAAACAACAAGTGACCGTCATTCTTCAATAATGACCGTTAACCCTTTGCAATTAAGTTCAATTTTCAACATAAACAGTCCTGATTATATGTAATTAAATTGTTAAATAAAACAATTACTTGCAATACATAATAATACGAAAATATGTCTGTTTGTCATGCAATTAGGCGTATCTAGTCTTTCAGCGGTAAGGCTGCCTATTATGCCACTTTAAGTTTAAAAGTTAGATTTTTTATTATGTTTTTATGTATCTGCAATGAACCAGCAGAAAATAATTCTATCTATCTTTCTAGGTCTGTCTTAGTCGTTAGGTCGTATTCTTGTAAAGCAAGTAATCAGCGCCTATTTACGTGCGTCGCCGGGGCAGTGCAAAAATGACGATCGGCGCCTGCGCCGGCAGTTCTATATGAAACGGACTTTGAACTACCGTCTTTAACTCACACGATTTAGTTATTTAAAAATATGAAATTAAAAGTTATGATTAACTGTGTGATATATCAATGCACTGTTCAAACAGCATAGAGATATCAAATTCGAAGTAGTGTGTTCTTCGTGAAGTGTAGGTATCTAATAAGAAATATTTTTTCAAAATTCCACCAATTCCATTTCATAAGGGTGAAATGATGGGCAAAGCCGCGGCCACAAACTAGTTTTTAATAAAACTAGACACTTATGACCGAATCAGATGTAAATAAGCCGAAACGTTAAGAATATTTTCAAAATAATTAACAAAAACCATGATCAGAAAAGTATGAAGAAGTACTCTTGAACCTGACGAGTATATTACATAAAGAGGCGAACGGTGCCGTGTGAACACACGAGTATACGTACACCATTGTTGTCGTTGTGAATCCATCAATTGTTAACAAATAACGTTCCCACGGTAAGACAAAGTAGGGGCTTCCCTTATTATATGAATAATCTCTTTACTTCTAGAAAATTTAAGCCGGTGTGACCCGTTAATTTGACATTTAAAAATACAGATAATGTTGCCAGTTACAGAGTTCTAAAGGTGACAATATTTTGAAAAGCTTTCGATATGTACGAAACTTGGTAAATACGTTTTAAGATTTTAAGTTGTTTTTGTAGTCGGTTATTTTTTATTTCAGTCTAGATATATCTTATGGTTTCGATGATTTTGTTTTTATTTTAAAGGTATAGAAACAAGTTAGTCTCATAAAAATGGTGAAAATCTGATCTTCAAAGCTTATCAAAATTGCAAAAAGTTTGGATCGCGAGGTGTTGTTAGCAGAAATACTATTCTAAATGCTAAGTAGGTATCTTTTATGCAGCCTTCCACTAAGATAGATAGATAGATTATTGTTCCATATATTTGACGACCCAGTTGGCACAATGGTCACCATGCCGGACTGCCAAACATAGGGTTGCCATACAAAGATAAAGTAAATATTAGATTTTGAAAAAAAAAAGATTACTTTAATGGTTTTATTTTGAGTTTTATAAATCTTAGACTCGGATTGAAGTAGGGGTACAAAAGGTCCATTATTGAACTTAATTCACAAAAAAAGGCAGAATTGCAGACCTGATAGTTTGGCTGTAATTGCGAAGTTCAGGGTGAAATCTGATTTTGACTAAAATTTCCCTAAAACCCAAATAACGTTCAAACCACAAAATATTGCAGAACACACAGGGAGGTTAAATCGATAGATACTGGGGTCCCCCACCCCCCAGCAACCGATGATCGACCCCCCTTGTTACACCGTCTATATACATATAAGAAGGTAGATACAAGACGTTATACCTTCCATATAATCAGTACGTGATTATACGAATCGAAAAGAAACATTTTTGCACACAATAGCAGCTATCACTTCATTGTCTGGCACGTTGTGCTTGCAACGCACTTATTTATCTTATCTAAATTATTATGTTGTAGTTAGGTATCCTAATAAAAGTTAGCTCTAGATCTCATACGAGCAATATTCAATGCATGAAACACTAATTGTACTATCATAAATGCGAAAGATTGTGTTAGTTTTAGCAAAAGTATAGATCCAATCAAGACTTACGAGTGTGAGATTGCGGGGAGATGCTTGTAATATTTATAAATGAATTTTCTAGTTTATTAATCATTTTCGCAGAAACTACTGAATCGATCTCGATGAAAATTGGTTCGTAGATAGATTGAGATTTGAAGGCCAATTCTCGTATTAAATTGTTTAAATTACAGTACAAATATCATTCCGATTGCATTTCGATAGCAAATAATACATAATGAAATACACTTTTAGGTTAAATACAGAATATATCATAAAACTGCCATATGTCAGCTGAACCAAATCTAAGAGTTAATAACGTCTCTAAAAACGTTTTACTTTTGTGGAACAGAAATTCAAGTTTAACTAGCTGTAACAGCAAACGTTGTTTTGCCATTAGAAAAAAATAACCGAGCTGATTTGTGAATCTAAACCATCCAGGGCGCCACCCAAGCGCATACAAATAAATCATTCAAATCGGTCCAGCCGTTTAGGAGGACTTCAGTGACAAACACACGTCCAGTACAATTATATATATATAACGGTGGTTAGTAGCAGTATCTCTTACTGGATTTCCCTTAATCATACGTCTTTTAAAACAAAAGTAGGTATATAAGTACCTATTCTCTGTTGTCTGGCCACAATAACACAAGTGTAATTGCTTGGCTCGAGGCTAGATGTCGCTGTGTACTTAATGAAACTATCTCTCAAGTAGGTATAGTTGACCGGTGCGCGGGCGCAGGCCGTGTTGTGAAGCAATCATTTCATCAACATTATGTCAGAGAGGCGATAATTACGCAACTTGCCGACTTGGAGCCACAACTGGGTCATGACCGCTCGCTCATTTCCGATCTGAGATGAGTACGTGTCTATTATACTATCCAGTTGACTTTCTTATGATCATATATGAATGATTGATTGTTAGCTGGAGGCAATTAAGATGATGTTACGGCTGATTGCAGGCGTGATCAGGCATAAGTGTCTAACACGTTGAAAATTCATCGGATATAAAACTACGATCAAACTCTAACCAGGAAAAAAAGAAACGAGCTAATATAGGGCTATTAATAATTAGCTAGTTACGAGTTTTTGAGAAGAGAGACAACGACGACAATTTGCAGAGTGAAACAAAAATCGGCAGCCTGGATTTGCAAACATACAAAGCCACATTAGAAGACTTTAGATACGCGATTAAAAGTGACCTTATTTCAGAAAACCAACCGTTCTTCCACATGTTCGTATAACCGGACTAAAAAACCGGCGAAGTCAGAGTTGGACTCGCGTACGAAGGGTTCCGGTCCATGCTGTATGGAAAATATTAAATATTAGGTATGTTGTTTCTGTTTTGAGTATCTGTTGTTATATCGGCATTTATGATAAATTTCAACTATCTAGCTATGACGGTTCATGAGATACAGCCTAGTGACAGACAAACAGACGGACATGGATAAAAATTATGTCCACCCGTTATGTCCTCTGTCATGGGAAACCGGCTTGTACGTGGGGAACAGATGTCTTGCCATGGCGCCTCCGCCAGGTCGTAGCAGACTGGGTAGACCCAAGAAGTGCTGGCTTGACGTCATAGGGGGAGATATGCGTGCAAATGGCCTACTAACCAGGATGCCGAAGATCGTCCGAAGTGGAGGTGTAAAAGTAGGAAAGCGGCCCGGGCTCCCGAGAGGGATGCAACCGGGAACATCGCTCGGATGATGGAGTAGAAGGACCATGGAAAGGTTGAAGGGTAAAGTCTTGCACGTGTCTTGCCAAATTTTTGCACTGTAAAAGGTCGAATTATATAATAATTAAACATACGATACGTCAGTATGTCGTATGGCATACTTACCCGCTTTCCGACTTTGGTCATCGGTTACCATTTTCGTGCGTTATTTCGGTCAAGTGCGACATAGGTGTGGCTCATTCTGACTGAATATATTAACGTCTAGTTATGTAAGCTTATATATGGCTGAACTTAGGTTTTAAATCTCTTAAACTAGCTTTTACCTGTGACTTGTTCAAGGGAATGCCGAAGCTATCTACATACCAAGTTTCGTTACAATTCGTCTAGTAGTTTTTGCGTGAAGGAGAAACAAACAAACACACACACATACCAATACATTCACATTTTATTTTTTATAATTTTTCATCTCTGTCCGTTTAAAGTAAGCACTTGAAACAAGAAGAATCATCTCAATCGGTTGAGCCATCTTCGAGTTATTGGAGATTATAGAACCCTCCCGACTAATTCCACCTCAAACAAAAAAAAAACAAAAACAAAATCGGTTCATCCGCTACGATGCCACAGACAGACACGTAAAACTTATAACACCTGTCTTATTGCGTCGGGAGGAATATATGCGACAAATTGAGAACCTCCTGCTTTTTGGAAGTCGGTTAAAGCCAAAAAGAAGAGACAGATAAGAAAGACTGGAAACGACATTGTTTTTTCCGTAAATTGTTATATTTATTTAATATAAATTATACAAACATTAGTTGACGGGCTATATAGTAATGATAATCAAAGGATGTTTATTAAAAAGAACGTGTTGACATTCAACAGTTACGTCCATGTTACGTCTTTATTGATGTGGAAACGTGAGATTTTCCTAAGTGCGCAGTGCACTTTTAGTCACTATGCCAAAGCACTAAATGTCCGAATCTCTTTAGTATTCTATACTAAACCAAATGACGGATGTGACGTCATTAAAAGGAAAACTAATGACGCAGTTTTAGTTTATGTCAAAATCGGGCACCCAACTTCTTTCAGCATTATTAACTATCTCTTATAGTTTAGGATTTAGCCCTGAAGGCGCACATAAAAAAATCATCCTGTTTACTTACTTATTATACAAACAGTACCTACCACTTCTAAACTAGAGAGTATACATATATACACAGTAATTAGATTATTTCCACATCTAATACCTACCAATGTAATCTATATATATAAAAGAAAGTCGTGTTAGTTACACCACTTATAACTCAAGAACGGCAGAACAGATTTGGGTGAAAATTGGTAGGGAGGTAGCTTAGAGCCAGGAGACGGACATAAGATACTTTTTATCCCAATATGCCCACGGGATCGGGATTTACGCGGGTGAAACCGCGGGGCGCAACTAGTTGTAGTATAAACGTAGGTACCTAGAGAACTAGTTCAGCATTCAACTAATTATAATATGTAGTTATGTTGTTGCATAACATTCGTCTAATGTCGGTGAACATTTCACAACAGCTGACTGCTCAAGTGCTCACCTGTTGCTGACTCATTGCCTTTCGTTAATTAAACTGACCGTTTATTTCTTGTCTATTTCACTTACTTTTATAATGGCATTTTAAATCTAATATAAATTATTGAAACACTGCCAGCAATATTAAGCCATGTTTTACAGACCGCTGATTATAGTTCCTGGGATATGTGTTCAAAGTATTTTTTTTGATTAATTTGGAATTATAGTATTTGCATGAAATCACATTGAAACGTCTTTAATGGATTAGATGTAGTAGAATTATCCAGCACCTATACCACCTTCTCAGCTTAGTCGACCTTGTCCAGAGGAAATAACTCGTTAAAATCTCTAGAGACAATTAAGCAGCTGGTATCATCACGATGTTTTCCTTCCCGTAAGAGCACGCAATGTTAGCACACGTACGTTTTTCTCAAGAAAAATTCATTCGTTCACGGCCGACTGGAATTCAAACCCACGGCCTTCCTTAAGAATGAAAGTCGAGGTATTTACCACTAGGCCTAAATCAGCTGGGTCTTTAAAGAAATACTTGTACTGTGCTCCACGGTTTCACCCGTGATGAGACCAGCTCGGATGACCAGCTATCTACATACTGAGTTTCATCAGAATCATAGTAACATTTGTACATTTTGACATTGAAACTATGATACTCATTGACATTTTGACCTCGAGACATGTATTACCCCGGTAATAGCGAAAAAATAAACGAAAATAAATAAATAGCATGAAGTTTTGGAGAGAAATTTTTTATTTGTCTGATATCAGAAGTGGGAACTAGGCATATTTTTTGGAAATTCCTACAGAATCCGATTGAAATTTAATCGTATTAGGAATATAGATAGACACATATGACTATGTATAGGTACATATGTTCGCTAATATTTGTTTGTCGTGATGTTAAAATTGAAATAAATGTGTTAATTCTTGGAAAACTCAAGGTATGTCTCCTACTCACTAACAGCGTGTTGGTTTATTAGTACTTATTATTATGTACATAACTATTATTCAAATGATGTGTATGAAAACCAAGAAAAGAAGATATCAAGTTCTTACTTTACTTTGTGTATATCGTGTTCAATGTTCTTTTCTGTGTTGTACAATTAAAGTTATCTATCTATTTATCTAGCTAACATTGAAAAGCTTTCACTCACATTCGCTATTTTTATTTAAACTAGTACCGAATCGCTCGATAGACGGCTTTGAAATGTAATTTCAGGGTCATACAACCATTTCTTTTCTTTATTGTCTTCGGGGAAAGCAAAAGGTTTATTTTGTGGTAATGATTCTAGGTCTATGTATGTAGCAAACTGGGCCTATGCCTGTAGCAAACTGCGTCTATGCCTGTAGCAAACTGAGTTTATGCCTGTTGCAAACTGGGTCTAGAATATAGCAAACTGAGTCTGTGCTTGTTGCAAACTGCGTCTATGCCTGTAGCAAACTGAGTTTATGCCTGTTGCAAACTGGGTCTAGAATATAGCAAACTGAGTCTGAGCTTGTTGCAAACTGGGTCTATACCTGTAGCAAACCGAGTCTATGCCTATTGCAAACTGGGACTAGCCTGTAGCAAACTGAGTCTGAGCTTGTTGCAAACTGGGTCTATGCCTGTAGCAAACTGGGTCTGCCATGTATGAAAGTAGTCCTATTTAAATAGCCTTATGAAATTGATAAAAAATAAAAATACACAGTACATTGATAAAGTAAGCCTGGAAAAGATTCTAATATGTTAATTTAAAATGGACGTAGAGCTTAATACATTTACATGTTGTTTGTGATTAAATCAAAATGTCAATATAAAAATAACCCAGCATAAGTTCACATATTAATTAAAGCTAATGATTATTTAAAAATCTATGCATATAAAATAGAAATAGACTATAGAAATCTCTAGAAATACAAAAGCAACGAGGTTTTCTTTTAGAACGTAGAGGAGCACTAACATAGTATTTTTTTTAAATTCGACCTCTTAAAGGATAAAACCATCAGGCCATCAGGCGTCATGTGGAAAATATACGACTGGTGAAGGCTACACAGCAAGAACCATTCGGCACCCTCGTCGCATTGGAATTTGGAACGTACGTGGCCTTTTAGAACCAGGCAAACTTCAAATCGTGGAGGGTGAAATGCAACGGAAGGACGTGCAGTTGCTCGGTTTGACCGAAACGCATTGGAGAGGGCAGGGACATTATTCAACAGACAGGGGCAACACTGTATACTTTTCTGGACCTACAAATGAAAGTAGTAAAGGCGTGGCCTTCATAGTGCCCCCCGCTTTACAAATGTGCGTATTGGGATACAGACCGGTTAGCGATCGTATTATAACAATCAAGTTGAATACTAAACCATGTCTTCTTAACATCGTTCTGGTGTATGCCCCTACCTCTACAGGATCCACAGAGGAAGATAAAGAGTTATTCTATGAGGCACTCTCGACAACGCTAGCGCAAATTCCACGAAGACAGATAACAATGGTGTTAGGTGACTTTAATGCGAAGGTCGGTGAGACCGTAAATGACAGTCACCTTCGCAGCGTAGTCGGTAGATTTGGCATTGGGGAGCGCAATGACAGAGGAGAGCGTCTCTTGCAATTCTGCAGTGAACAGAATCTGACTATTGCGAACACCTGTTACGGGCATCACATTCGCAGACTCTATACGTGGATATCGCCTGGCGATCGTACACGAAACCAGATCGATTACATCTTGATGCACCAGCGATGGAGGTCATCTATCACGAAAGTCACTACATATCCAGGCGCTGATTGCGGCTCCGATCACCAATTACTTGTCGCTACAATCAAGCTCAGACTTAAAAGGATAGTCAAGCCAAAATACATGCCCAGTTGCCACAGTATCGACATGAATGGCTTTAGGGAGACATTTGAGCGAAGTTTGTGTCGCGATAATGCGCAATCGCCTGACATGGAGTGGGAAAATCTGAAAACGTATATCCTTCAGGCAGCTTCTGAAAACCGAAAAACGAGAACACCTATGAGGGAATATATCACTTCAGAAACTGCAGGTGTAATCCTCGAAAGAAGGCAACTAAAAGAGAGCGGTCTAAGCTCAATCGAAGATCGTAGTCGCTATTCACAATTGAGCCGTGATGTACAGAGGAGGTGTCGGATTGACCACAATAACCACATTAACAGCATTTGCTCGGAACTGGAAGAACATGCCAGCAAGAACGAAACCAGAGACCTCTTCCGGAAAATTAAAGATCTTACTGGAACACGGAAGGCAAGGACATGTGCCATCGAAAACGAGGAAGGTCATTTGCTCACAGACGTTGATCAGGTGTTGGAAAGGTGGAAAAGGTACTGCGCAGATTTGTACCATATAAACGATCCCCCAGCCAAAGATGATGAGTGTACCCCAAATGAGCCCGACATACTTATGGCTGAGATCGAAAACGCTATTGATATGCTTAAGCGTGGAAAGACGCCGGGTAAAGACGGTGTTTCAGCAGAGATGCTGAAAAACCTTGGGCCTAGTGGGATCACGGCTATTAGAGACATCTGCACCGCGGTCTGGAGAACGGGTAAATGGCCGAAAGATTGGACAGAGTCTGTGTTTATTCCTCTGCATAAGAAGGGCTCCGCGGGATCATGTGGAAACTACAGGACCATTGCACTCATATCGCACGCTAGCAAAATATTACTGCATATTATTAACAAAAGGCTTAATTACTATATCTCGCCTCAAATTCCAGAGGAACAAGCTGGATTTGTTAAAGGTAAAGGCACACGTGAACAGATTCTCAATATTCGCCAGATAATAGAAAAGAGTAGAGAATTTAACAAGCCAGTAATATTGTGTTTCATAGATTATACCAAGGCTTTTGACTGTGTGCAATGGGGAAAACTGTGGACCATTCTTGTTGAAATGGAAGCACCGCATCACCTGGTGGGGTTGATTCGACAATTGTACGCCGATAACCGCTGCTCAGTGAAGATTGGAACCGAATTCTCAGACACTTTTGAGACAAAAAAGGGTGTTCGTCAAGGGTGTATACTCTCTCGAGCCCTTTTTAACATCTACGGGGAATATATTATGAGAAAGACCCTAGAAAATTGGAACAGAGGTTTCAGTGTCGGTGGGAGGCGTATATCGAATCTCCGATATGCTGATGATACCGTCTTGTTGGCCACTTCCAGGGAGGATATGGTAGAGTTGTTCCATAAACTCGAGAGAGAAAGTGCGGACATTGGGCTCTCGGTCAACAGGGCGAAAACGAAGCTCATGGTCGTCGATCGAGCTGGAGCCTTGTCTGACTGCGATAACAGCATCCCAGGGATTCAGGTAGTTAATCACTACATCTATCTTGGATCCCTAGTCTACAATGACGGCAGTTGTAGTCCGGAAATAAAGCGCAGAATCGGAATGGCTAAAGATGCTTTTGCTCGACTAAAGAACATATGGGTGAAGAGGGGAATCACAAACAAAACCAAGATGCGCTTGATCAGAGCGTTGATATTCCCTATTTTCCTATATGGAGTGGAAACCTGGACCATACTAGCTCGAGACAGAGCAAAGATCGATGCGTTCGAGATGTGGTGCTGGAGGCGAATGTTGAGAATACCGTGGACCGCCAAACGCACCAACGTGTCGATCCGAGCACAGCTCAAAGTGAAGACGCGCCTGTCCACGATTTGCCGCCAACGCATACTGGCATATTTCGGTCACGTTATGCGGAGGGGCGATGAGAACCTGGAGAAACTCATCGTGGTTGGGAACACAGATGGAAAACGCTCTCGAGGCCGATCCCCA
Source organism: Idaea straminata (assembly GCA_951213275.1). Lineage (NCBI taxonomy): Eukaryota > Metazoa > Arthropoda > Insecta > Lepidoptera > Geometridae > Idaea > Idaea straminata. Next base: position 10,634,408 of record OX577867.1, on the reverse strand, counting down.
ACCAGATGGACGGATCAGATTAGGGACTCATCAGCCGTCAAGTTTCACAACACTGTAAGAGATGCGATGAACAGAAGCCGTTGTAGACAGACCATCCGATCCAAATGCAGACCACCCAATGATGACCACGATCCTCAGTCATGAGGGACCGACTACAGAGAGAGAAAGGATAAAAATAGGCTCTTAAAGTTTGTAGTTTGTATTTACTATTCTGTGTTTGTAGTAAATTAATATTACAAAAGATACCAACGCGCGGCTCTTCACTTGACTGGTTTAAGCATTTTTATAATTTTCTTTTTAAAAACGTATAAATTTAAGCTTATTAATAGACAGTTCATTTAAACTACTTGATCTCTTCCTCAAGTTGTTTTTAAACTTTATTTTTGTGATTGTTGTTCGGCGTATAGTCCTTGGAAAGGTTATGTACCTCAGTCAGATGTAAGAAAGGCGCCCATACCTTACTGGAACTGGAGACACAAGTGGAATACGCGAATACTCGGTGACAATTCTGACTAAAACTGTAGTGGAATGCTTGGAATACAAGACTGCTTCTCTTGGTCATGAATTAGACGAAATGCTTTTAATTTGCCTGTTGCGTTAGACGAGTTGCTACTTTAGACTACCTGAGTTTGCGACGATTCTATACTAACTCATAGACTTAGGTGTCGATAAGAAGGGCTTGGAAAGAAATTAAACTTATAACAGAAATTGTCCTTTAAAAAATATGGTGTATACCTGAGGGTAGTGACGATGCAGTCTAAGAAACACGCGCGTCTAGAAGATACATGTTCACTCGTCTGGGTCTAAATCTTTTAAAAATACCATCCAGTGATTTTCTAATATAAATGTCTAATAGACATAATGGTACCTATTCCAAAGCAAAGGTCAGACGGAATCGTCGAGTTTTCTCTCACCTTGGCCAGTATGCAGCAGAAGCGCGAGCGTTTGATTGCGATATATGTTAGTATGCGAACCCGAAGACTTAATGAAGGTCCACGTGTTGAAACACGATTCTAACTAGAGATATAATCATATGACAACTTGATAGAGTTGGCCCTCTTGCGCACATGTTGGTACCCCCAGACCTTACCCGAAGGAAGTCACGATCGCGAGAAGACACAAAAAAATCTACAGATCTCACACTACGCGTAACTATCAAAGGCATCGAAAATGAAATTTGGAAATAAAGTACACGATAAAATTTGACTTTTTTTTATAAAGGCCGATTCGTAAACGGAGTCCAGACTGACCTCGCGCGTAAGGTACCCGGTATAGCGTGCAGTTTTTGTCCGCCGGCCCTCCTAAGATGGCTTAAACTGCAGCATAATTCAATCCTTAGATCCGTTTCCGTTTTATGAATAGCGAGCTCAAAAAAAGTTATTGGGAAATTCTCGATCCAAGTCGGTTTTTTTTTTAAACTTTGACAAATCTCAAGTAGTTACCGATCGATTTTCGGAATCCAAATTGCAGAATAGGGTACCTCTCATATCTGCGAAACTACTGGCTAATTTCACAATTTCATAAATCGGGAAACAAAACATAAACATTTTCAATGTTAAAAAAAAAGAATTGCAGTAAATATTCAATAAAATAAAACTTCAGTTACTACAAATGTATATTTAATATGTAACTACTAAGAAACATGGATGCTGTACTTTGACCCCGGACTTTGTTCTCAACGATCTCTCGTTTTCGTTGAGTCATCGTGTTTGCAAAACCGCAACATATTACTCACTTCAGATTGACTTTACTCATCTATTTATGCACTCAAACTAATGAGCAATAATCTCTTGAACTCATTTTGAGTCAACACAATTGAGTTAAGTATTTAAGTACAATGAAGTGCAATGAATTGAAGGCGGTAGAGTTGTTTAAAGGATTTGTAAACGCAAAAGTGCTTACCTAAGTACGCTACTGTTTTTATTAATTCTGTACATATTTTAATCCAAAATTGGAAAGCCGAGAAATGATTTTGTTTTGACTGGTAGCGCTCTGCGGTTTCAGCCGCGTAAGTCACGTTTCCGTGCGAATAGCAAGATAAGATTTCTAATTTTAAGTTAAAAAATATCGAGAATTAATTAAAAAAGAGTGTCCCGGTGAGTCGATTCATTGCCAGGTGCTCGGTTATTTTTATTCTGATTATGGAGACAAAATTAATTACAACCACTTACTAAAGATTAAAAATTTGTTACTTATGTAGGTCTGAGATTTTTATTACTCGCAAGTGTACAATTTGTAGCCAGTTAAAGTTAAATGTTTGTAAATATTAACCCTTATTAGGACAAATAAATAACCAAGACCTCAGGATGTCACGAGGTCGAGGTTCAGTTTGTGTGGCGTTTAATGGTGTTTCTATAGTATAACGATAAATATTTATAGTTAAACAAGCAGTGACTCGTGATTTCACTTGAGTAAGTCCTGATCCCGTGGGAATATTGGTGCAAAATATCAAAAAAATATGGTTAAGCGTGCTAGTATGTATAATAGGTATGCCAATTTTTATTTCGTGGTGTATATATATACAATATAAATCATTGTCTTATTGACCCACAATCGAAGGTAAAACCAAATCGATTCTATTCAATTTATTGTTATCGAATGTTTCGGCTATCGAATAACTATCTCGAGTTGTAGAGTTCAATGCACTTGTCTTACGTCATCTATAAGTCTGTCTGTCTGTACCTATATAGTACAACCTTTCAAATAGTATTGAGGTCGCTTACACTAACAACCACATACAAAAAAACAAACTATTTAAAAAATTTTAATCAACCAGCTGCACTCCGTGGTTTCACCCGCGTAAGTCTCAATCCCGCGGGAATTTCAGGATCAAAAGTATTCTGTATTTTTTTCTATCAATTAAACTAGCATTATGCCGATTTTCATCCAAATCGGTCAAGTCATTTGACCGCAAAGAGAGAACAAAAAAAATACAAATTTTACATTTATACAAATAGTCAGGTAATTGACATTGGATTTCATCGCGAAAATATAAAGCATACGCGTCGAATTGAGAACGTTCTCTTTTTATTGAAGTCGGTTAAAAATACTAACTTAAAATAGAAAAAACTAGTAGGTAAAAGTAATCTAAGTAAAATAAATGATCCTAAACCCAGCGTCAAACCTACGTAAGACAAATATAACTTGACAAACCATTGTTTCTGACCTGCGACCCTGCGCAGGCGTCGTTTTATGTCAATACCTATACAATATGACGCCATCCTTACATAACTACATTGTTACCAAGTAACCTGTGCTGACGGATTTTACAGTCAACTAAAAATAAAGTCGCCAATTTTATGACTTACGTAGACACTAGCGCCACCATTAACTGAATTGGTTATTTTGTTTAGAGTCTTATAGGCACGTATTTTTTTATGTTTACTTACGTTGAATTTTAGGTATAATTAATCGAGGTTTTACACAAGGACGTATTGTGGTTATGTTTCTATGCCAAGACCTTAAATCTAAATACATATATAAAAGAGAAAAAGACTCAAAAAGACAGCTCTAAAACCTTCGACGTAGGCGAACACTAAGAAAGGTTTTTTCAAAATTCGCCCTCTATAGGAGTAAAAGGGGTAATAAAATTTGTAGTTTCTAATAACTATTATATACTATAATCTGTGTTTGTAGCAAATCAATATCTCTTTTAAAGAGACGCAGGTGAAAACGCGCGGTGAAGCTAGTCGAATATAAACGACAATTTTATCCGACAAAAAATACTGGCAATAATATTATGCATAAAGAGTACGATGAAATAAAAAAAACCATTGACGTCAAAGGCCTTAATTGGGGTTTAATACTGGCAGATAAAAAAATTAAATAATAATTGGTGCAGATAAAACCTTCAGTAAACCTGCAGATTTTTTGGTGTTATGACTTGGTAAATTTCCGCAATAATTGATGCATGGAAACCTTTAGCCATATATATATAAAAAAAACAGTAGTTAAAAAACCGAAGAAATTTGTAAAGTACGATGATATGACGCATTATCGTATTTTCTAATAGAAAAGACATCAACGCGCTCCGATGTCCCAATTTATGACGATTTTACGAATCAATATATTTTTGATTGATCGATATGAACATTTTATACTTGTCACTTGGGATTTGTGCTCTTTTTGTGGCTGGACTGGCTTTCGTACCGTAACACGGACAAGTCCGCCGGTGGGTGGTTTCAAGCCGCGGCCGCAGCGTCCCACTGGCACCGTGTGATTGCTCCTTTAGCCCCACCCAGGGGTCATGTGTGGGACATCTACGACTCAATCCCCCGGACGCTAGTAATACTAATCCCAAGATAGATAAATTCTTTTTATCACAGTTGCTCATAAAGTGGATCTTATTCAACGGCTTTTAGGCTCATAATCCAACATATTATGCACGCGTGCGTTTTAGATTTGTTAACTAGTGCTGTAAAGTTATCCCGAAAAGGTAGGTACCAAAGAGTTTTTTAGCTAGCAAAAATGGTTGTCTCTAAAGTCGGTTTACGAACGAAAATTTTACGTGATAATGACTTAGAAAACGATTAAAAATTGAGTTGTTTATTTTTTGTTTTTTCTTTACTTAAATATATTGTTTTTCCGTACCATTGTATTTTGTTCTTAACCCCCGACGCAAAAACAAATAGAAAAACCCTAAAAAATAATGTATGTCACACGAGGATGTATAGGTTAAAAGTCTTTAGCCTGGCCTTTCCGGAGCATAATTAACAAAAAAATATTGCCTTAAAAAAATGTAAACATAGAGTTATCACAAATATTTTGTTAATTATTATTTTGTTTTCTTTTCAAGTCTTTTCTTTTATTCGCAACTGTGATAAAAAACGTCGTACGATATACGTGTGGAATTGATATTTGCATCTTGGCTTCTATAACACGCTCGCTGCCGCTCGCGCGTCATAAACCGCCTCTATGCAAAGATCAATTTACCACACTTATATCGTAATGTACTATTACACCATTTTTAAACTACATCACCACATAGTATAAAATAACAAACCAGGATGCCGAAGATCGTGCGAAGTGGAGGCGTAATAGTAGGAAAGCGGACCCCGGGCTGACGAGAGGGATGCAACCGGGAACATCGCTCGGATGATGATGATCACATAGTATAAAACAAAGTCGCTTTGTCTGTCCCTATGTATGCTTAGATCTTTAAAACTACGTAACGGATGCGGTTTTTTAAAGATAGAATGATTCAAGAGGAAGGTTTATATGCATAATACATGCATAATATAGCCGTGCGATACCATAAATATAAAAAACAAGTCATAGTGTTAAAAAGAGAGGTCTTTTCGCTCAAAGCGATCTTTTCCAGACAACCTTTGGATGGACATGAAGTTGACGAAGTTGAAAGGTTTACTGACAAGCGTAGAAAATGAGTATAATATCTTATATTTTAAGCGTATATTAATAGCGCTTAGTGTGCGCTAATTGACATTGCTCTTACGGTGAAGAAAAACATCGCGATGAAACCTACAGCTCAGTTGGCTCAAGAAGCATTGACAAGTTCTCTCCTCTGGATATGGTCGACTAAGCTGAGAGGGTAGTAGGTGCTCGGCAAGCCTATACTATCCTCACGCAAAAAGGACCTAATTAAAAAGGGTCTAATTGCGGAAAACAGCCTGTATACAAGTACAAGCAAACGTTTTATATTATAGGTATAGTAAGTAACAATATAGTAAAGACAGTTGACATGTGTATATGTACTATATATGCTTCTAACATTGTATATAACTTTAAGGTCGCTATTATATTACATTACGGTCGTTTACGTGTAAGTACAACATACAAACAGTAGTTTCCTTATTGTTTTACATAAATTACTTGACTGATGATCTTTATTTTAGGTAGTTAGATGCAGAGGAAAATATTACATCAAATTCAGTAGTAAGAACTTAGTTATGTATCGGTAACGGTCTATAACATGAATAGCAGCGCTCCGAGGTTTCACCCGCGTAACTCCCGATCCTGTGGGAATATCGGTATAAAAAGTAGCCTACTTCATTGCCAAAATTAATTAATGTGTCCTCATACCAAGTTTCATCAAACTCGGTCCATAGTTTCGGAGTTTATTCAATGCAAACAAAGAAACACTCAAATCTCCCGTCTTTATAATATTAGTATAGATATATATACTAGTTTAGATGAATATTCAGAAAAAATAAAAATGTCACCTACAGTCTTCTTCATATCAACACGGGGTCAAGACAACAAAAATGAGCTAATTCCTTTGAGAATTGGTCTCTGACGGCAACACTATCGATTGATACAAAAACATGGAGTGAATATTTTTTGAAAAATTAACCGGCTCAGCTCCTATTGAGATCCTGCATCTAATGATGCAAGTTCAGTTTTTGTGAAAATCTTTTCGGCGTTTTTCTCTTTCTCGTATAGTTTAGGATATAGCCCTCAAGGCAGATTGAAACAATGTTAACCCTGTATAAATAATAGGAACCTCATGAAAAAACATCGATGGTTACTTGTACTTGTACTTGTATACAGGCTGTTTTCCGCCATTGGACCCTTTTTAATTGGGTCATTTTTGCGTGAGGATGGAGTAGGCTTGCCCAGCACCTACTACCCTCTTAGCTTAGTCGACCATGTCCAGAGGAGCGAACTTGTCAATATTTCTGGAGGCAACTAAGCCGCGGGTTTCATCACGATGTTTTCCTTCACCGTGAGAGCAATGTCAATTAGCGCACATAAATTTTTCTTAAGAAAAATACATTGGTGCACGGCCCGCCGGGATTCGAACCTTCAGAATGAAAGTCGAGGTATCTACCACTAAGCCAACACCGCTCTTCATCGCAGCCAACATCGATGGTTACCATAGCAACGTATTATCGTTGCTATGGTAACATTGTCCATATGACCCACAACGGGAACGTGAGCGACGACGTCACACTTTTTTGTGAGTGCCGGTGTTCATCGATTCATAAGACGTTATCACATCAAAACAATTTTGAATAATAAGTAAATGGACACGAAAGTAAGAAGTAATGACAGTTTTCCGTAAAGTATATACCTATAAACATGAACAAATATCAATTATATTGATAGAATCGTAAACTGAATAGATACGAGTAGGTGGTATAAAGGTAAAGCTTCGCAACAGTTATGCAATTATAATAGAATCGTACATTCGAAGTTAAACCGGAACACGGATCGATCTCAATATTATACAGATGCTTATGTTTTAAACTATTCATACGATCTTATAAACATTTAACTTTATTTATAAACTTCCTTTTTAGATTAGGTACCTACGAGTTTGTATAAAGGAAACAAATGTATTCATTATTGTATATTTTTAACGAGGCCATTAACTAGTTAAGTTTTTTTTTAATCTAGCTTGTTTTCTCACTGTTGGGAAAAAGGCCTCCCTTATTTCCCACTAGGTGCCTCGATCTCTAGCTTTGTTTGGCCACTCTGCGTCGAATGCATCTAAATCGCCACGTATTGTCATCTTTATATCATGTTTCGTGCAAATAAATGACAATTATGCATTCATTCATTCATTTTCGGAAGGCACGTTATGTCGTTGGTCCCGGTTGCTACCTCTAGAAGCAGTCGTTAGGTCAAGTTAGAGGCCTTAAAGCGATCTAAAAACTCTAACAATAGGTGAGCCACACCACTATACAAGAAGAAGAAGATTGCATTTATTCATCGTTTCTCAGGTCTACCTCGAAAACGTCTACTGTCTTCAGGGACTTAAACCTGTTTTAATTTTAGCTTTTTTGTATAAACATGACCAAACAAAATAAATAACCTTTTTTGTTGCGAAAAATTAAGTAAACTTTGTAAATTTATTAAGTTACTGACGCATACAAACAGCCTATATCCTTCTCTACATCTATGATAATTTTCGTCGAAATCTGTAGATACATTAAAGTAATATAAAACTATTCAACCCAAGACCTTCGGGATTCAAACCCACGGCCTTCTAAATGAAAGTGAAGGTATCTTCCATTAGGCTAACAGTGCCCTTACTAAATAGTTACAATTTCTCCACCGTATGAAGATCCATAATATTTTACTTCACAATTTCACACCCCAATCAGAGCAAGAACGTCTTACGTTACGCAAACTATAACTATACACCTATCTCTCTCTATCTTTAACATTATGTAATATAATAAGATGGAATGTAAGAACGGTGTCAATTGCAAATTGTTAGGTATACTTACGAACAAATTGTTGTAGCCTTAATAAATTTAAGTATGTGTAAGACTGGACTCGCTATTTGATTCCACGATAAATAGAAGGTTTTAATTTAACCACTATCACACCAGCCTGATGGTAGGATGGTGCGGTCTAAGATGTAGGACGCGGTGTCTAGAAGAGCCCTATTCACTCGCGACTTGATGACACACAAATACTACACATCAGGAAAGACAGACGCAACGCGAAGACAGCTCGACCGTTAAAGATGATTATTTTTGGATATTATGTATTTTAAGATTTTTTTAGGAAATTATATTGGTGTTGTAAATGAGTTATTATAACCTAAAATGGAACTTGCCGTATTAAGACTGGATAAGGAAAAAAATGAGTGAAGGTCTTGTGCCCTTATAGTAAGTGAGGATGCGGTCTAAGATGTAACACGCGGTGTCTAGAATATACCTGTTCACTCGCGACTTGAAGACACACAACATAATATACGACAGGAAAAGACCCAAAATAGCAAACATAGATCATTTTTGTGGGTTTTTCGTGTAATGCTAATTTAACGTATAAACCACTATGATAATTTTACAATTTTTATTTTTATATACGTTAGGGGCACGATAAAAAAAAACATGCAATTTGGGAAACAAGTTGTTGTTTGTATGTCACTATTTGTTTAGTAATGTGTTTTACAAAAATCCGATGTACAGTATTTGCATGAAAAATAACCAAACTTAGTTATTTTTACTACTATTACTAGTTTAAATTTTGATCGTCGAGTTCGATGGTACGGAACCCTTCGAGCGCGATTCCAACTCGCACTTAGCAGGTTTTTTATGTATGTCCACCGATTATTCATACAAATAGAGGTTCAATAAAGAATTAGTAAAATAACCGTCCAATGACGTATAAACAATAACTTTCGATTACAACCTTCGTTGAGCATTATCGGCGACACGTGCACCTCGGCCTCACCGTGAGCTCGCACGTGACGCTCACCACTAAATATCACTAGTTCAATTTACGTTGCATTTACATTATTTTCGGATGTGGATTACCTCGGTGAATGAAGAGATATTCATCTTGATAACCTAGCAGTAAGTAGGTTAGGTTTTAATAGTTAAGTAACGTTTAGGTTAGGTTAGTTAACTATTGCCCCGGAATTGTTTTAATTTGTTTTTTTTTCAGGTTATCGCAAAGTGCTTGAATAGGGTCACTAAGATACCATGGATTTATAATAATTTTAGAGTAATCTATATCCTACATACGCATAACACCAACTACGCAATACGCATACGTCTTGGTTTCACCTATAAGTTTCGTTTATGAGTAGATAAACGGTAAAGTCACATAAAATACTCCCCGTGTCACTGCCAACCAAAAAAAAATTACTGCCCCTGGCACTAATCACACATTCACAAGATGCTTTCCGCCATATTTTCTTTCTTCGTTTTAAATTATCCCAATTTGGATATAGGCACACGTCTTCTACTCTCAACTGCAAAATGATGTAGGGCGATCAGAACTTCAAACTTTCAAAACCACTTTTTATGCCAACTGTATAAGAAGCACAAGTCAGAAGCAGAAGTCTAAAATACAAATGGCAGAAAGTAATTATTGCAAAATATGTAAAATAACAAAATAGCTAGTATGTTTTAAATGCAGAATGTCTAAGAATTTGAATATGGATAGATAACTTATTTGTACAAAACAGTAAGGAACATAGAACACAATATTATAAACAAAGCATAGCTAGAAATAAATAAATATTGCAGGACATTCTACACATCGCCATCTAGCCCCAAGCTAAGTAACTACACTTGTGTTATGGGTGCTAGACAACTCATATACTACTTATATACTTTTCTTTTGTAAATATATACATATAATACATAGAAACAACCAGACCACAGACAAATATCTAAGCTTAAATACTTGTCTGAGGCATCGAACCCGCAACCCTGTGTTTGGCAGTCCGGCACGGTGACCATTGTGTCAACTGGGTCGTAGAAAGGATACTAATAGCCTATATAAATTTTGGGTTAAAAGATATTCTCATTATGATATTCTTAAAGAAATCGTAGATCCGGATGGATTACCCCTCCACAAAACTAGCCTAGATTACTCATATCTATATTATTTGAAAAGTCAATATTACCAGTTATTTTAGGTAGACTGTGACAACGTGCGTTGACGTCAAGAGAATCAACGTAGTTAGCTACCTACTTACATATGACAAGAATCCTATTTACGAGTATATCTCGCGGAAGGCAAGTCTTTTAATGAAATTCGATAAAATTGTTAATTTTTGTGCTGACGTCACAAATATAGCCGGATGTTTTAGCCATTATTAATGTTCTGATTTAGCGGTTTTGTATACACAGATATTTATCATAACTAATATTATAAATCCGAAAAATTGTTTGTATGTTCCCTCAAGGTACATGGTCAAGCGACTGGACTGATTTAGATGAAAATCGGAATAGTGGAGTTTAGGGGATGGAGAAGAACATATGGTACGTTAGATACCGAAATTCCCACAGGATCGGGACTTACGGACTTATTTCAATATTGTTATATCTTTACCTACATTTTGGTAAAATTTTAAGACGAATATTACTTGTTATAAAGGCTATCCAAAAACACAATAGTGTCGACCTACCTTAGTTTGGATTAAGAAATGTTTGTCTTTAAAATCAAAAGGTAGAATAAAATTTCACCTACAAAGGATTAGCAACAAAATTTTATACAATAATTAACAATTTTATTTATTTATGCGAAAGACATTTCGCTTTTGGCTCATAGATGAACCTTAATAGCTCTAATTATGCAAGTTTAAAACAATGTTTCCAACTACGTTAATTACAAAATAAACAATCTAAGATCCTTCTTCCTTAGAATTCACAAGTAAACTAGGTAACTTTATAGCTTAAATCATTGCGGTTTGACCCTACGTCATAGGATGGAAAAAACTTGAAATTTAAATAATTATGGCAACTTAAAACCTGATATATCCATCTACGACAGGTTATCACAAAAAAAAATAAGTTTAACCAGAACTTGTAATTTGATTTTATTTCTTAACTGAGGAAGTAATATAAAGTTATCTATACTAATATTATAAAGCTGAAGAGTTTGTTTGTTTGTTTGTTTGAACGCGCTAATCTCAGGAACTACTGGTTCGAATTGAAAAAATCTTTTGTTTTGGATAGTCCATTTATCGAGGAAGGCTATAGGCTACTTTTTATCCCGAAATTCCCACGGGATCAGGAGTTACGGAGGTGAAACCGCGGAGCGCTGCTACTTCATTTATAAAAGAATTTAGCTTTTAAATAATTAATAATTTTATTGAAGTTACAGCCACAGATAACAAAAAAAATAATTGCTTTTTTGGATTCCGTACCATGTTGTATGTGAGCCCCACTTAAATAATTATTTATTTAAGTTTGTTGTTAGGTATAGCGGCAACAGAAATACTTCATCTGTAAAAAATTCAACTGTCTAGCTATCACGGTTTATAAGATACAGCCTGGTGACGGATAGACAGACAGTAGGGTCTTAGTAAAAAGGTCCTGTTTTACCTACGGAACTCTAAAAACTGATCTCTTGCTTGGTAACTACGAACGCAGCACCAAATAAAATCGCGGAACTAACCTAACATAGTAATAACTAAATATTCATTAAACATGTCTTAATTAGTTGAATACGACCTTTGACAATAAGTAGTCGTAGGGCGTAGGCCCTTTGAAACATTTCGGAGGCCAAATGATTATATCCGAATACATTAATTGTCTTGAAGGTTTATTGATTATAATAATTTATCTGATAAAGTTATTTAAAACGGAATATTTACCAATTTTTTTAAATATGTTTATCCAACTGTCAAAGTGCTCATGGTAATTAAATAATGGTAACTTTGTGGTAATTGAAATTTAATTTAATTTTTGATTACATCTTTAAATGCATTTAACACACACACACACATAGGGACACAAGGTTGCGGGTTCGATTCCTGCCTAGGACAAGTATTTATGCTTAGATATTTGTCTTTGGTCTGGTTGTTTCTATGTATTATAAGTATATATTTACAAAAGAAAAATATATAAGTAGTAAATTCGTAGAAGCACCCATAACACAACTTACTTAGTTTGGGGCTAGATAGCGATGTGTGGAATGTCTTGCAATAGTTTTTTAATTTTTTATTTAGCTAAGTTTGTTAAGTACAACATCTGAAACCCGCCCTGAGTTTCCGTAACGTCACATTTTTAAAAACAACTTAGTAATGGGTCCCTACTTATTAATTTATTCTTCAATTTTAAAACAATAACATACCAATATTTTCATAGTCCAACGACATTCTACAAACAATAAAATTAAGTAAACAACAAGGTAACAAAAGAACACACATTTGTTTAGTAATTTTCAATTAAAAAGTAATAAATAACAAATCTATTTATTTCGATTGACAGCTGTTCAAATCAATATCTACATTTCTATACTAATATTATATAGAGTCTTTTTTTTGTTTTTTTTGTTTGTCACATAAACAGACAAACTTTCACATTTATTATTTTAGTAGAATAGGAATTAGAATACTAATAAAAATTGATATAATATTAGCATTATTAAAAAAATATGCTTTTTTTATTGAATTTTTGTAACAAAGAACAATTTTGTTTGGTTACTTTCAACGAGTACAAAAGAACATACTTAGATATTATTTTGATGTCAGCTGTTTAAATATCTAACAATTTGTAAAACAATAGTAATTATATCAATTCAAGTAGGTACTTTGACTGGTCACCATATTACAAACCTTGTCGCTTGGTTTAAAAGATTATTAGGATGAGGCGCCGTGTGCCCTTTTAGGTAAGTATGTCATTATGTTGGTACTATCCGACCTTACCTTAAAAAATAAAATATAATGTAACAAAAAAAACTTATTTTGTTTTTTATTCTATTTTAACCAGATTTTAGGGAAATATCGAAATGTGACAATCCCATTTCTTACCCGCTGTTAATAAATGATTCGTTTCGGGGCAGGAATAGAACTGAGTACACGGGTATCCTACTAATATTATAAATGTGAAAGTTTGTGTGTGCGTGTATGTGTGTGTGTGTGTTTGTTACTCCTTCACGCTAAAACCACTGAACCGATTGCGATGAAACTCAGTATGTAAATAGATAGAGACCTGGAATAACACATAGGCTACTTTTTTATCCCGATTTCCCCACGGGATCGGGACTTACGCGGGTGAAACCGCGGGGCGCAGCTAGTTATTTAATACATCATTCATCTGTAGTATGGTAAAATATTATATTTCCTACGTCAAACGTATGAACAAAGCCTTTCGAGAGAATGTTTTCGTTTCCTCAAGTTATCTTGAAAGTCGGTAATTTTGTGGGTAGTTTTTTGATTTTATTAAGGAAAAAAATGTAACAGAAATTAATAAGGCAGAAGGCAGACTTGCAGACTTTTAATCAGTCGATGGTTAAAAGTACGAGACAACTAAACGTCCGACAGTAGAATCAAATCCATTGATGGATTGAGAGTGGAACCGAGTTAGTTGACGTGACACGTGTTTTATGTCAGGAGGTGTTCGCTTGCAAAACCATATGTACCTAACGAAATATATATTACACGATGGTTTTTTACTTTAGAACTAGCTTTTGCCCGCGACTTCGTCCAGGTAAAAGTCGAAAATGGACCAAGGAATCACGTTGTCCCATACAAACTTTGCCCCCCTTTTTCACCCCCTTACGAGTAAAATTTCGGAAAATCCTTCTTATCGGATGTCTACGTCACACAAAGACTACACCTTCCAAGTTTCAGGTCTATACGATCAGCGATTTTGGCTGTGCGTTGATCCGTCAGTCAGTCACTCAGTCATTAAATATTACAGGACATTCCACACATCGCCATCTAGCCCCAAGTTAAGTAACTAGACTTGTGTTATGGGTGCTAGACAACGGATATACTACTTTTATACTTTTCTTTTGTAAATATATACTTATAATACATAAAAACAACCAGACCACAGACAAATATCTAAGCATAAACACTTGTCTGAGGCGGGAATCGAACCCGTAACCCTGTGTTTGGCAGTCCGGCATGGTGACCATTGTGCCAACTGGGTCGTTTTATATGTATAGATTATAGCACCTACTGGCATATTTTAATTACCATTTTTAGAGGATAGAAGCTATTACTCGGTAGTCGGTACCCTAACACACAACACACAATTTGTTACACGTACTCCGCTGCTGCTGCGAGTCTGATACAGCCTAGTCGATTTTTTTTGTTCGGCTTCAAATATGACGATCTGACTAAACAATCGGGCGCGTTTAGTCTGAAGTCTTTGTTTACCCTAAGTAATTGGCCATTATAATTCTCATAGTGATTATTTTTTTTATATCTGAAATTATGGATCCGAGTATATTTCAAGAAGGCACAACCTTCACAGTGATGTTTTTTTTTAAATTCCATCAAAGATTTTTTGTTGTTTCCGAAAATATTTCTATTTATTACGCAGTTAAATATAATGGAGAATAAGTAGACATACATAATAAAACAATAAAATTTGAAATACGGAATAATTTTAATTAGGTCCATTGTTTGTATGGTTTCTTTTTTTTTGAAGAATCTTCTTTTTGTTTACCTACTGGAAAAATATGTTTCATTTTAATAGGTCAGCGTTCGACCACTATCGTCCATCCGATGGTAAGGCGGCTACCGTTTTTTGTTGATAATTCAGTTTTTACGTGGATATTGCAGGACATTCGACACATCACCATCTAGCCCCAAGTTAAGTAACTAGACTTGTGTTATTATAGGTGCTAGACAACTCATATACTACTTATATACTTTTCTTTTGTAAATATATGCGTATAATACAAAGAAACAACCAGACCGCAGACAAATATCTAAGCATAAATACTTGTCTGAGGCGAGAATCGAACCCGCAACACTGTGTTTGGCAGTCCGGCATGGTGACTATTGTGCCAACGGGGTCGTCATGCCGGACGATTCATATGCTTGCTACAGAAAAATAAGGTTTCTTGAAGGATTATTTCATGCTTCATGAAACTATTTTTTTCTGTGTGTGAACGCTATATCTTACGGTTAGTTTGATCGCAACATAAAGGCGTTTGTACAATTACGAGGCAAATGTTAGGCATTACCTACCATTTCTATGATACTGTACCAAAAGTGTGCCAAAAGTATGCGTTATAATCTATACTAATATTATAAAGCTGAAGAGTTTGTTTGTTTGAAAGCGCTGATCTCAGGAACTGCGAGATCAATTTGAAAAATATAGGCTACTTTTAATCCCGATATTCCCACGGGACCGCGGGGCGGGACCGCGGGGCGCAGCTAGTGTTAAATAAACGTGTTTTTACAAAGTTGGCAAACTCCAACATAAATTCGACATTAACTGAATTGTATATAGGCTAGGCATGGTGCGATCTATCTAAAGTAGGTACTTACGCAATTTTCTTTATATTATCATAGATTCTTTGTAAGTTTAAAAATTAGGCCGAGTGCGATAGTAGGGACGCAACGAAATGAACATCGAGCTGTGGTGAACATGTTCGAAATGTGGTACGAGTAAAAAAACCCAGCGCATCCTCGATGTTCCGTTACAGACTCGTGGTAAGACCCCTGTTACTAAGCACCATACCTTACTTATTATCTTAACCTATACTTATCTAAGTTATATACCCGTTCGTTAAGTATCATTGTGTTTTTTATAACTCCAACGTTTTCTTATAAATACATGTATTTATGTGTGCTTTATTGCAACTTTTCAACCTTTAGTTGATGTGATAAAAAATTTAACGTGATATGAATGACAAATAACTTATAATTAAAGTAAAAAATAATGATGCCAGTCAATGCTTGAGCATATATGTACACAATTAGGAATAATAATATATACTAGCTTTTGCCCGCGACTTCGTCCGCGTAGAAGTCGAAAATGCACTAAGGAATCACGTTGTCCCATACAAACTTTGCCCCCCTTTTTAAGAGTATTTCGGAAAATCATTTCTTATCGGATGCCTACGTCATACAAAGAACTCACCCTCCATATGTATAGAAGATAATATTCTTTTTTTTTTCTAGATTACAATGAAATTGATAGTATTACGTGAACTAGATGTGGATTTTTTTTATAAGCATTTAAAGTCACGTGTTTCATTTTCTTCATCAGCATCTGACGCCATTACACATATTATAGGAACTCTGAGTTACTCCGTCTTACTCTTTGCAAGCAAGGATAGGTAGAACAGCGAATGATGGCCCCCAGTGGAAATTGGAGGGGATGGTTTGCACATGTTCATACTTTACCCTCGTTTAATATTTTGCCCAACCCGAGAAACATTCCTTTAAATTAGAAAATTAGGCAATGTATTGCACCGGAACTAAAATGACATTGAATTTTAATGCATTAGGTTATCCAATTTTACAATCTAGACTTAGGCAAAGTTAGTTAAAGTTATTGATTTATGTGCGCGACAGACGACTAAATACGTGTGTGCGAAACAGAGAGCGATGATGTGAGAAACAGACCCTCCCTTCGCTCCTGTCACACCGCCAAACGGACCTAAAAATTGAGTTCTGTGCATACCCCTTCTACTTACCGCCTGATGGCCATGATTCGCTGTTTGAACTATAATTTGACTTGACTTGACTTGAGCTATAATTTTTGTTCAAAGTTTGGCCATTTTTCTTTACAAACAGAGTGGTTAATTTGAGTAAGTCAGTAAGGATATCTTACAATAACGTTCTGACCTTTCATTATTTTTGTAAATAATTAACAACATCATTAATTTTTTTGTGACATTTGATACGAGTTACCAAGTAAAAATGCCCATAAACATTTTATTTAAAAAAAAAGAAGAAATAAGTTTCTTATAAGAAACAAATCACTCTTAGAAACGAATATCTGTTAGAATATTAGGCAAATCGCAATATATAATATCTCTATAACATCCCACGACCTTCGGAATGAAAGTCGAGGTTTCGACCACTAAGCTAACACCGTTCACTTGTAGTTTAAAACATAAATGTATCTATTTTTTTCCAAAGGTTTATTTTAAACTAAAGTTAAGGTTAACGCTTCAAGAGTTATTCGAATCAAACAAAGATGGCTACCAAATTGCGAGTTTGCAAACCCGAATCATAAATCTTTAAGGCATTGACCTCCCTTTAAGAATGGAGGTAGATTAATCTTTATAATTTGTCTTTATACTATGGATATTATTAGATAACTTATTTTAATCCTTTAATTCATATAAAAAAGAAATAAGAAGAAATTCACGCTTGTTTATAATAATTTTTGCCTTTAGATCTAATTCTAGATGATTTAAACAGCGTTTTAATCTATGCTACTAAGGACGCTATACTGTCTGAGACATGTAGGTACAGTCGGCTGCATAATTGCAGCCCTCGGTAGAGTTCGAAAATTACTATTATTGGAATGTTTGCATTCTAATCATTTTTGTTTGATTAATTGATGAGTTAGAAAACTTTAAACTTCAACTAAAGCAGGTGTCTAGAATCTTGCTCGTGTTGAAAACATACTTAGTCGACCGTGTCCAGAGGAAATAATTAGTCAAAACGCCTTGAGTCAACTAAGCCGCGGGTTTCATCAAGATGTTTTCCTTTACCGTAAGGTTTTTTTCTTCTTATATATAGATTTTACGTATCCGAAAACCAGCATGAAGTGTTTAGATTATAAAATAGGTCATCGTAGCCGCTACGGCGAAAACGCTACGGGACTACGATCCCGTAGGATTCTGTCTACGAATATTTATCTACTGAAAATAAGGGAATCCTTGGGTATTTGCTTTGTATACTAGTTTTAAATCGCTTGATGGTTGGAGTTTTGTTAATGTGATTGTTCCTGGACAAGGGCCGGCTAAAGTTCTGGCGGTCAAGAATGTTAGCAGTTAAATTGGAAAAACTATCAATGTTAAAGTTCAAGAAATACACTTCGTAATTTATTTCCATTCTTAAAAATAACTGAGATTTTGATAGTCTGAATATAGTTTTTAGCCTGTCTGTCCTTCTGTCTTTTTGGCACCAGGGTGTATCTCATGAACAGTGATAGCTAGACAGTTGTAATCACACATCGCCATCAAGCCCCAAAGTGAGTAACTAGACTTGTGTTATGGGTGCTAGGCAACGAAAATACTACTTTATATACTTATCTTTTGTAAATATATACTTATAATACATGGAAACAACCAGACCACAGACAAATATCTAAGCATAAATACTTGTCTGAGGCGGGAATCGAACCCGCAACCCTGTGTTTGGCAGTCCGGCATGGTGACCATTGTTCCAACTGGGTCGTCAAGATGATGTATATCTGTTGCCGCTATAATAAAAAATAATAAAAACCCTTCGTGCGCGAGTCCGACTCGCACTTGGCCGGTTTTATTTCATAAAGGTAACAACTATCGGTCAATTAAAAGTTTATTGTCTACATTGTAGCAAGTTGGAATAAAATGGACCAGTTTTGTTTGTTGACCTCAATGGAATTTTCGCAATATTATACATTATATTTCATATTAAAATAACTTTGTTGTTTACAATGTAATAAATAACATATTGATTTATTGCTAATACAATGTTTTAGAAATTAGGTAACCTTTAACTGATAGACAAAATAAGTAGATGTACTATGGTCTAATAATTTAGACCAATTAGGCTCTAATTGGTCTAAATCGATAACCTATTTACGAAGTTATTTTTGATTATGACTGATATTTTTAAGAAATAATAGATTTTTTCACTATCACACCTGCCTGATGGTAGGTGAATGCAAAAATATTACCGTTTTTGCAAAATAAGACAGGAGATCTAAAAATTGATCGCTTCCTATCCTGAAAATTTTCGAATATTCCTCCTAAATTAGTGCTTTTTTCAAAGTTATTATATTTTTATAATACCTTAATAGGAAACGGGGTACGGGTGAAGAACGCAGGTTCTAATCCTGCCGTAGATATTTTTTTGTAGGTATTAGTTTTTAGACTCTAATATCAGCGCTCTTATAAGGATCATAGCAGATTCTTTCTAGACTCCGCTATTTAGGCTGTACATTGTCCATCAATCAGTGCCAAGAATTCATTAATTAGATATTCTACGATTTATTAATTACAATTCTAATCACAGATTAATCATTAATATAATAGTTACAACTCACGTTATAAGCATCTCGGCGGCTGTTTTCCGTGTATCATGCACAAAAACACACAACACAGACACAACACACAGGTTTTAATATAAAAACACACACACACGTTTCTTTAGAAAACTTTTCGTATTATTTCAATTTGAAACGCGGCAGACAAGCATGCTCTCTCGCGTTCGGATTTCAACTGGCACGCCGCGTTCCGTTTTCGATTGCGTGTTTCGTTTTTTTTTTCTTTTTAAAACCGGCCAGTGGCATAGACAAGAGTCTCGGTGGCCAGTCCGGTGTGTCAAGAAGTTATGACGCAAGTTCTTTCGGCAATTCGACTGGGGTTTTTTGTTGCCTCAATCGTATGACTGTTAATTTTTATAAATTGTTAGGGGAATGTCTAGTTTAACCGCACGAAGGCTTCGGTGGTAAACGACCTTTGACTCTAAGATTAGTTAGCTAGTTGGCTGCTACTCAGATGTTGCTAAATCTGAGGTTATGATCTATATTAATGTGCTTAGAAGGTTCGCGGTTGATAATGACGTGGGTGTATAAAGGACAAATACAAATTACTGTGATTCAATAGTAGTCAAATAGGTAAATTAATTTAAGGAGGTACGCGAGTATTGCTCTGTCCATAACTTCGAGCATATAACCATAAAAATGTATTTTCCCCTTTGTTTCTGGTAGATTTTTTTCTTGGTAGATTTTGATGTAAAGTAGGCACGGTCGGATTATATACCCATCGCAGAATTCTATAATTACTATTATTGGAATGTTTTATTCTAATAATTTTAAATCAATAACTAGTAAAGCAAGGATCATAAAAGCAAAATATTGGAGTGCCAGGATACAAATAGAGTATTTATCAATAACATGAAAAAGTTTAACAAACTCTATTATAGTCTATTGCCATGTGTTTTTTTTGATATTGCAAAGTTTGTTTACTTTCACACACGCAAACGAAGGTAACAAATAAGACCTCGGATTGTGAGATTCATTCAATATTTTACATTTTATTTTGATCAAAAACTCAACAATTATTTTTAACTAACGTTTAACCATAAGTTTATTTCATAACTTAGGTTATAATGGTTTACAGAGTTGTTACACACTGTCGGCTTGTCGACCCAGTTGACACAATGGTCACCATGCCGGACTGCCAAACACAGGGTTTCGGGTTCGATTCCCGCCTCAGACATGTTTTTGTGCTTAGGTATTTGTCTGTGGTCTGGTTGTTTATATGTATTATGAGTATATATTTACAAAAGAAAAGTATATAAGTAGTATATCCGTTGTCTAGCACCCATAACACAAGTCTAGTTACTGAGGTTGGGGCTAGATAGCGATGTGTGGAATGTCTGGCAATGTTTATCCTTACTCGAAATTTTGTTCCCTACGGTTAAACAACTGAACCGATTTGGATGATAATCTACATAGTGGTAGTTTAGAGAAAGGGGAAGGATATAGTATACGTAATATTTCAAAACGCCTGCGGGATCGGGACTTACACAGGTGAAACGCGGGTCCCAGCTAGTAAATGATATTAGAAATAATTGTTAAGTTTTTGAATCGAAATAAAATGTAAAATAGTTAGAATACAAGGTCGTTGTTATTTATTACATTAGTTTGCGTGTGTGAAAGTAAACAACGTTGCAACAACAAAACTGAACGCACGCCAAAATAAGCTAGTTTATTTAGTTTTTTTAAACTTTTTTCCTGTTCTTGATAAATATCATTTAAATTACTTACCAGATGTTCAAAATTATTTAAGAAAGCGTAAAAATATAGCCATATTAGAAGGTAAGTAAAAAAAAACATTTGTCTGTAAAGTCGGTTTACGGACGATAATTTGACGTGATAACGTCATAAGAAAATTGATGAAATTACGTTGCTATGGTTACGTACCATGTCAACAGGACGTGACACTTTGTTGTGAGTGCAAACGGTGTCCATCAATGTTTAGGACGTTATCACGTCAAAAACCCATGGGATTTTTGTGTTTTCTTCTCTTTGGTGGCCGCGTTTCAAAGGCACACATCCTAACTTAGTTTTAAAGACGTTTAAATGAGAATTTATGCATGTATTCGGGCTGTTCCGCAATCAAACCCTTTTTAATTGTGTACATTTTGCGTGAGGATGGGTAGGCTTGCCCAGCACCTACTAACCCTCTCAGCTTAGTCCATGTCCAGAGGAGTATATATCCAAATGAATAAAAAAAATATTGACTTTGATACGATCCACTATATTTTAAAACAACATTAAAGAATGCATGCCACGACGATAAGGAAAATGATTGTCTATCTATATACCGATCATAAATGCGAAAGTGAGTGTGTTTGTCTCGCTTTCACCTGCCGTAACACCGTAACGATGGATGTTTGAGCTGAAATATTGTTTTATTGCTCATATTTCCTTGTGTTTAAACCCCATATAGCTTAAGTACACTGATGAGGTCGTGCCAGAAGCGTTCCGAGAACGGAAAATTTAATTTAATTTATTTATACAGGAGCGTAGCATTTTATGTGTAAAAAAAACTTGAGAGGTGTCAAGGGACTCCCGGATGGAACGAGGTTCCTTCCGATTAATGAAGGAATTTTAATAAAATCAAAAAGTGTCGTTACAACTTTTGGTCTTAATTTTTTCCGTCTAGGCTCCTTTCGCAACGCGCGATAAGGAACTACGTTCCAAAAACAGATCGCATACGCAATACCATTCTACGAGAAAATACCAAAATCACAGATGTTCGCGCCGTTCCGTTTCTCCTTCATTCATACATGCTTTTCTATGTCGTTCGTAACGTCATAGATAGTGAGACCTCCATGAGTGAGACATTCATTATTCGTCTTGTCAACCATCTTGTAACTTAAACATTAGCTAATACGCAATGTAAAACTTAATTAAATAATATACCATAGTTCCCTAAATCGTCTTTGACTATTCGCCCAAACAACGGATGTGGGTTTCAAATCAGCGAGGTTGAAATGGGATTCAAATTGGGCCATGTATCAAGAATGGACGGGGTTAAATGGGCTAAAACAGCAACAAGCTGGACACCTGGAAAGCGTTGGCGAGACGACCTCGACCGCCTCGAGCCAGCTTGGCCGGAGGTGGCCCAGAACCGCGACCGGTGGTGGGAGATGGGGGAGACCCTTGCCCGGCATTCCCACCTTCCTCCCATGGCCTTACCGATATCTTAGGTCTTAAAGGCCGAATCTCGGGACATACGTTGGTTACTTGCTCTGGGCTCTTTCACCAACGTACTCACTTAAGTCCCTACATATCTTTTTCCTGTCCTCTTGCTTATGCAACTCTCCCCGAACGGGGCGCAGTGGGCGCTTTTGCCCGGCAGTGGGATACTAGAGGTTAGATAACATTTATACTAAGAATACATTGCTAAAATTAAATATTAAGAATTGCAGGACATTCCATATATCGCCATCTAGCCCCAAGCTAAGTAACTAGACTTGTCTTATGGGTGCTAGACAACGGATATACTACTTATTTACTTTTCTTTTGTAAATATATACATTTAATACATAGAAACAACCAGACCATAGACAAATATCTAAGCATAAATACTTGTCTAAGGCGGGACCATTGTGCCAACTATATCAAAAATATGTTCTAATGTGTTAATCAATAATATATAGACACAACTTTGCCTTCACAATTTTAGTAGGATCCCAATTTCTGTTTTAAATATAAACTGCTCAAAGTTTAAGAGGAAAGGGTACCGGCTCTCTCTCCATACTCTCCACAGAATAGGATGTGCCTTCACTACATATTATAAAACAAAGTCCTCCGCCCGCGCCGTGTCTGTCTATTCGGTATAGACTCAAACACGACTGCACCGATTTTTATACTGTTTTCACCAATGGATAGAATGGTTCTCGAAGGAAGCTTCACTACAAACCTAGTATAAAACAAATTCGCTTCCTGCTGTCTGTCCCTATGTAAGCTTAGATCTTTAAAACTACGCAACGGATTTTGATGCGGTTTTTTTAATGGATAGAGTGATTTAAGAGGAAGATTTTGGTATATCTTATATCTTTAAATGAGCAATTCTTGTATATATATATATATATAATCGGAATCTCGGAATCGGCTCCAACGATTTTCATGAAATTTGGTATATAGGGGGTTTCGGGGGCGATAAATCGATCTAGCTAGGAATCATTTTTAGAAAATGTCATTTTGTTCGTGTTTTAAGGCGTTTGGGTAGTCCCAATTTAAACTGAAAAATATGACTCTTCCTGACATCTATTGGCGAACTACTAATACTATTTTTTGTGAGCAATAAAGTTATTCCAGCAGATGGCGTTGTTAAGTAACGCGAAGTCAATAAGTGTTTGCTTTGAGGTTAGACTAAGTAAAAAAAAAATACCGAGCAAAGCTCGGTCATCCAGGTACTATAATTAAACTACCACGCGTACGAAGTCGCGGGCAACAGCTAGTTATGCATCATTCATCCGCTGTTATACCGCGTAATGAGCATGAGCGGAGGTAGCCCTCCGATATGAAGGTCTCCGGTTCCTCCCTCGCCTCGGCATATGTAGTAGGTAGGTACCTAACTGTTCAATTCACGAAATCTTTGTCTACCAGCTTTATAAAGTAAAATCAAGTTTGCAAGGTGAACGACACCCGAGTTTCGGTAATCATAACTAAGGACGTTGTATATACTTGCGCACTTTTTCTTCTGTGGATTTCTTGTAGTTTGTTGATTTTTAGGGTTCCGTACCACAAAAAGTAAAAACAGGAACCCTTTTAGGATCATTTTTTGTTTTTTTTACAAAGTTAAGGTCGGGTTTTGGCCACTATCACAGATGCCTCATGGTAGGTGACGATGCTGCACGCGGTGTCTAGAAGATACCTATTCACTCGCAAAGCTTGTAGAAGACTAGCTTTTAAACGCGACTTTGTCCGCTAAGGACATGATTTTTCCAAAATCCTTTTTTAGCGGATGCCTACGTAATAATAGCTAACTGTAAGCCAAATTTCGGCCTGATCCGTTCATTGTTTTAAGCTGTGCGTTGATATAGTCAGTCAGGATAAATATAGGTAAGTACAAGGTAAAAGCGCAATATTTTAAAATTTAGAAATAGAAATGAATTATTTTCATTTATTTTAAGATTTTGTTTTCACTGATTTTGATAAAATTTGGTGACTGCCAGCTTTTTCGAATATTTAAGAGAAATATAAGAATCCAAAAATTGTGAAATAAAAACGACGTTGTAAATTTTTATGAGTAGGTATTATAAAAAAACCTCAGGTGTTTAGTAATTTTCTGTTTAAAATGATTTGAAATTCGTTAAAACCGAACCAATAAAATAAAGTTTTTAAAATAGCTATATAGCAGGTGCTTTGCCAGATGGCAAATTATTAACGATTTTTAACGAATTTCGTATTATTAATCGTAAGTTTAAGGTAGTTTCTAAAAAATATGTTAATTTATGACAAAAACTAGAGATTAAACGATAAGATTTTGTGATTATACCAAGAAAACAACAAAACAAAAAGTACAACTAATAAAATAATGAATTTTCCGCTTTCTTCTCTCATACCTGGCTCTCTCTGTGAGGTAACCAAATTTTGATAATTTTTACTTGTAACATTCAAAATACAAATTAACACAAAATATAATCATGGATAATTAGTGAGTGCCTCTTTAAAAAAGGGCATGAATATACTTTTTTTTTTAAAACCTTTTTTACATTTAAATATGATAGCAAAGTAGGTATACTAAACCAATACATAACAAAACATCAAGCTAAAACTACAAGAGCTATGATTCTTAAACTTCGTATGGGGGTCTTTTTTAAGCCATAGGCGAGCACTAAGAAAGGATTTCTGGAAATTCAACCTAAAAATGGGTAAAAAATATCAATTTTAAAAAGACACTAACACGGGTAAAACTGCGGAGTTGGTAAATTAATAATTATACAGGGAGAATATTTGGACTCCGGAACTATTAGACTGATTTTGATGAAACTCGGTATGCGGAGACATTAAATCCTTGGGATTAACACAGGCTACTTTTTATCCCGATATTCCCACGGAATCGGGACTTAATCGGGTAAAACCGTTCTTCTACTATCGAAAACACATGTAGAGAAAACTTGACCGACTGACCTGAGATAGCTGCACTTACAATAAATAAGTAGGTAATTTTATTATAATTAACTTGTAAGTAGTATTTATGTCTCATAATAATATGATAACAGTTTATTAATAATTAAGAACATTAGTGACCATTATTTAAAAAAAAACAAGAATATAAAATACTATATCCTGAGCAACGCGAGTGATTCATGGCCCTCAGTGTAAATCCGTACTTTATTCAAAAGTTGCTACTATTAGATACTACTAGACTTAGACAGACTCAGACAGACTCAGACAGTCTCAGACAGACTCAGACAGATTCAAACAGACTCAGACAGTCCAGTAGTTTCGGAGCATATTCGTTACATACAAAAACAAAACTCAAAAAATCTTACCTCTCTATTATATTAGTGTCGATCCTATATGTTATCTGATTATTAACAAGTCTAGATAGATAGATAGATAGATAAACTCTTTATTGTACCACATTAAACCTTAATTCTAACATAAAATCCTGTTACAAAAACAAAATTAAACCTAACAATATGGCACAATGGGCGGCCTTATCGCTAAAAGCGATCTCTAGTTACTTATGTTTTGTGTAATTTCGTAATATTCATCGTCGAATCATTTTTATTTTTTCATATAATAAAATTTTCATAAAATCATATTAAAACATCTTAATAACTAAGATGTGTGCTTTAATTTAATTAACACTTTATTTGTTACGTAGAAACACTAAAAAATATATTAATAATATTATAAGCTTTAAATGATGATTATGATTATCATTATTTGTATTGATTCTGTGAATGTTCGGGTTTATTACAGTTACAACTCTTTTGTACCTATTTCTAGGTTTCCCCAGACTAAATAAAAAAAAAATTGATAATTTTCAAAAAAAACTTTCATCGCCATTGTTTTCCTAATGGCCTGCTGCCAATAATGGTGTTGCTATATCTTAAAAAATCCTTACATTTTCTATAAATAAAAGTAATTTATCCGAACTTTAAATTGAAAAAATCGTTTATTTAGGCAAAAGTATTTTAGATGCTTATTCTAACGCCCTAGATTTACCTAAAAGGGTTTACAGAGATTTTCTTACTCTGTGTCGATCAAGGACGCAGCCGCAGTGAATTCGTAAACAAGAAAACGTGACATGTTACCTTAAGCTTGTCAAGACAATTTATTCAGAAAATTAAATTAATTTATAAGGTCAGATTTAAACTAAGTACAAACTTACGTGATAGTTGATTACCTTAGATATTAAAAATAATATAAATAAATTGTACCTAGTTGACCCCTAACTATGTGATAAAAAATAGCCTATGTTACTCCCAATGTATCATCATACCACGTTTCATCCAAATCGGTTTAGTAGTTTCGGAGCCTATTCAAATCAAACAAACAATTACTTCTTTCCTCCTTATAATCCCTATATCTATAAGTACATATAAAATGCTTTGTCCTGAACTACTGACGGATCAACGCACAGCCTAAACCGCTTATCGTAGAGACCTGAAACTTGGAGGGTGTGTTTTTTGTGTGACGTAGGCATCGAATAAGAAAGGATTTTCCGAAATTCTACCCCTAAGAGGGTGAAAAAGGGGGTCAAAGTTTGTATGGGACAACGTGATTCCTTGGTCCAATCTTCTTCAAATTTGGCGTAAACATTCTTTAACAGAATTAATGGAAGACGTGTTTTGTATTTTACTGAAATTCATCCCCTAACGGGGTTAAAAAGGTGGAGAAAGTTATTTTGGGGGTGGTTGGTTTAAACAATTTTCGAGATCTACGCGGATGAAGTCGCGGGCAAAATCTCTGTATAAATAAAAATCTTGTGTCACGATGTATGTTGCCAATAAACTCCAAAACTACTGAACCGATTTCAATGAAATTTCACATGTACCCGTATTTTGGTCTAACTTACTGGATAGGATAGTTATCATTTCAATTATTCGCTTATGTCGTGAATGTAAACGAATAAAATGTATTAATTAATGGTTTCTTAAGCAAGCGTTTATTTACTGTTTAGTTTTATGAAGTTCTCATAGATGGCGGTGTACGTTGATTCATCGATAAAAATCTTCAATATTGTTTGACATTTAGGTTGCAAATATACCTAATAGATGGCGCTGTGTTCGGGACTTATGCGGGTGAAATCGCGGGGCGCTGCTAGTATGCATATATAATTCTGTAGACCGATTTGTATGAATTTTTTTGTGTATATTCATTAGGTCTAAGAATCGAACAAAAACAATTTTTTTTTTGTAAATGGTAAAACAACGTTCGCCAGGACAGCTATTATTAGTATAGAAATGGATTATCTTAGAAAATTGAGTCGAAATCGGCCTTCTATCTCAACAAACAGGTTCGATTTGCTACCGTAGTAATAATTATGTCAATGTTTGCTACATCTTCTTTCCTGGCTATCCGTTACATTCGTTTTATAAAAGAAGTTCTGAAGAGTAAGGAGTTACTCTTCAGAACTTATTTTATCTTCTAAATAGCAACCCCTTCTTTTAAAGACAAGATAAAAGAACAAAAACTAGCTCCTGCCTTTCTTCTACTAAGAAAGATCTTAAAAACTCCATAAAAGGAAGAAAAAAATAATTTAAAATATCGGCAAATATAGGCACTAAAAATATTTATATACGCGAACAACCCCACCACACTGATGTATATTTCTTATATGTGCCTTTACTCAAAATCACGTATGTATTTTTGTAGAAAAAAAGCAAGAGGAGTTTTCCTTTACATTTTTTTACTTTAAGTTACTACTAGTGCCACCTCTCGATAAACCAACGCATCAATTAACAAACTTAACAAAATAGTTCAGCGCTACGCTACTAGATGGCGCTGCAGTAAATAAAATAATAACTCACAACTATAAAACCAGATGGCACTGTTATCAATACCAACATTAGTAAGCAATGAGAAAGTGAAATTAAAAATTAATTTACGTTTTTAAGGTCGATTATCGTATGAAAGAAGAATGGCATTTAGGTTAGTGGGCTTGGGTAGCGACCTCTCGGATGTACGCGAAAGTAGCTCTTACATCACCTGTCGGCATCTCATAACAGTTGCATCATTTAGGTATCCAGTTATCCGAGTCTGTTTATATGACCAAAGTATATCTCTAGCAGCTGCATAAAGCGGTACATATTAAAACAACTGGTCAATATAAAGCATGAAATCTTACAATCGTTGCTTTCAACGAAAGTTTTAATTTTAGGCCCCCTCCAAGTTCAAATTCACGCGGCAAACGTGTTAACTAGCACACTGCAAAAACTTTCGGTCGGAATAGACTGAATAAGAGAAAAAAAGGTGCTGCTAGGTGCTTTAGGTTACAGTTGAAGATACATAAGTTCAATTTAAAGTAGTGGGTTCGAATCCCGGTAGATTAATGTAGTAAAATGAAATATCCTGTACCTCCAGCTTTTGTAATGGCTTGCAAATGGCTTACGTGTCAGTCACTTAACCGACTCCAAACTCAAGTAGGCCGTTGCAGACAAAATTTGAGCAAATGGGGGTATATTGCACCGATTGAGGTGTATTGCGAGTGTGGAGCTCCATCGCAGTTCATGGTGCACCTACTCCAATGCCCATTGTGCCCTAACACCTGCACATTGGAGGACCTGGTAGAGGCCAACGCTGCTGCAGTTGCAGTGGCTAGCTACTGGGCAGCAAAAGTGACTGGTCGAACGTCACTGAATCGAAAAGAAGAAGAATGTAGTAAAACTTACCCAGTATTAGTCCAGCTAAACATTCGTTTGACTCGCTCCGATCTCTCTGCTGGGGTCGACATTTTGTCTGAAAACAAAAAAAGAAATTGTAAGTACTTAGGATCGTCTACAGGTTCTATAAAATTACATAAATTCTAAACTTTTATTTAACACATGTTTATTAGTTCATTTGGCTAAAATTTTGCACTAGTTATGCGAATCTATCCTATAAAACTAAGTACTTGCATGAAAAAATATATATATATTGCAGGACATTCCACACATCAGCATTTAGCCCCAAGCTAAGTAACTAGACTTGTATTATGGGTGCTAGACAACGGATATACTACTTATATGCTTTTCTTTTGTAAATATATGCATATAATACATAGAAACAACCAGACCACATAAATACTTGTCTGAGGCGGGAATCGAACCCGCAACCCTGTGTTTGGAAGTCCGGCATGGTGACCATTGCGCCAACTGGGTCGTCAACATACATAAAAATACTAAACGTTTACTTGACACATTTTTAGTCATTTTTGCATTTTTGGCTAAATCAACAAGTTAAGAGGATTTAATGAGTACTTTGCAAGTAACCTCTATCTATACTGATCATGTTCTTCTTCTTCTTCTTAATTAATGGCTTCTGCACGCCAAAAAGCCGCAATTTAGCCAAATACTAGGTGATTAATATTAGGTGGTGTGGAAGGTATACTGACAGATAAAAACTTGGTGACAAATAGAGCAAGGAACTTCTATAGCTATAGGTAAAAACCTGTGGTAAAAATTCAAGGAAAGTAGATAGAGTGAGGTACGAACGTGTATTTCTATGAGAACATACAAAACATACACGTTAACCGAACGCTCGGCCGAGCTACATGGTAGGCGGAGTGGGGGGTGTTAGTTTTATTTTCGTTACGAAATTTCTAGATTCACTCGCCGCGCCCAAAGTCCGCGATAACAGTTATGCAATAGGTTAAAAATTGAGCGAAAAGGAGAACCTCAGTTGCTATTGGAAAGCTGGAAATTCAATTTTAAAACAATACATTTTTGTCAAGTGTCATGAGATCAAATGCTTGCCTATTCCACTTAAAAAAATCATAAAGAGATATCTTAAGGCCATACAAAGTTCACCCATACGTAAGCTCTTTTGTTTGTATTCATCACACGCCATCACGGAACGGAATGTTAGTTAATATGTGAACAAGCAAGCAAATATAACTAACACAAGGTCGATCTACCAATATCAAGTGTTTAAGACATAAATGTTGACCACTGAGATATGTCCTCGTTTCCTCACATGTAAGGTACCTGCGGGTAATAAGGGCCACCTGCGACCTTCAAAAAACTAAATATTTCGTAAAAATTGGGAAAACTACGTATAAACAGGTCAGTGTATCGACTTTGTTGACTTGTATTATTTAATTATAAAAATTTTCTATCTTTTTGAGGTTTTTTTGTGCTGCCAAAAGGCAACGCGCCAGAAATACCCGTCGCTTACAACCAACATTGTCGATTGTAACGAATATGTTTTGTTTTTCTCAAAAGTATTGTAGGTATTTTATCGATATTTTGGGGTAATTTAAGACAAAAATTCCTTGCCATTTCAAAGCTAGACCAGTTTTAATTCTTAATTCTAGGATAGCTTCAAAACTACAGGGAAGGTCGCAGGCCACCTGCCTTGATTAACAACTAAATATTTCGTAAAAATAGGAAAAACTACTTATAAACAGGTTATGAAATATTTGCCTTAAAGTCAATCTAAAAAACAATTAATTTCTTTATTTTCTTGTTATTTTGTCACTAATATCAAGGTTTTTAAAAAAACCTCTAGTGGCCCTTATTACCCGCAGATACCTTCGGTATTTAGTCGCCTTTAGGGACCTCGGAGCTTGTATGAATTAACTAGTTACTGATTACAAGTCTCCTTTAAGGACCTGGGTTCTTATGTAAATTCACAGGTGATTATTGAATACCCAAAATCATAACTTTATTAGAGTGGTCTTTAAGGACCCTGATTCCGTAAGGCATTTTGATAAAGTCAGAAATAGCGTTTACAAGGATATAAAAACCATCAATGGACTAAGTTTGTCGATAGTTGGTGTCATTTTCTTTGTAATTAAACCCTTAAATCTCAAGGACTAATTTAGTCTCCCATAAGTAAAAAAAAGAAGAGCCCATATGCCCGGGAGGAGGTGCTTGGGAAATATTCATGGAAATATTTGACCGTGTCACACCTGTGACACTTTCAGTTGCCTTGGGTGATATCACTTAAGTGCTTCAAGTGGAATAGATATATACCATACAAACGTAGTCGACTGTTTCCTCCCTGAATAACGACACTAGAGCAAATATTTTTGTTGCACAAAACTTATAACTGCCATGACCAATTGACCATGTGTCCTATTTTTGTCTTTTTGTTTTTAATATATTTTGTTGTTCTTGATTTAGTAAGTGTTCTTGAAAATTATAAACCGCATTCTTAATTTAACAATATTGCTTGTGGGTTGTGTGAATCAATGTGAGACTATTAAATTAGTTTCATTGTGCTAAAATAGGCGGATGGGTGAGAATTATAAATAACAACGTGTCTCGGTTTGTTGATTTGTATCATCTATATCTTCTACTAGCTGCGCCCCGCGGTTTCACCTGCTTAAGTCCCGATCCCGTGGGAATATCGAAAAAAATATCCTATGTCCGTCTTCTGATTGTAAGCTACCTCCCCACCAATTTTCAGCCAAATCGGTTTAGCCGTTCCCGAGTTATAAATGGTGTAACTAACACGACTTTCTTTTATATATATAGACTAGCTGCGCCCCGCGGTTTCACCCGCGTAAGTCCCGATCCCGTGGGCATATTGGGATAAAAAGTATCCTATGTCCGTCTCCTGGCTCTAAGCTACCTCCCTACCAATTTTCACCCAAATCTGTTCTGCCGTTCTTGAGTTATAAGTGGTGTAACTAACACGACTTTCTTTTATATATATAGACTAGCTGCGCCCCGCGGTTTCACCTGCGAATTTCCCGTGGGAATATCGAAAAGAAAGTATCCTATGTCCGTCTTCTGATTGTAAGCTACCTCCCCACCAATTTTCAGCCAAATCGGTTTAGCCGTTCCCGAGTTATAAATGGTGTAACTAACACGACTTTCTTTTATATATATAGACTAGCTGCGCCCCGCGGTTTCACCCGCGTAAGTCCCGATCCCGTGGGAATATTTTTTCTCGCCTTTTAAACCTTCCCTAGACCTCCACGAACATTTCAAGACTAAGATAAAATAAATCCGTTCAGCCGTTCTCGAGTTTTAGTGAGACTAACGAACAGCAATTCATTTTTATATATATAGATAGATAAGTCAAAGTCAAAGTCAAAAAAAATTATTCCTTTGGATGCTTAATACAAAATATAATACAAAATAAATATAATACGTCTTAAAAACTATAAAATATTCATATAAACTTCTTTGTCCTGAATGACTGACTGACTGTCTGACTGACGGATCGACGCACAGTCTAGACCGCTTTATATTCTTTATATGATGTAGGCATCCGATCAGAAATGATTTTCCGAAATCTTACCCATAAGGGGGTGAAAAGGGGGGGGGGGCAAAGTTTGTATGGAACAACGTGATTCTTTCTCAGCAATCTTGCCTTCCCCATTCCCTGACCTGGTCAAATTAAAAATACAGTCGAACCATATGCATACACATTATGCGAACGCTCGGCCGAGCTACATGGTAGGCGGAGTGGGGGGTGTTAGGTTTTATTTTCGTTACGGAATTTCATGATTCGATCGCCGCGCTCAAAACCAGCGATAAAAGCTATGGAATAGCTTAAAAACCACCACCTAAAAAGCGAGTTAGCATAAAAAACCTAATCTATAGTATCCCTAATTAGCAAGATAGGTATTTTAAGTAGGTATTTACGAATAGTTGCAACACAACGTCGGATATAAACCAATCATAGTCAGGTATTATTAACGTAACAACTTGTAAATTATAATTAAACGCAGGATGAACCTGGCACCGGTTTCTATACCTACTCAATTGGCGATTGTATCAAATTGCTGTTGTGTTGTGACCAACATTCAGTGAGGAAATTCGTGTTTTAATTAAGCATGGAATATACTAGAATAACTATTTATATATCTATCTCATATACCCGCGATCCCGTGGAAAAATCGGGATAAATAGTCTATAACCTATAACACTATCAATGAATCAATGTATCCTCATACAAAGTTTCATCAAAATCGGTCCAGTAGTTTCGGAGCCTATTCAAAACAAACAATCAAATCCTTTCTCTTTTATTTATAATATTAGTAACTATAGAAGTCTAAATAAAAATTTCGTGTCACAGTCTCCTCTATAACGGCTTCACCGATTCTTATGCATTTTTTTGTGTTTATTCGGTAGGTCTGGGAATAGGACGGAAACTATTTTTCATACCCCTATGTGATAAGGGTGGTTCACTACATTTTTTTTTATTTTTGGAAAAAAAATGTGTTTTTTATTTATTTATTTCGCATTAAAAATCTAATTATGAAAGTAGCCTTCCTCAATAAATGGACTATCAAACACAAAAATATTTTCTCAATTCGACCCAGAAGTCCCTGAGATTATCGCGTTCAAACAAACAAACAAACTATTCAGCTTTATTATTTTAAATATAGATATGAAAGTTTGTGAGTTAGTATATTATGTTTGTTACTCTTTTACGCAAAAACTACCAATATGTAGTTTAGCTAGATACCTGGATTTACATATAGGCTACTTTTGTCACGATATGCGGGTGAAACCGCGGGGCGCAGTTAGTTAAAAATAAATATTTTTAATAAAATAATCAAATTATTTAAAATACTTAGCAACATTTGCAAAAAAAAAACTCGTTTGTACGTACGACGTAAACAAGTACGTAGTGGTAGGCGTACACTACCTATAGAACTCAGTCCCGCTATTATTGCTAACGCTAGCTAGAAAACTAGTATCAGTAAAGCAAGTTGTGATGACATCTTGCAAAGTTAACTGCCTGCATAGTGGTTAGACTAACAGGGTTGGCGCATCTAACGTTGATTGGATTTTTTTAACTGGACAATTCTAGATTTCCATTTTTGTAAGGTGATCTAGTATTGCGAGCCATATACAAACTTAATTAAAAATTAAATATTTCGTAAAAAAAATAGGGTAAACTACTTAAAAACATGTCATTAGATAAATGTTTGCTTTAATTGTCTATCTGAAACACGACTTTTTTTGTTTTTTTTTTTTTATGTTGTGACTTCTTTTTTTCTGTTTTTTTGTTTTTTTTTATGCAGGTTTAAAAAAAATCTTTTAGTGGTCTACACAGAAAAAAAAGGAGAATTAATCCTCTCCCTATAGACGTCAGAGAAAAATTTCTTGTTTTTAGTAAATGTTCTTGAAAATCAAATATTTCTTTTAAATTAAGAATACTAATTATCATTTTAAGATTTTTTTTACTAAAACCAAGAAATTATTCTTTAGTGTCTCTATCTATATGATTATTTCTTGCTTCAAAGACACCTTTTTTTTCTGTGTATAACCACCACTATAATCTCTTATGAAAAGAATGCAGGCCATAGATAAATAATAAGTAGTAGAACTAGATTGTTTACTAATATTATAAAATTGATATTTACTGGTCATATCAGTTTTTTTTATCTAGTGGTGGCTGAGTGACATAATTAAACTAGCCTTTTTATGTGAGCCTTGTCGAAAACTGGTATTCAATGACGAATTTATTCAGATTTTGTCTAAATATGTTGCTTACACAGAATCATGTTAATTTCGATTTATCAAAGACATTTAGATAAAGTTATTTTTAAACATAATGCGGTCCGCGGTTTCACCAGATTTTCAGATCCAGGACTCCAGCTATCTACGTATCCAAGTTTCATCGCAATCGGTTCAGTAATTTTTGTGTAAAAGAGTACTAAATAAGCACATTAACTTTTGCATTTATAACATGAGTATAATTTGATTCTTTGACTAGCATCACCTCGCGGTTTCACCCGCGTGACTTCCGATCCCGTGGTAATATCGGGATAAAAAGTAGCCTATATCACTCCCAATAAATCAACGTATACTAATTTATTGCAAACAAACAAACAATTAAATATTTCGTTTTTATAATTGATTCTTTGATTAAGGTCAAAAAGGATAAGATATTCGAATAAATAATTGTTGCTTAATTATATAAATTACATTTAATGAGATAAAATAAAAAAAATCCAATAAGTTATTTTTAGAGTACCATCTACCTACTCTACCCAAAATAGTAGCAAAAAAAGTATGAAGCATTATCAAAACTGCTAAAACCAACAATATTATCTATAAATATAAAATGCTTTCTGCCGACTGAATGACTGACTGACTGACGGATCAACGCACAGCCTAAGCCGCTGGTCGTAGAGACCTGAAACTTGGAGAGTGTGTTCTTTGTATGACAGGCATCCGATAAGAAAGGATTTTCCAAAATTCTACCCTAAATAGGATATTTTGGAGGTGATTTCCTTCAAAGTTAAAACAATACTCATTAGTGCTTTTGATTTAAATTACATTTTATTTTTTTACATGTTTGAAAACTCAATAGAACCAATTTCGACTTCTACGTGGACGAAGTCACGGGCGAAAGCAAGTATTCAAGAATAAAAAGAGATAAATAAATAAATAAATAATGTATTAAAATAGAAGACACGCGGTCACGTGTTGTCTCCATAATATTATCTTGATCACGTGTTCGAATTTGCGACACGATTTGACCGTCTAATTTAACGTCTATGTCACAATGTAACCATGACCGGGGTATGGAGGACGGGGCAACCCTACGCGAGCTAAATAACAACTTGGATACCCATTTAAATCTATACAATACAGGGTTATTGGTAATTTTATAAGCGGCTCAGGGCTACTTCGGTGCAACTTAACAATAAAGTTTTGTTTTACGACTTTTGGAAATTTGAACATTTTTTCGACAATTTAGAAGTTAATTCGAAAATTATCAGATTTTTTACATTGGCCATTCAGTTCAGACTACAGGAAAACAGTCCACAAAACTTAAAAAGTAAGTAAACTCTTAAGGTTTATGCAGAGAAAAATATCGAACTTTTAAAATTCGTAAAACAAAAGTTGATTCTTAAGGTGCACAGAAGTAGCCCTCAACCTTTTTCCAATATAATAACCAATAACCCTGTACCCTGGTAGAAATTGTATTAATGTTAGTCTATAGAAAGGACATGTGATTTTTTTTAATATTCATGTATTTCAGAAAACTTGATCTATATTATACATATATGCAGATATATCAACTCAATATTTAAAATGTCTTATAAGGCATTGAACTAAATATTCTGTATATTAAAATAATAATAAGTATCTTATTTAACCTTATTGAGTCTGCGGTGTCTGAGGGAGTAGCGACCTTGACCATTCCTCATCTCCGGCTTGCTTTAGAGGCTGGTCGACGTGAATACTGACGAGGAAGCGGTCCTCCGCCTCTGGTTTGCTTTCAGTTACCGATGCCGTTCAGAGTGGAATCGCGAGAGCAGAAATGCTCGAATATAGATGAAAAAAAGCAAAAGCATTTCATTTTCTAATAGTACCTACCTACTTACCTATATTGTTATTGGCCAATAAATGATTATTTATAGTTTTTTATTGATAAGCGAATTGTTCCCTATGTTACTAAATAGAAGATGATCGATGTGCACTCTATGCTAACGGTAATGTTAAATCTCTTCCTATTACACATAATTGATATCTAGGTAATCGTAGGAAAATACCCGTTATAGAGGAGTGCATCGTTATTGTGACAGTTAGGTTTGTTTGCTGCCTAGATTGTAGAGATGTGTAGATTGTAGAGATGTTAAATTTTAGAGATGTGTAGATTGTAGAGATGTGTAGATTGTAGAGATGTGTAGATTGTAGAGATGTGTAGATTGTAGAGATGTGTAGATTGTAGAGATGTGTAGATTGTAGAGATGTGTAGATTGTAGAGATGTGTAGATTGAAGAGATGTGTAGATTGTAGAGATGTGTAGATTGTAGAGATGTGTAGATTGTAGAGATGTGTAGATTGTAGAGATGTTAAATTTTAGAGATGTGTAGATTATAGAGATGTGTAGGTTGTAGAGATGTGTAGATTGTAGAGATGTGTAGATTGTAGAGATGTGTAGATTGTAGAGATGTGTAGATTGTAGAGATGTGTAGATTTTAGAGATGTGTAGATTGTAGAGATGTGTAGATTGTAGAGATGTGTAGATTGTAGAGATGTGTAGATTGTAGAGATGTGTAGATTGTAGAGATGTGTAGATTGTAGAGATGTGTAGATTGTAGAGATGTGTAGATTGTAGAGATGTGTAGATTGTAGAGATGTGTAGATTGTAGAGATGTGTAGATTGTAGAGATGTGTAGATTGTAGAGATGTGTAGATTGTAGAGATGTGTAGATTGTAGAGATGTGTAGATTTTAGAGATGTGTAGATTGTAGAGATGTGTAGATTGTAGACATGTGTAGGTAAGGATTGATTCCGTCTGAAGATATTTATCCGACCATTGATTTAAGATCGTTGCATACCTACGTAACGGGATAAACCCTCGGACAGGACAGGGACGTGACGTGCATTATTCATAAAGTGTTCGTGGGCCGTGATCTTACCCGTGCCGGACGGAACGTGACAATTTCAAGCGTTTCATGTAAAAATATCACGTTCCGTCCGGCACGGGAAAAATCCCATCACGTATGCAGCGACCTTTAAAATGTAGACCCACCTATTCTAATAGGATTAATAATACTGCACCTGCGGGTTTTTAAAACCTTGATATTAGTGACAGAATAACAAGAAAAAAAAACAAATTAATCATTTTTGAGATTTACATAGCAAATAAATACTAAATAAATATTGCAGGGCATTCCACACATCGCCATCTAGCCCCAAGCTAAGTAACTAGACTTGTGTTATGGGTGCTAGACAATGAATATACTACATGTATACTTTTATTTTGTATATATATATACTTATAATACATAGAAACAACCAGACCACAGACAAATATCTAAGCATAAATACTTGTCTGAGGCGGGAATCGAACCCGCAACCCTGTGTTTGGCAGTCCGGCATGGTGACCATTGCGCCAACTGGGTCGTCAAATATTTATCAAATGACCTTATTGAGTAGTTTACCCTATTTTTACGAAATATTTAGTTTTTAAGGTGGCTGGTGGAACTTGTTCTATGCTATGCTATGCTATGCTATGTTCTATGCTATAACTAAACAAATGGCTGTAAAACTTTGAGAATTTGACATTTCTTGTATGGTTCATTCAGCCCCAATTATGTTCGGGGCATGTTAGGGGGAAAAGTTAGAATTTGATTGGTCTGTTCGCCCAATCCTTTCCCGTCTTCACGTATTCGTATCCGACTCATAAAAAACAAAGAGATAGATAGATAAACAGTTTTTTGCACCAAAAACATGATATTATGACATATAAAAATATGATAATAAGAGTTTGAATTTTTAATATGTAGTTTGTCGTTTTATCTCAAAGGATATATTTATTTTCAGATAATCCCATTGGAATTTCATGAAAATCGGTTTAAATTTTGGTTTTTAGATAAACGTATATGGAAAAATAGAAGTTAAGAATCGTCCGAATCTTCGCTGGATCGATGATATGATTTTATGAATGGCATTTGGAAATATACTTTCTTTTTAGGGTTCCATATTAAAAGGAGGAAAAAATGAACTCAAACATCATCAAAGTGTTTAATTCTCTGGGTGCAATTCGACTAGCACACAGAGAAAAATGTTTCTTGAATCAAGAAATAATCTTGACAATTATATTCTTAATATAAAAGAAATATTCATAAATGAGGAATACTGCTGATTTTTTTTTTAATATTTACTAAAAATTTGAAATTCTAGCGTCTTTATGGATATCATTATTTTGAAACCTTTATTTCTGTGTACTTGAACTATATTTTTACATCATTTTTGCATATTGTTTTTGCACCTCTAATTACCAATGCGATTATTAATCATCATGATTATATTGATCTTTATGATTAAATTAAACTATAATTATGAATCATGATGATGAAATAAATAAGGTTACGACAAATTTACAAAATATACCACAAAATTTATTTCAAGGCAAACTCTAGTTCTTTCTCTGCTTAATAATGCATGGCTAACCACTAAGCAATTTTGCACAACGATGCCTTTTTAAGGTGAAACTTCTATTTTATTTCGTCAAAAAGTAGCCTATATTATTCCCAATTAATCAATGTATACGCATTACCAAGTTTCATCAAAATCGCTCCAATAGTTGTTCCTATTCGTTAAGTACAAACAAAAAAAAACAACTTTTTTATTATTTTAGTAATGATATAGTTATAGTATCTTTAGTTACTCTTTTGTAACATCCATTACATTTAATTTTTCATCTACTCTTTTGACCTATTTTAAAGTTGTGAATAAAAATACTAATATAGTTTGCATCAAACCTTGTCCTTAAGATTAAAAAAAAGGTCAAACCATCAATAGAAAATGTTGATTAATACATTTTCTATGCAAATACATCATTTATAAAAAAACTAGTCCACATAAATATATGAATTTACTTGATTTAAAGTTTAAAATAATAAATATACATACGTCGTCCCAGTTAAAGACAAGTTCTCTGCTTACAAATACTTGGTTATGTAATGCAATAACTATCAGTTGGTATAAGAACTCCTTTCACTTATCTCTCTGGTCCTTTTTAATCTGTGCTCGTTGCGTCAGTTGACCATAGATAAAACGAACTTTCCGCTTTAATTTTTTTGGGAATAAAATGACCGTCTAACTATGGTAAGCTGTTAATATATAATAGGAAAGGCATATACTCATACCAAGTTTCATCCAAATTATTTCAATAAGCATTTTCGGATTGTTACAAACAAACATATAATACTTTATGATATTAGAGTAGAAGTGTAGACTAGCTATGCCCCGTGGGCTAACCCTCGTAAATCCCGATCCCGTGGAAATTTTCAGAAATCTTTCTTTTGCTTACTAACGACATCTAAGGAATCTCTTGGCTTTGCGTTGACATCAGTCAGTGAGTTATCATAAAGCACGTTTTCTATAATAAAATAATTTATTCAAATATAGACTTATTATGCCTATTATAGAAATTTTAAAAAAATGTCTGTCTTTTGAACTAAGATAGGTATCATGTCTCACCAGAAAAATCCGGTTTTGACGGTTTTTTCAAATTGAACTCCACCCGAATTTTTCGTCATACCAATTTTGCCTCATAATTTTGAATAATTTTCCTGTTATTTTGACCAAACCTAAATCATGTAGTCATTCTGAGATTAAAGTTTATAACGATTCTCAGTTGATTAACAAACTAGGTACTTTGTCAAAAATCAAGAGGAGCCACTACCACTGGTTCCAACCGCTTACAGCTTTTTTATTACAAGCGTGTTTCGAAGCTATTTGTCTTTATTATTTTTAATCGACTTGAAAAATAGGAGGAGGTACTCAATTTGACTGTATTAACTACCTTAGTAATACATAATATTATATTTATTGATCTTTAAAATCGGTAGCAAGAGGTAGGTAGAACTTGCAAAAACATAATGACATGTTACAAGTGTAAATGCGTCATAATTTGTAAAAAATGTAAGGAAAGAATAATGTAGTTAATCTAACGTTCCAAAATAACGCGATTAATTTTTTTTATGTATTATTATTTTTGAAGTGATATTGGTACTCATAGGAACTCTATAAAACCTTAAATTATTTTGAATAAGAACGCGTTGATGTCTTTTATACGTACGCATGGGGTGCTTATTACACCTTACACTCCCTCAAATTTTATAAAAATATCAAATGCCTATCAAGGAACGATTCGTATCAACCTTCATACTGTAGTTTGAAATTTGAATTTAAGTACTACTTACATTATAATATT
This sequence comes from Idaea straminata, assembly GCA_951213275.1. Lineage (NCBI taxonomy): Eukaryota > Metazoa > Arthropoda > Insecta > Lepidoptera > Geometridae > Idaea > Idaea straminata. The sequence continues at coordinate 10,593,243 of OX577867.1, read as the reverse complement.
TGATCGAATAAACAAATAAAATCTAGTTTACTCATCTAATATTATAGTGATATTTTTTTGTTCGGAACATGCGAGGACACTACTGGCCTGATTTTCATGAAACTTGGTATAAAGGATAAATATATTGATTTATTGAAGCTACGTTTTATTGCGACATTCACACGGGAACGGGACTTACATGGGTTGCAGGCAGTATGTTCTTAATAACTCTTTTAATAAGTTTCCTAAAACCTTACAAATAATATTTGGTACAAATTATGTAGTAAATATTACCCTAGATAGCTTGGCAAACAACGATAGATCATGCCAAAACAAAAATGGTATGGCCAGTGTGACGTCAGAATGGTTGGCCACTTTATTTTTGTTTTGACGGGAGGATCAATTATCAAAATAGCGCGACTATGTATCAACAGTTTGGCATAGTTAGTTGCGAATATCTCGAATGGTCTTGCTATCCTGACGATCAAGCCGAGCTCGCTATAAGATATAATAAGCCAGCAGATAATTTTTATTTAACCTCAGGCCATGAATTTTAAACATTTCTCAATATAAAAGCGAGCCTTAATTATCATAAGATTATGTAGTAATTGTCAATAATTATACAGAATCATCTGAAAAACGCAAGGCAATTCGTCAATGCAATTTTTAATAATTATCAACACTAAAATAATTGCAAATGTTTGTCAGTTTGATCCCTCTTCACGCTCAAACTACTTGACCGATTTGGATGAAAATTTACACAGAGATAGTCCATAGTATGGAGAAGGACATAGGCTACTTTTTATGCGGGTGAAATCGCGTGGTGCAGCTAGTAATTAAATAAAGGTTATCTGGTAGTTTCGGAAGCTATTTACCAAAATGGCTACCTTTCTTATAGTTGCTTCGTATCTACCTTGAACTTTTGTAGAAATGTTAAAGAAAGGATGTCTTAATGTCATTGAGAGTTATTTGTCGAGCATCTGGCTTCTTTTTTTAATTAACACAAAAAGAGGACACAAGATATACTAATTTTATTAGTATATCGCTTTTTGTTTCATTTTGTGTTTTTTTGAAGTAATCTTTTAAAAGCCGTCGTCCCCCTGTACCCGATCCCATCTCTATCCGATTTAAAATTATCTAACCAAAAATCGGAACTCTATCTGATTTTATTATTGCATAGGTATCCTATAGCTACCTTGAAAAAAGTAAGAGTACAAAATCAGAAGAGTAGATGGTCACTTGATATATTTTTTACGTTTAACATAATTTACGAATGTTGCTAATCCAACCTCTTTAGGTTAATATTTTTATAGCATTAAAATGTCTTACCGATCTTCTTTACTTTTTGGGTTCTTGAAAAATGATTGATGAATGTCTATGATTTTGCCAAGTAAAATTCTAAGGTAGACTTGCACAACAATAATCCGAATATGACTTCTAAGATTGAGTTATTTTCGTTAAGTTGTAAGTTCCAGACACAATTCCTCTACTGAACGGAAGCATATCGCTCATACTTCTATTAGCAAACTACCCGTAAAACCGGTAAAGTTTCTTCGACCGATTTACACATTAATATCTAAAGTTCGTTTCACAAAAGAAATTGCGCGACTATGCTGGAACTAAAATTTAATAAAATATATAAAATAAATAAACTTTATCTCATTCTTATTATATTTTATTTTATGATAATAATTCTTGTTTGGTTTTAGATTTTTGTACTTAAACGGGTGGCTACATTTTAAGTTTTTGAAGCTTGTTAAAGTCGAGTTTTTTATATTTATTTCATACTAGCTGCGCCCCGCGGTTTCACCCGCGTTTGTCCCGATCCCGTGGAAATATCGGTTATTCGATTTTTTCTCGCCTTTTAAACCTTCCCTAGACCTCCACGAACATTTCAAGACTAAGATAAGATAAATCCGTTCAGCCGTTCTCGAGTTTTAATCAGACTAACGAACAACAATTCATTTTTATTTATATAGATTTATATTTCTCCCCAGAGCATATAGGAACGACACTGAACCTGTGTATTGATGTGTATTTTTGTTACTCCTTTACGCAAAGACCACTGAACCGATTGCATTGCAATTCGATATTTAGTATTAACTCATAGGTTATTTTTTATCCCGTTATTCCCATTGGTTCGGACCTTACGCAGGTCAAACCCTGGGGTGTTTCCATGGTACCAAAACGAAACTGCCAAAGTTGTGTTTTTTACAGGTAAAGCAAAATCTCAAGCAAATCTCGCAAGTTAGTTAAAGTGTTGTAAAAGCTTATAAAATATGTAGGTACCTAAAGGTGTAATTTTTTACAAGAATTTAGAGAATTTAAAGATTGTAGAGTTTGGAACCTTTCAATTCTTTACTTTTTATTTACATCTATGTTGTGAAAAAAAATAACCGGTGCGCCAAAGCAACTACGGTGTGGCTGCCGGGCGGCCGCGGGATTTCTTTTCTAAGTAGTACACTATTTTTGTATCATACATAACGTTTTGTTCTATTTCTTTGTTAAGTATATCTTAAACCTAAAACTGCTAGATTTATTAGATAGATAAGATTCAAAATTAAATAATAACAAAATGGTTAAAATTTCATAATGAAATCGCTATGAAAAATTACTCAGCCACAATTAACTTAGTAAAACGAATTTAATTTGACGATAATTTGTATTTGAATTTTAATTAAATGAAAAAACTATATTTTTAAACTATTTTTCCCAGAACTATATTTTTATCCTTTTTTACGGCTAATTTTCCCAGAACTTCTTATTCTATGAGTTTAAAATGAAGATCTGTTCGGTACTTGCCTCCTTTACTATATTTTTTTAATTATTTTGTACCATACTTCTTCCCAGGACTTTAGTTTTTTTTACGACATTAAAATAAACTATAATTTATTTTTTAAATGATTTTTACCAAACATTTTCCCAGGACTTCTATGACTTGATTGTTAAACATTAAGTTACGCTATTATATTAAGCATTAATAGTTCTTCTCATAATTTAACCATTGTTTAACTTTAAATGTTAAGTTAAAACTAAGTACATCGTTTGTAAGGGTCATTCGCATTTGATTACCACGAATTAGTTAAAATACAAAAATGTTTGTAACACAAAACAATTGATACCTATGATCATTCCTATGAAAAATAAAAGATATTAATTTTAAGGCTTTTTGCCTCTTTTTGGAGGAAGTATACCTGCGGTCATAGTGCAGTCAATTTTATCGGAATAAATACAAAATCTTCATAGTGCGCTTTCAAAGCAAGAACTATGAAGTCATCTTTTATGCGACAATTCAAATTAATGAAGGAAAATGTTTTCTTTTCTATTTATTAAACATTTTCTAACCTTGAAAACTTACAAAGTCAATTTATGAAAAAAATCGAACTTCTTTTTGACTTTCAAAACCTCCCTTTTTTGGAGGATGCAAATTACGAAGTAAACTTTAGCAGGCCCTCGACCAGAGACAATTTCCTATTTCGATAGCGCCATCTAACGAACTATTAAAACTGGTATAGAAAAATCCGTATTGCAAAATACATAATGAACGGTATAGGTAAGTATTCAGATCGGAACAAGTTACCTATTTACCTGACATGGAAGCACGCAACGTTCTAACCTAGGTCTGTTGTAATCTATACTAATATTATAAACCTGAAGAGTTTGTTTGAACGCGCTAATCTCAGGAACTACTGGTTCGAATTGAAAAAATCTTTTTGTGTTGGATAGTCCATTTATCGAGGAAGGCTAGAGGCAAATTTTCATTTTGGAATTCCCACGGGACCGGGAGTTACGCAGGTGAAACCGCGGAGCGGTGTTCGTGTTATATATAGTCTGAAGTAAATTGATAAATAATAAGTAGAAGCATTAGAGGCCAGTATTGAGCTGTGTTGGCCTAGTGGTAGGTACCTCGACTTTCATTCTGAAGGTCGTCGGTTCTAATCTCGCTCGGCTGTGCACCAAAGATTTAAATACGAATTAACATTACTCTTACGGGGAGCGAAAACATCATGATTAAACCTTAGTTGACTTCAGTATTGAAGAGTTATTTTTCTTCTGGACACGGTCGATTAAGCTGGTATAAGTATTAGAAATATTCTACTCCATCGAATACATGTGCAAGCCAGTACATCACCTTGAATAGCATAGGTTAAAGCTGCTGGAGCTGTATTTATCATCTAGATTAGCGTTTCCCAAAATGGGCGATAACGTCCCCTTGTGGTCGCTGCAGGCCTAAAGGGTAAAAAAATGGGTGCGTTGTGTACTACCTACTGCACTCAGGCGTCAAGTTAACTCTTGCGGGTTATTGTAAAAGTCTCGTTTAGAATGAATGTTTAATCTCCGCTGTAATAGCTCACAATAATTAATTTAATTTTATGTTATAGTGGTTTTTAAGTAGGTGAAAAATAGGGGCGCCAAAAAGTAATTTATTCTCAAAGTGGGCAAGTAGACAAAATAAGTTTGGAAACTCCTGTGATTGTAGATTATAGATGTAAAGACGAATATAAATATAAAATAAATAAATATTGCAGGACATTCCACACATCGCCATCTAGCCCCAAGCTAAGTACTTAACTAGACTTGTACTATGGGTGGTAAACAACGGATATACTACTTATATACTCTTCTTTTGTAAATATATACATATAATATATAGAAACAACCAGACCACAGACAAATACCTAAGCATAAATACACGTGTTTGGCAGTCCGGCATGGTGACCATTGTGCCAACTGGTTCGTCAAATATCTATCTATTAAGTTAATTGATAAACAATCATTGTAGTTCTGCGAACAGTATACTAGTGTCGAGACTTTATTTGATAAAGTACCGAAAATATCGATTAGTGGTTTTCTACCTGAAAGAGCTCAAACTTAGCATATTTTTAGAGGGGATTTTTAAGGGCTGCTGGACAAAATGATTGCTTTAACCTAGACTAAACGTGAACCAAACGGCAATCCTATTTGTGGTATTTTCCATGTACGCCACCCCCAATAAACCTCGCGAGCACAAACTTTGAAGAGTTTTGTGATGAAAAGGTGCTTCTAAGTTCTGCATCAATCCCTACCTAGAAGTTAAAGTACCGATTCCACGGTTCGAAATCTAAAATTGAGCAATTTAAAGTATTTCGAGGGTTCTGGTCATGACTCTTAAGATCTTTATCAAATCTCCCCCAAATGTTCAAGGGACAAACTTGAAGTAAAAAAATAATCATGTAAGTAAATCGGATCCCATAAATGGGGAATGTGGGGGAAGTGCTCATCCAATAAAAAATCTCTAATGATAAAAATATCTATACAATCGTAAATCCTGTATACCTAGTTTGAGAGAGACGCTTCGCTCGCTCAGTCAGTAAGTACTGGTGACGCACTTTTTTTGCCAAAAAAACAACAAATATCTTCGTTTAATTGATTTAATTTGTCTTCAATGATTATTTTATCTTAGTCATACATACGAAAAAGTATAAAAAAATAAGAAAAATAAATCTTTTATTGGGGCCTCTTAAATAGTTGTAAATTATATATAAATTATAATATGTATGTTTTCTTAGCTATGCACTAACTGCCTACTAACATATTTATTACTAGTTGCGACCCGTGATTTTACCTCCTAAAATTAGTATATTTCCGTTATTAAATTCTCGTGTAACGACGAACGGACAGGCATAACCCATGAAGTACCACTACTATCAGATATACTCGTAGTTTGGGGGATAACGCAACTTTCACTTCCCATTATGCTACGAAGATTCCCACTATCCCCCTTTTACATTTAGGGGATAGGGGTCCCCCCTAAATGCATCTTTTCTAATTTTATAAAGAGGTAAAGTTTGTGGGGTTGAAGGTGTTATCTCCGAAACCAGTGCTCCGATTTAGATGAATTTTTGCATAGAGATAGTTTATGGGTAGCTAAGTGTCATAGACTTTTTATCCGCGGAACCGCGGGGCGCAGCTAGTTTTAGATAAATAGGTACATTAAATACTCATAAAAGCCACCTATTTAATTAAATTTATGAAAATTACCCAATAAGGTGTAATTAATTAGTTTTTAATTACAAAATAAGGTATAATTACGTGTTGGTAGATAGGTACCTAACATAACCTACCTACTTGAAATTCTTCCTTCCGACAGCAAACGTAACAGCAAAACGTTGCAATTTTACATAATAACTGCATTTCTCTTTTTAACACGTCGGTAAAATTGTAAAAAAAAGTTTTACATACTCTTAACTTTATTTTCGATCGACGGCTTCGCATGACTTTTACATATAGCCAGTGTCAATATTTTTTGATCAAGATTATTTTTGTATTAATTTCTTAATTCAAACAACGTACGGTCGTTACCGGAACTAGTAGTATAAAGAACCTACAGTCTTCGACGCAAGCGCAGAGAGACGCTAGCTGGGTCACTTTCTCCAAACAACCTTGATTTCGACGCGCTAACACTACAAAACGATCATTGATCACCATTTCCAACATTACAATACAAAAATATAACTTTTACTTTTCACAAAAATCATCTTCGGAGACACAATTTCCAATTATGTAACCGAACGTAATAACTTTTCGCAACTACCCACATAGATAGAGAAAATTGATCAATACTTACGTATAGGATGAAATCCGAACACAAAATCACTAGAAAAAAAAGAAAAAACCACTCACAAATGTCACTGTCACACTTTATTTTCGGCGGGAATTAATCCACGCCCACACACAAGTATTAACTTTAGTAATTTTTTTTCTAATTTAATGTTTCACGGCACAAGTCACCCGGACAGCGGTCAGGCCGGTTGTGGTAAAATTTCTTGTTTACTACGTATAACCCGATGGAGTTAAAATAGCCAGCTAGAAATGCATTTCCGCATTAAAGTTACACATACTCGATATAGTCGAGTTATATTTACTATTTATGAAGCTAGTGATGTCTTCGAAAGATTCGTATCGTCATATCACCATTAAATTGTTATGGTCTAAAATTGCTTGGAAATAACTATGACGCGCGTTCTTTAGTTTTATTTTTGTGTTTTATTATATATATAGATTATTTTAGTTAATGTTAAGACTACCTCAATTATCTAAAGATAAAAAAAATTCTAATAGACAAATAAAACATTTTAAGCATAAGTAAAGGGGTCAAACGCATAATGCCTGTCGCCGATAAATAAAATTGTTCTTGCATGGACAATTGTTGTGTGTACCGTTTGTAGGTGAAATATTTCCATAAATTTTGGTATAATTTATAGACGAAATTCTTTATCGTTTTTAAGTTTATCCAAACTTAAGTCAAAAAGAAGTTGAAGAGAAGCATAGGTGTTTTTCCATGCAATAATGAACACGTTAATACTTACCTACCTACTGTCATAAAAATAATGTAAAAAAAAAACATGACTCGATGAGGCAATTTATAAAATAATTATCCAAAACGTGATCACGACCCCTATTAAATATATTAACCGTTGAATTAAAGAGTGTTACGAACGTTAGGTAGTTGGTTCCCTATTCACGGTAAAACTGCTTGACCGATTTGGGTGAATATTTGAAAAATGGTAGTCCAAACCATAGACGGATATAGGATACTGTTTATCCCGTTTTCTTCCCGGGATCAGGACCTTTGCTAGTAAAACCGTGGTCCGTTGTGTCACCATAAAGAAATATACTTAGTTATTTCTAAAGTTATTTAAAATGGGATAAATATCTATCATGTTTTTTGTTTTTATTTTTTGTGGAAACAAAAACGGTCGCTATGATATTTCGATGCTGATACATGCATCATTTTTACGAGATAATGATGCTTGTAACAGCATCAAAATACCATTTCGAGCTCTACAAAATTGAATATAAAACGTCCTATTAAAAAAACTGAGTAATGATTAACAAAAACCCTTGAAATTGGAAATCTATACTTATATTATAAAGCTGAAGAGTTTGTTTGTTTGTTTGTTTGAACGCGCTAATCTCAGGAACTACTGGTTCGAATTGAAAAATTATTTTTGTGTTGAATAGTCCATTTATCGAGGAAGGCTATAGGCTACTTTTTATCCTGATATTCCCACGGGATCGGGAGTTACGCGGGTGAAACTGCGGAGCGCTGCTAGTAAAACATAAAAAAATACATAGTACGCGTCGAATTGAGAACCACCTACTACAACTACTTTAAATTTATAGGAACAAGTTATTTTATCTCTATACCACCAAATAAATTTTCTAAATGAAGATTTTGGTAGGTACCTACTCATAGAGAAAACATTCCTTTGTTACCCTTTCATGTAGTTCCTTACGTAATAACTTTCTCTAATTGTTTTTATAACTGTCACCATGAGAATTTCATATTTAATTGTGTTTTGATTGCTTGAATTCTGGTCATTCAAACATTTCTACACTTTTGTTACTTGATTCTGTAAAAACTGATGAACTGATATTTTAGTATCTGGTATCTTAGTATGATGGCGATGTGTGGAATGTCCTGTAATATTTATATTTTTTAATTTCATTCATGAATCAGTTAGTGTGATTCATTAGTTAGTAAAGTCTTACTTAGATATGCTACACAGAAAAAAAAGGTTTCTTGAAGGAATAAATAATCCTCTCCCTAAAGTAGCGAATAAGAAAAAAATCGTGTTTTTATTAGTAAATGGTATTGAAAATAATAAGCAGTACTCATTCTTAATTTAGAAATATTGCTTTATAATTGGAAATACATGTAATTAATTGGTGGAACCTGCATTCGCAAAAAAGTATAACGGTAATATTGTGACGTCAGGCGTCATGGTAACTTGACCATGAGGCGTCCGTTCCCGTTCGGAAACAGAATATTTAATAATAATATCACTCATCTGGGTTTTGTATTATGGTGACGAATGACAAATGGTAGACGATAAATCAATGAAATATATATATATAAAAGCAAAAAAAAAAGAAAAAATATATAGAATAACAAAAAAAATCTTACTTTTTTATCGTTTTCTTAAGACGTTATCACGTAAAATTATCGTCCGTAAACCGACTTCCATTACCAAGCAATTATAATTCTCTAGCAAAGGGAGGATTTTCTTGCTTCGAGAAACCTTTTTTTTCTGTACAGTTATCATAAAAAATGTCCAAATTGGATTGGAATAACATTTAGTTTAACTTTTATCACGATACTCCCACGGGATAGGAGCAGTCCCGATTATTACAATTCTCCTGGCTCCTATTTGTGCCTTTAGTTTCAATGAATTTTTCATATAAAAGACATCAACGTGATACCCTAAAAACCATAAAAGTATCTACTCATACTTACTACTTTCTCTTGTTACATTTTTAAGTCATTGTTTTGCCATATTTGAATACTTAGTAAAAACATAGACTTCGTTCTTTAATTGTCCATTAACGCCAAAACGTTGTCTACCAATTTCATGCTTTCTGCATAAAGGAGAATGGTCTTTCTGGGCCTGGAGGCCTCATGAAACGAGTCATATATCAAATGAAAGGTGGTTTCAAGAGGAACATTTTATTGTATAACCACTTTTTCAAATTAGTTGTGAGATCGGAGTTATAGGTCAATAATGATAGGTGGTCGATTCACTCTCCGTACACCAGTAGGGAGTATTAACGCCTTAATATAATCAAATGTAGCCATCGTATAGGAATGAGTCATATATCAAATGATAGGTTATTTCAAAAGAAATAATTTAATGTATGATGATTTTTTAAATTATTTTTATTTTTAGAGTTATGGGCCATTTTTGCTAAGTAGTAGGTATAGGTGTCTGAGGTCTTCTCTTGTGCAATGCAAAAGCTTGATTAGAATCAGATGTTGGTCTCCTCATGAAACGATGCATATATCAAATGAAAGGTGGTTTCAAGAAAAACATTTTATTTTAAGACCACCTTTTCAAAATAGTTGTGGGTTCGGAGATATAGGTCATTAATGGTAGGTGGTCGTTTCACTTGCGAGTTTTTTCCGTACACCGCTAGGGAGTATTAACGCTTGAATAGAACCAGATGTACCCATCATATGATGGGTTCGGTGATATACGGCTCGTTGCTATATAGCAACGAGCCGTATATCAAACTAGCAGCGCTCCGCGGTTTCACCCGCGTAACTACGTGCGTAATATCGAAATATAAAATAGTCTAAACCCTTATTCAACAATGGACTATTCAACATAAAAATATTTTTTTCTATCCGAACCAGTAGTTTCTGAGATCAGAGCGTTCAAACAAACAAACAAACACTTTGTATGCTAAGTATAGGTGACTGAGGTCTTCACTTGTGCAATACAGATGCTTGGTTAGAAGCTGATGTTGCCCTCCTCATGAAACGAGTCATTTATAAAATGAAAGGTGGTTTTAAGGGAAACCATTTTATTGTAAGACTATATTTTCGAAATAGTAGTGGTTTCGTAGTTAGAGATCGATAAATGTACTTAAGTAAGTATTCAGTTGTATCAGAAATAGTTGTCGTGATTTAGTCATCACTACCTAATACTATTTAGTGGCATAGCAGGCTGATAAAAAGCATGATGCTTATCGTAACCGAGATATAGGTTATGATACCTAAGTAGAATTATAAATAGGTTCAATGTCCTGCAAACCACACAAGAAAAGAATGCTCACGTCTCGTGATGGGTCTTGTACAATAGGTATAATAATGATACCACATACCTTTCTACGAGTACCTATCGTGCGTTTCTTTTGTTACTGCAATAATGTCTATTCAGATTTTCCTGTTTAGGGACTAGGTATTTTTCTAATCGACTAAATCGATTGTGATGAAACTCGGTATGGAAATTGTTAGAGACCTAGATTAACACAAAATATTATTTTTAACTCGATATTCCCATTGAATAGAGACTAACGCTGATGCAACTATGAATCTTCGTTATCAATTTAATTGAGAGGAATAATTTTCAAGGGTTATTCCTTTCGACTCCCGCTTATAGGGGCCGTAAGGAAAAATCTTACGACCTCCACTCAATAATAAAAGTGCGGGGTGGTGGTCTAACCATGGGGCCCATTAAGCGGGAGTAGAAAGGAATAATCCTCTATTTCATTAATTCTGTATTCACAATCCGCGTTGAACCACCGCACACTTGGGCCTCCAACTATAGGTCGTGGTTCAACTTTTTAAATAGTTGGACCACGGGACTGTTCAGAGTCCCGTTGGACATTAATGACGCGAAGTCTGAAGATTTAAATTATTTCGTTAAATAACAGAACACGGTTTGTCGAGAAAATATTATTTACACAAAATACGCAATAATAAATGAAAAACCACATTAAACTTAACACAAAAACATAATAAAATAACAAAATATATTACTAACTAAAACGTTTAAAATAATTAAAAATGCATTTGCTGCATCTGCATATGCTATTGCATAGCTTTTATCGCGGGCTTTGAGCGCAGCGCCCGAATCAAGAATAAAACCTAACACCCCCGACTCCACCCACCATGTAGCTCGGCCGAGCGTTCGCTTAAGTGTATGTATATGGTACGAAGCTCGCACGATGCAATAGCTTTACCGCGGCAGTCCCCGGGTGCCACACATTTTTTTTTCAAATAAAGGAACAACACTGACCGTACGGTCGTATAAAGCCACATCAGCAGCATCACGACAGGGTGCTGGTGGCGGCGCAGCATGGTCATACGACGTTTTGGCCATTTTCGTCTTTACATTTATTTTGTTAAATAAGATAATAATATCTTGAACTAAATACTTGAATTCGATTACTGAGAAAAAACCTACTAAGGACTAAACTCTGGCAATATATACAAGCCGTGCGAAGCTATGATTTGACATGAAAGTTGTCAGTGAAAGCGATTTTCCCTATGGCTGAAAGTTTTACTTTCAACACGCTCGTTAGGCACCTTCGGAGTATGAATAATGAAGAGTACCTTTTGTTTTTTGAAGATACCTAGTCCAAAAAAGATGGTTTTGCTTTGTCGGAACTTATTGATTGCAATAGGTTCCGACAAAGCAAAACCATCAACATCAAAATGGCTTGCGTATGACTCTACATCTGAGCTCACGACTCGTGATGGTACCTATACCTCGGTTACGATAAGTATCATGCTTTTTATCAGCCTGTTGTGTCACTAAATAATGCTAAATAGTGATGTCTATATCACGACAGACATTGTCAACAATTTCTGATACTACCGAATACTTACTTAAGTACATTTAACGATCTCTTACTTCGAAACCACTAATATTTCTAAAAAGTAGTCATACAATAAAATGTTTCCCTTAAAACCACCTTTCATTTGATATATGACTTGTTTCATGAGGAGGGCAAAATATTCTGTTTAGCCAAGCATCTGCATTGCATAAGGAAAGACCTTAGTCACCGATATCTACTAATTAACAGAAATGACCTATAACCCCTAAAATAGAAATAATTTTAAAAAGTCACGATACACTAAATTATTTATCTTGAAATAAACTATTATTTGATATAATATGACTCATTACTATACGATGGCTACATCTGATTCTATTCTGGTCTTAACACTCCCTAGTGGTGTACAGAGAAAATTCGCAAGTGTACCGATCACCTACCATTATTGACCTATAACTCTGAATCCACAACTATTTTGAAAAAGTGGTCTTAAAATAAAATGTTTTTCTTGAAACCACCTTTCATTTGATATATGCCTCGTTTTATGAGGAGTGCAACATCTGGTTCTAACGAAGCGTTTGTATTGCACAAGGGAAAACCTCAATCACCTATACCTACTACTACTTAGCCTATAACAGCCTATAACTCTAAAAATAAAAATATTTTTTTGAAAGTCATGATACACTGAATTATTCCTCTTGAAATAAACTATTATTTGGTGTAAGACTCATTACTATACGATGGCTACATCTGATTCTATTCTGGTCTTAACACTCCCTAGTGGTGTACAGAGAAAATTCGCAAGTGTACCGATCACCTACCATTATTGACCTATAACTCTGAATCCACAACTATTTTGAAAAAGTGGTCTTAAAATAAAATGTTTTTCTTGAAACCACCTTTCATTTGATATATGCCTCGTTTCATGAGGAGATCAACATCTGATTCTAATCAAGCTTTTGCATTGCACAAGAGAAGACCTCAGACACCTATACCTACTACTTAGCAAAAATGGCCTATAACTCTAAAAATAAAAATAATTTAAAAATCATCATACATTAAATTATTTCTTTTGAAATATCCTATCATTTGATATATGACTCATTGCTATACGATGGCTACATTTGATTATATTAAGGCGTTAATTCTCCCTACTGGTGTACGGAGAGTGAATCGACCACCTATCATTATTGACCTATAACTCCGATCTCACAACTAATTTGAAAAAGTGGTCATACAATAAAATGTTCCTCTTGAAACCACCTTTCATTTGATATATGACTCGTTTTATGAGGCCTCCAGGCCCAAGCTCTGTACATTTTTTCCCATTCTCCTTTAATTGTATTTTTACTATTATATTAATACTAGCTTGTAACCGCGTCTTCGTCTGCGTAGAAAATAAATTTACCAAAATAATTTCTTAGCCGATACCTACGTCATAATCCTACATAATATTATGCTTAAAATATACTTATTGTAGAATTAGCTGTGCCCCGCGGTTTCACCCGCGTAAGTCCCGATCCCCTGGGAATATCGGGATAAATGTAGCCTATGTGTTAATCCAGGTCTCCAGCTATCTAGGTACCGAGTTTCATCGCAATCGGTCCAGTAGTTTTTGCGTGAAGGAGTAACAAACACACACACAAACTTTCACATTTATAATACTAGCAGCGCTCCGCGGTTTCACCCGCGTAACACCCGATCCCGTGGGAATTTGCGACTATAAATTGAAATGTAAGCTATCCTATCTTTCAAGTTGGGTCGAATTGCACACGGTGTGCAAATCAAATTAAAAATCGGTTCGGTAGTTTAGGAATCCATCGCGGACAAACACGTGACACGAAATTTTTATATATATAAAGATTAGTAGGATAGATAGATAGATAACTTTAACTTTAGAGACGGAAGCAATATAAAACAAACACGAGACTCGTGTTTATTTTATATTGCTTCGTGTGCTTCGTGCTATGTGACGTCATTGTTGACAAGACGTCACGGGAACGTGACAATGACGACACACATCGGGAACGTGACAATAACGACACACAATGCGAACGTTTTTTTGGGAATGCAGGTGTTCCATTAATTTATTAGACGCTATCACGTCAAAAACTTGTCTGTGTTTTATATTTTTATGTATGTAAAGGGTATTTAAATTTAAATAATTTGATTTTGGTACATAAATAGATAGATAAAATATTCGGACAAAAAGGCACGACGAAAATAAAACACAAAGATAGAAACAATAGTTAATAATAAATACCTAGATAAAAGACGTACCTATCTAGTTTATAAAAATGTTTTAATGAACACGTTTTGAACACACTTCTGTTATTCGACCTTCGTCGTTCCGAACGGAAGATTTCGTGTATTTACACATTTACACCCGACTTTATTTAATACAAGGAACTTATACGTTTTATTGCGTTTTTTTTTCGCATTGTGAGAACAGTGTTAAAAAGCCTTTGAACATTTTGGCATAGTAACTTAAAATGCCGCGGTGCATTTCGAGACCCATGCCAATCGATAGTGGGTATTACGACTAACAAATAATGCCTTTACACCGAACCTTTAAAGCGTCTCGGAAACGGGATATTTGTTGAACGAAACACGTTTCTTTGTAGGTATATCCTCATTATTTGTTCATTGTTATGTGCCGCGCAGAAAAAAATCACTTTGCCAAGCTCCCATACTAAATGTCCGGACCTCATAACGTAAACATACCTAAATATACTAATCTATTGTGTAAACTTAAGCTATAACTATTAATAAGTAGGTATTTTGGAACGAAGTTTCTTATCGCGAGTTGCGAAAGGGGGCTTGACGGAAAAAATTGAGACCAAAAGTAGTAACGACACTTTTTGATTTTATTACAATTCCTTCACTAATTAATCGAAAGAAACTTCGTTCCATCCGGGTGTCCCTTTGTTGGGTATCAAGTTTTTTAATATTGGTTTTGGCCTTTGGACAACAGCTACTAGCTATAGTACCTTAAAATATCGCGGTGTACTTTGATAACCAAACTTATCGATAGAGGGTATTACTGTGAACAGATAATAATGCCTTCCTAATGTGTCTAATCACGACTATGACTATTGTAACATAGTCAAAAAGTCGAGGTAAGACAAATAAAAAAAACGCGGTTAAGATGAAAATATTTAGGTAACCAAACACTCAACTTTAGGGCCTAAAGCGTCTCGAAAACGGGCTTTTCGGGAAATCGGACACGCAACTCCTTCGCGCATTTTTCCCTACTTATCTCTTAACGTTTGAAAATAGGATTTAAAGGCCCATTTATAAAAAATCACCCTGTATAGATACAATCGAATTAAGAACCTCCATTTTTTAAGTCGGTTAAAAAGGTTCGATACCTACTATTTTCGTTTAGGTACCTAACCTTTTTATTAATCAAATGTTACCTGTAAGTAACTCAGTTCTCAGCTTTATTCATTTACAAAAAAAACATCTGCCTTTATATCTTTCACCATTTTTTCAATCCAAACAAAATATGAAATACTGGCTGCAGATCGCAGTTTCATCTGCGTTCCATACAGACCTTGTCTTGACAATAAGGAACCCAAAAAAAAACAATTTGGTGCAGTTGTTCAGAAATTTTGCGCGTAAGGCCTAAGTATATACTTTTCGGCGATATATTTTTAGGATTCCGTACCGAAAGGGTAAAACCGGTACCCTTGTAGTAAGACTTCACTGTCCGCCCCCCATACAACATGGTACGAAAGCTTTTGACCTGTTTTTATCTATAATAATGTTATTATGAAGCTGAAGAGTTGTTTGTTTGTTTGACCGCGCTAATCTCAGGAACTACTGGTTCGAATCGAAAAAGTATTTTTGTGTTGGATAGCCCATTTATCGAGAAAGCCTATACATTTTATATTCCCACGTTATCGGCACTTACGCGGGTGAAACCGCGGGGTGCAGCTAGTTTCATTTATATAGAAGATAGATAAGTACATAGAGATAGATTATATAGATATTGAAAAGTATTTTATTAAAAAAAATCATAAACATAGATTGGCACATCACTAGCGACTGTCCAAGTGTCCACATTTGTGTTGCGATAGATAATGTGTCGCAAGCGAACGCGAGCGCGAGCGTTTACTATTGCGATATTATCTCTATAGATTATTACGACGTTCATATAACAGGTAAATTGAGTTGGTTTGGTATTTTACTTGGTATTTTGTCTGTTTACTGACAAATACTTGGTAACATTACCTCTACTTATAAGTAGGTAGTATGTATGTACCTACCTACTTAATTATATAACTGTGGATACCTATTTATTGTTTTTGGAATGTAAACCTGAATGGGTCAGTGAATTTATGGATTTATGTCGTCATAATTTTAGTAGTGATGGCTGCGGAAAGAGAATGTAGCTAATCTAACCTCCTAGATATAGCACAGCATTTAGCAAGGAGCGAAGGGAAGTTGAGTTGTGTTGGAGTCATCGAGATCGCACGTAGGTAGGTAAAAATACTTACATCTAGCGGACATAGACTAAGATATAAAGAGCTAGCAGAGTAGAGACGTAAAAATGTTGGTTTGTTTAAATCAAAGAGTTTTTTTTGCAATAAACTTAGACCCCAAAGAAGTAAGATTAGCAACATCAGCCATTTAGTTTTTGTAAGTGACCTACTCTGCTGACCGGGTATTGAGTAGAAACTGAATTATCAACGTAAAACCAACCAAAGCGGGTAAAACCACGGGGCGCAGCTACTATAAATTATAAATACTATTAAGGAATTTGGAAGCAAGGTTGAGCCTATGCAAGTTTTTTTTTATTTTAGTTAAATATAAGTTATGGTCAGCCCGTTCGTTGTGTCAGAGTCCCACGGCTGGGCAAGGTTTCCCCCGATTGCTGATTGAGGTAACTGGAAGCCCTTACCCTGTAGAATTGTAGATGATAAGCACAAGCAGTCACTGTCAATTGTTTTTGTCGTCAAACTACCATTTACGGTCTGTCACTGTGATTCATAATAATTTTGTTGTCAGTGACAAAAACATCAGTCGCCAATTTTAAGGTTATGTTTGTAATTTTAGCGAAATACAGAAATTTATACAAAATTTAATATAATATCGTTTTATTCAGCTACAATGGCATTAATTAAAACGACTATAATACGCGGTATATGTAAGTTCACACTTAACCACGAAAAAACTTAAATAAACTCGAAAAAAGCATCAGCTTACCGTTGCATCTCTTTCTTTGCAGTTTTCAATATAAATCGAGCAATCACAGCTTCTATCCGACCTTCAAGCACCACAGCAGCACCAGAAGACCCCGATGCACCCATTGATATCGAAAACCCTTACAAAAAAGAGACAAGACAATGTATACTTTGCAAATTAAATATTACCCCGGATTATAAGAACTTTAGGTTACTATCTCAGTTTCAAAGTCCTTATACAGGTCGTATCTACGGGCGGCATATCACAGGCCTTTGTAAAACGAAGCAAAAACAAGTTGAAGAAGAAATTACAAAGGCCCAGAACTGTGCCTACATGCCTTATTATTATAAAGATAAAGTTTTCCTGAAAGATCCAAAATTGTTTGATCCCCAGAACCCGATTAGAGCTCATAGGTTTTAATTTTATATTATGTAGTTGGTTATTTAGTTATTGAATAAAGTGTGAATGTATAGATTGGTTTTATTTGTGGTTGTCTTTGGTAGATTTCACCTCAAACTTAGCGGCCTGCGTATTAAATATTAAAATCTACCCAGGCACCTAGACAGCATCTCCCTAGTATTCTTTGAGTTTGTATCTGCATGATCTATACTCACTTCAAAGCAATCATTAAGTTGTTTAGAAATGTCTTTTCCTTTTCTAACACCTACCTGATTTATTTACTTTTATCATTCTCTCCACTTAATTACAAATCAAGCTAAACCTATGAACCAATTTCGTTGAATTTTGGTATAAGATATAGATGGGCCCTTCGAGAAGGACAAAAGCTACTAGCCAAAACTTACATGTATGAAATTGCATGAAGTAGGCAACCATTTTTAATAAAGAATATAGTTATAGATCAACAAGAATAATAAATTTAATTACTTAAATGAAACTTACAATGTTAATCACTAATATTAGCTAAAATTATACTCTCATCATCTGGTGTAACAAAATTATCGTTCTCCGAATCATAACCAACTAGATTTGCTGGTATTTTTAATACTTTCAGCATGTTGGAATAATCCATCTGTTCATTGCTAGGCATTTTGTTTTTCATTAAATCCATGAGCTGAATTAATGCTTCTTGGCAGCCTTTCTGCCATTTTTTAATCAAATCTCTTAGTTCTTTAGTGTCGTTAGTTAAGGTTTTTGCTAATAACATTTTTTTCTTCTTTTCGATACAAATTCTTAAGTCATCAATGTCTTTTTGAGTGATTGATCCTGTTGATTTAGCTTTGATAGGCTTTAAGTATGTTTTCTTAACAACTATGGTACGTTTTTTCTCAAAGAAATCATCATCGTCATCTTCAATTGAATTTTGAGTATTATTTTGAATTTTAATTTCCCGTTTTTGAGTTTTAGAATTCATTTTCTTCGGTTTAGAAACTTCCATTTCGGTTTTCGTCTCATTTTTTATTATTTTCTTTGTAGTCATAAAGTCATCATCATCTTCAATGAAGATTTTGGCATCTTTTGTGCTATTTTTATTACTTAGTTGACCAAGTGGTATGTCATCAGTATCAGAATCAATTAAGGTTTGCGATGATTTCTTTGTATTATTCAGTTCTTTGTTTCCATTCTGTAATTCTTTATCATTCTGTTGTACGGTGTCATATTGCGAGTCTTGGTTGTCATTTTGTCGTCCTTTGTTGTCCTTATCACTTGTTACATGTTTAAATATTTTCTTTTGTATTACTACAATACACTCTTTGGTTAAGTTATTGGGACTTTTAACTTTAGCTTTTTCATTTTGGATTTCTTCCGAAGCAATTTCGTTATTTTTAATATTAGCTAAGTTCGAAACTTTTTTCATTGTGGGAGACTTCTTTTTCATACTTTTAGTCTTAGATTTAAGCCGTACAGGTGTAGAAACAGGCTCTGTAACTTTGTTTTCAATGGTGACACTCTCTTTTAGTGTATTTTCTTTACCAGATTGGTTTTCTACAATATTTAAGTTATTACCTTCATCTTGATCGTCTGTAGTGTTATTTATGGTGGAAAGAAGTGTTTTAGACTTCTTTCGACGAGGTATTTCTACATTTTTAACAGGTGTACTTACTTCAGAAACGAGATCTTCTGAAATTGATTTCGGTGTGTTTGTCACATCTTGAGAAGTAGTGGTTTCCTCACAGGATTCTTTCCGTTTTCGTGTTTGCTTTTCAACCTTGCCTTTTTTTACCTCTGGAGTGCCAGAAAGAGGTGAATTAAATGGAGAAGGGCCGCTTTTTTTCCAGTTCCGAGAGAGCCCAAGTCTTCGACATGGTGTGAGTAGTGATTTACTGATACCTCCAGGTGTCTTAGGAGAGTCAGTTTTCGATTTTGTAGACGAAACGGTTTTCATTTTCACATAGGAAAAGCAAATTAATTAATGGAGACGTGAAATCTTTTATTTTTTGTTTACAACGTTGAGACAAGTTTGACGTTTTTTCATTCCCGCCATTATTCTTTTTTTTTTCTTTTATTATGACTTCGCACGTGTGCATTTAGCCAGTGTCAAGTTATATTTTGCATCAAATTATGACCCGATTTTTCATAAATCGGGCCTAAAGTGTTTCAATACAGTCAAAGTCGTCATAGTCCGTCAAGTCAGGGGCTATAGTAAAGCGGTGGCAAGTTTACCATAACCTTAATAGGAGATTTGGAGGCAACGAGAAAACTGCATGTTTGACACTGATTTTTACTTTCACTACACTTGTGCACTTTCACAGAACTAAATTGAATAACATTCCACCAGAATTATACAATTCAACTCGGGTTACATCTAAGTTTCATGAAAATAAAACTGCAGCACGACATGTTGTTAACTCGTTCCCGCCAAAACCTCCATTATTCTTTTTTTTTTTTTTTTCTTTTTATTATGGCTTCGCACGTGTGCATTTAGCCAGTGTCAAGTTATATTTTGCATCAAATTATGACCCGATTTTTCATAAATCGGGCCTAAAGTGTTTCAATACAGTCAAAGTCGTCATAGTCCGTCAAGTCAGGGGTTATAGTAAAGCGGTGGCAAGTTTACCATAACCTTAATAGGAGATTTGGAGGCAACGAGAAAACTGCATGTTTGACACTGATTTTTACTTTCACTACACTTGTGCACTTTCACAGAACTAAATTGAATAACATTCCACCAGAATTATACAATTCAACTCGGGTTACATCTAAGTTTCATGAAAATAAAACTGCAGCACGACATGTTGTTAACTCGTTCCCGCCAAAACTGCATTATTCTTTTTATTTCTCTTTTTTTACATTACCACAGATAAAAAAATTAAAGGTATCCGTGCACAAAACACCAATCACTTTTATCAATCAAATCAATCTCCAACTTGCTTCGTGTAAATGATGAATCAAAAACTTTTTTACTGTTTGGAAATGGAGTGAAAGTCAATGTCATTTTGACAGATAGCCTACGTCACACCCTCAAATTCATTTGAAAATCACCTCGAGAGTGAGGTATTTTCTTTCGGTTTTCCTGGCTAAAAGCTGCAAATTCTCTGGTCTGAACGCAATAATTTTCATACGACTGCAGTTTGCCTTAATTAACTAGTGTTTTTAGTGCTTACCAAGTTCAATTCTCTTGTGTTGTTGTAAATAAAAACATTACATAATGCCGCTATTGAGACTGACTACTGGCGCTTTCGGCCAGCTGCGCACTTTCGCTACCTCCGCGGCATTGGGAAAGAGAGTAAAGACCTTCGCGGTGTACAGGTGGAACCCCGACGAGCCCGACAAGAAGCCCTTTGTGCAGAACTATGAAATAGATCTCGATGACTGCGCCCCGATGGTTCTCGACGCTTTGTTGAAAATCAAGAACGAAATGGACCCTACTCTAACTTTCCGTAGGTCGTGCCGTGAAGGTGTATGCGGATCTTGCGCTATGAACATCGACGGCACGAATACTTTAGCCTGCATCAGTCATATCGACCAAAGCTTGTCGAAACCATGTAAGATCTACCCCCTACCCCATATGTACGTAGTTAAGGATCTGGTACCTGATCTGACGAACTTCTACCGCCAGTACCAGGCGATCGAACCCTGGTTACAGCGAGAGAACGAAGCTGTGAAGGGACAGGAGAAGCAATTACTCCAAGATGTGGAAGATCGCGCTAAACTCGACGGTCTTTACGAGTGTGTGCTATGCGCGTGTTGTTCAACCTCCTGCCCATCCTATTGGTGGAATGGAGACAAGTACCTCGGCCCGGCTGTATTAATGCAGGCCTACCGCTGGATTATCGACTCCCGTGATGATGCAACCCAGAAACGCCTCTCAAAGCTAAAAGACACGTATTCCGTGTACAGATGTCATACAATCATGAATTGCACAAGGACCTGCCCTAAAGGCCTGAACCCAGGCCGTGCGATCGCACAAATCAAGACCTTACTATCAGGTATTGTAAAGAAAGAAACCCCGATTATGGACCCTGCTGGACTAGAGAAACAATCTGCTAGCAATTAAGTATACTTACCACTCCATTTGCATCTCAAATATGTTTTAGAATCTAAACAACTTATACCTATAATTATGTCCCATACACTTAAGTGTCATAATCAACATTAATTAAAGTTGCTGAAACTATGAATCATTTGCCATAGATTTAAAGACCTGTATTTAAAGGCAGCGCTAGATAGCAGAGAAAAAATAAATCTGCTAACATGACTTATTGGTTGTGTTGGCTACACAGTTGAGAGAAGCTCCTGACTTCAGTGTGACTTTAGCTCGCAGACTAAAGCAACCACACAAATGGTTCCTTCACTCTCTTAATTTCAGAAACGTTTGCATGGTTATTGAAAAAAATAAAATAAAGTGGATGCTATTCTGAAAGAATGGCTAATTCTGAGTAATTAAAATTTTATTGATTTATTGAACTTTGATGACATATGTAACTTTATATTGGCCGGCCATTTGGACAGCGCTCAAATAGACGGACGTGCGCACGTATCGAGTGACGCATCGCAATTGTCTGAAAGTGTAAACCCCACTAGCGGCCACACGGTCGATACTGGAGAACGCCAACCACCCGACCGTGGTCGGCGGGCGCCCGACCAAGGTCATTGAAAGTCAATTCAGTAAACAATGTTTAAACAGTAGAATAGCAGCAGTCTAGCATTGCCTTAAAGATTAAAGTGCATGTTTCCTTTTTAAGTTACTATATTGCCAAACAATAATTATTTTTCAAAATATTTTAACTTTAAAGCCATAACATTTAGAATCTGATGCAATTAAATAGGATCGGATTAACACATGAATTCTTTCATACATTTTTAGTGGATGTTTGCAAAATATCGATTTAAATATGAGATGTAAATGTAATGAATCTAGCCACAATATATCCAGGCAACTGTAAGGTACTTAAGAAATCCTGCTAAACGCAGTCTACATTTTGGATATAGTCCTTAGATTAGATTTAAGTAAAACAGTAAAAAAATCAACATAAAAATCTGTACAAAATGTTATTATTTTTATATGTTTGTTGTCCAGTATTTTTTGTGTCTTAAAATATTGAATTTATATAACATGTCAAGTTTTCTAGAATTTTACCTTTCTCCACTTTAAAACTTTTAAGCATTACTTACCTACCTATTTGTTTTCTTTTTGTTTTTTAGATAAAATCACTTATTTATAATTAAATTTTAGCTACATTTTGATGTGAATTTTTACCTACATTTTTAATCGAAACGATATTATTAATTTGAGTATTATTTGCGTAAAGTATTTTCAGGATAAGTAATTTATGGACATATTATTTATTATCACCATTTTGAAACATAGCGTGTACAGTTGTTATTATTGTAATAAAGTTAATATGAATGGAAATGTATCGTTTTATTTATGTAGTCTAGCTGTATGTCTAATCCCTACTTATTATGACAACCTCTGTGACTCAGACAGAGAAAGTTGCAAGTAATTAGGGTACCTACATGTTTACTTACAAAAGAAAAATATCTAGCATAACGTAAGCCTAGTTGCTTTTGAGATGGCGCTGTATGTTATGTCCTAGAGTATTATCTATTTAGGTATAATAATATATTTAAAAATAAGTAGGTACTGCCTGTTATCAAAACAGATGAACCAATTATCTTCTCTAATATAATCAAACTTATAACACCCCGTCGTTTTCGCGTCAGGGGTTAAAAATGAATGGCCGAATGTGTTGCTAAGCGCAAATCTCGAGAACAGCTGAACCGATTTCGCAAATTCATTCATTTCATTCATTCATTTAAAAAAATTAGGTACCGTAGAAAATTATTACGCGGGTAAAACCGCGGGGCGCAGCTATTTTAATAAAAATATTAGTACTTACCTACCTTTATATGTATAGATAGAAGGGAAAAAATGCGCTTGTGTTCCTGTAAGATACACTTTTAAAAATCCTGAACTGTTATTCTTATTATACACTTTTAGGTTCAGTTGTGCACTAAATAATAAAATTATGTTGATGATTAAACCACAAAAAAGGTAGGTAGTTGCTATAGGTATAATATGCTTCGATTCCTTATTTACCATACAATATTACATATTTTATTATATTACATACATACAATATTTTGCTGGATTAATGAATGCGGGGATAAAAAAAAACCACAGGGTACCTACAACAGAACTATTATTTAAAGTACCTACATAATAATATGTATACTTAGGCATTCCCTTAGCCACATACCTAGAGCTACTTAGCTGTTCCTTCGGTAAGAATCTTAAAACTTCTGCTTAATTTGCCCTATGATGACCTATTTCGCAATATTATGCAACATAACACTCAGTTACTTGGCTAAGTAAGTTTAATAAAATTGTTGCTTATCAATTGGATTTAATATTATGTAGGTAAATACTTAATTTGATTTTACTTATCTTAACCAAAACAAGAGATATAGGTAGCTGGGTGCTTTCCCTAATCTAGAGGCACGGCAGTAGGTAGGTACCCACCCACGCCAAGTCCTTAAAACATTGGATTGAGCCTTATTCTTTTCTTGGAAGCAACTTGGGGTGGTTTGTATAGGTAGGTTTTAAAATCAACCAGCCAAGTGCGAGTCGAACGAAGAGTTTCGTACCTACCAATATATTCTGTTTTAATACTTCCTTATTTGTTGTTATAGCGGCAACAGAAATCAACTGTCTAGCTTTCACGGTTCATGAGACACAGTCTGGTGACAGAAATACAGACGGACAGTGGAGTCTTAGTAAAAGAGTCTCGTTTTTATGCTTTGGCTTTCTGTTTTTTTATTACCTATTTTTATGCTTCATCTGATGAGATTCTACAGGTTTACTCACTTGGCTATGTAAATAGGTATTTTTGTATGGTAAGTCCAGACAGAACCACCTTATCTTTAGGTCAGATCCAATCAAAGCCATATACCTACCATTATTTATTACTTTCAAATTAACGATAAACATGTCTGACTTAGATAGGTATTTAATTAGTGGTGATTTCCATTATTGGGCACTAGCTGCGCCCCGCGTTTTCATCCACGTAAGTCCCGTTCCCGTGGGAATATCGGGATAAAAAGTAACATGTGTTACTGCCAGGAATTAAACCTATCCTCATACCAAGTTGTATCAAAATTGATTCAGACAATATGAGACAAACAAGATGTCCATTTTTTCCCTAGGAATATTAGTAGGTAGGTAAACTAACACTATTGGGTTCCAATATAGATTTGCTATTTTCTTAAAACTAGTTCTAAATCGCTCAATAGATGACGCTTGGGTCGAATTGTACCATAGTCAAGATAAAAAATTGTCCATCAGTACAAAATTGACTTTATTTTCTTCGACATTATTCATTTTAGAAATAAATTATCTCGGTACATGATTTGACCACTTGTGTCATTCCATTGGTTTACTTACCTAGTTTAAACTTTCTTGGTCGTCTCATTAACTACTAGGCGGTGCTATCATCTATCCAAGCGTAATGAAACTATTCGTTTTTTTTTAGAGTGAGCCTCATTAACCTATTTTGTTATCAGTTCTAATTGCCCCTTGACACTGGCCCTTACATAAATCGATTATTTATAAATGCTAATAAATAAGGTTAAAAAATTCCATATAATCTTACCTATACCCGCGACTTCGTCCGCGTAAGGTTTGAATTTTCCTAACTTCTTTCTTCGTGAAATCACATTGAATCGTTTAAAAAATTAAAAGTGTGAAGAAAAAAATCATTATAATAAGTATTGTGTTTATTTATTGGCAGTAACAATATTTTAATTATATTATTAATCAAACAATTCAATCATATATATTACAAAAGTATTATTAAATCGAATAGAAAACCTTAACTATGTTTAGTGAGGTTCAGGAACTAATGATCTAGTATGAAATTGTTTCATGCGCACTATGTTTTTATTGAAATTGGTGCCTTAGACACACTACCCCTTATTCCAAAAAACTATAGTCTAAACACAATCCTATAGTAATCTATAGCGATAGTGTTTAGACTATAAAAACACTAGTAAATGTGTGTCTAAATCTACATATCAAGACTATTTTTAAACATCGTTTTGGAATAAGGGGGATATGTCTAGAATGAAAATGTTGTTTCAGGCACACTGTTTTAGTATGAAATGGTTGTTTCAGACACACTGTGTCTAGTATGAAATTCTTGTTTCATGCGCACTATGTCTATGATATTGAAGCTTTAGGCACATCATGTGTACTATAAAATGGTTCCTACTAATATTATTTAAGAAAAATGTCTTCATGAAATTGCACAGCGACGAGATTTTATTTCAGCACAACAAGCAGAAGGTCGCAGTTTTAAATCTCGACGCTCGACATTTTAAACTGCGACCTTTTCGACACTATGTAATTTATGGATACGCCTTTTTCTTAGAAAATATTTCTAGGGATTCTTGCAGGAAAGGCTGAGTCTTGCACTCGGCTTTAGGACTTAAAACGACCACAGCACTTAAAAATCATTTTTTTTATAAAATTGTTATCTAAGGCAATATAATGTGATGAAATGGTTGTTTCATGCACACAATGTCAAGTTTTATTTGTAATTTTAGGCACATTATGTCGTGTACTATGAAATTCTTGTTTCATGCAATCTATGTCTATGATGAAATGGTTGTTTCGCGCACACTATGTCTAGTACAATATTGCAATTTCAGGCACATTATGTGTACTATGAAATTCTTGTTTCAGGCAATCTATTTCTATGATGAAATGGTTGTTTCGCGCACACTATGTCTAGTACAATATTGCAATTTCAGGCACATTATGAGTACTATGAAATTCTTGTGTCATGCAATCTATGTCTGTGATCAAATACTTGTTTCGCGCACACTATGTCTAGTACAATATTGCAATTTCAGGCACATTATGTGTACTATGAAATTCTTGTTTCAGGCAATCTATTTCTAAGATGAAATGGTTGTTTCGCGCACACTATGTCTAGTACAATATTGCAATTTGAGGCACATTATGAGTACTATGAAATTCTTGTGTCATGCAATCTATGTCTGTGATCAAATACTTGTTTCGCGCACACTATGTCTAGTACAATATTGCAATTTCAGGCACATTATGTGTACTATGAAATTCTTGTTTCAGGCAATCTATTTCTATGATGAAATGGTTGTTTCGCGCACACTATGTCTAGTACAATATTGCAATTTCAGGCACATTATGAGTACTATGAAATTCTTGTGTCATGCAATCTATGTCTGTGATCAAATACTTGTTTCGCGCACACTATGAGTACAATATTGCAATTTCAGGCACATTATGTGCACTATGAAATTCTTGTTTCAGGCAATCTATTTCTATGATGAAATGGTTGTTTCGCGCACACTATGTCTAGTACGATATTGCAATTTCAGGCACATTATGTCGTGTACTATGAAATTCTTGTTTCAGGCAATCTATGTCTATGATGAAATGGTTGTTTCGTGCACACTATGTTTAGTACAATATTGCAATTTCAGGCACATTATGTCGTGTACTATAAAATTCTTGTTTCAGGCAATCTATGTCTATTATTAAATGGTTAGTTCAGTATTATCATACTAGAACATAGTGTGCCTGCAACTACAATATCTTGTAGTTGCAGGCACATCATATATTACTATGAAATTGTTGTTTCAGGCAATCTATGTCTATGATTAAATGGTTAGTTCAGGCACACTATGTTCTAGTATGATATTGTAGTTGCAGGCACATTATGAATTACTATGAAATTGTTGTTTCAGGCAATCTATGTCTATGATTAAATGGTTAGTTCAGGCACACTATGTTTATTATGAAATGGTTGGTTCAGTCAGCCATACTATGTCTATGATGAAATGGTCGGGTCAGGCACATTTTGTCTGTGATAAAATATTTATTTCAGGCACACTACGTCTGGCATGAAATCATTGTTTCAGACAGTTTATGTATTGCTTTTTGTGTTTTTATAACGCAGTTTTACTATCTCATGACAATAAACTTACACAATTAATTACAATCAGTTGAGATTGTCTTACAATAAATAAAAAGTTGTGTGAAGAATATGTTTTGGAATAGTTTAAATGACTGTTAATTAATGATACAGGGTGAATTTTTTTCAGAGGTGATTTGGTATCCCCAGTAAAGATTTTATAGCACTGAATAATAGTTTACAGCCGGCGCGGGTGACTAATAGACATTTAAGAGTAGCGGAGCGCGAGCGCTTAGTTAGTATTACCACGTCAACCAGATGGGGCGAGCGGAATCTCTTTGCGGTGTAACTAATTGTGCTTGTATGGCGCGTTTGTGTAATCTAAAAAATATGGTTTTAAGGTTTCCTGGAGATATAGCAACATCTTCTGCTTCGTTTACAACGATAAAAGTTTATTTGCAATGTATTTGCAATTTAAAAGATCCTATTTGAAGATTTACTACGTATACTAAACCACCTTAAAAAATATATGAATAGCTAATAAAATTTCACCCTGTATATTATTTTACTTACATAAGTTCAAAGCTTACTAATTCTACTTAATTCTACACAGCAAAATCGAAAAATATGTATATTTAATAAATATCACCTAAGTATAGGATATAGTTTCTCCACAAAGAGAAATATTTATTGCAATTCCGAGGTAATATTTTGTAAGCCAAATTATTAATATATTTAGATAATCAAAACTATATGAGAAGTTCTCCTTTTATTTAAAAAAAAAATTGCGATTAATGCGCCATCTATCTAAATATATGTAATCTAAATCAAAGAAAGAAATAAAAATAAACAAAAATTCCACAGCAACTTTCGGCCCTTCACTAAAGATAATTTTTAAACAATGAGGAAAAACACATGGAGGCGCCCTATTTCCATATTTTGATTTGCCAAACCGATTTACTTTTTTAATGCATTTGTGCCATCAATTGGCTGTCAAACGTTAAAATATAGGAGCAAACACTATTAAAAGCTTTGTATTGACTAAATTTTGTTTGCAAAATTAACAGTTTTGATTCCTGACTATGGAAAATACTTTTCCGAAAATCGAATGATGCCGTTTTCGTTTTGTCAATGTCGGGTACGCGATTTCTTCTTTCTTATAGTTTGGAAAATGTCCCTAAAAGCCCGTTTAATAATTTCATCCTGTATGAATCGGTTTGTTTCGTAAGAAGTTTCTAGGGACTTAGATTTAAACTTATATTAGAGCGCCATCATATGGAAAGAAACTAGTTTAGTAGAAAAATGGATTGGAAATCTTCTCATTGTTTTTCTAAATCTAAAGTCTTTAAAACAAAATTAATCAATTATTATTTACATTATTTTAACTTATTTACAATAATCAACTATTTTTCCAATAATTTTAAATATTATTATAATAACAGAATTAAACTCTATATGAGAGATAAATAACAAGATAATCGAAAAATACGCTTCCACGCAAAAACGCTGGAGACCTGGATTAACACATAGACAAATTTTTACCCCGAAATTCCTACGGAATCGGGACTTACGCGGCTGAAACCGCGGAGTTCAATTTATTGTAATTAAGAGAGCTAATTAATTAATAATTTCGAAAAGTCTCTAAAATAAGTAGAATGCTTTCAAAATTAAGAAACAAACAATTACTAATAAAGGATTGAACCTATGGCAATGTATAGAGGGATTTAATACAAACAACGTAAGTGTCAGGTTTGCCTGATATTTGATGTTAATTTTTTTACAGGATATCGTCTTAGAAATTGATGAACACCGCACCCACTGCAGTCACAAAAAAGTGACGTCAGGCTCACGTTACGGGAACGTGAGCATGATAACCATAGACGTACTATCGTTGGTATGGTTACCATCAATGTTTTCTTACGGAAAATTGACCGTCCGTAAACCGACTTTACAGACCACCATTTTGTTTTAAATTATTTGCCACCTAACAGGAAAATCTGACACGTTACGACATTTTGTAACATGGCATTAATTGATTATCCTCTATCATTGCCATAAAGTTGCCATACGGTGGCTGCACAAATAAAAACTAAATGGCTGACAGTTAACAATGCCAGATTTTTTTTAACATGTCAATAATATTTTTTGTTACCAAGTTTATACTTACGTCTAAGAAGCTAAGTAATATTATTTCTCCTAGATAAATAATGTAATTTAGGTTTATATAAATCTGATGTGTCATACCGTTGGACTTTGGATCGAGGTGTTGGCTTCATTTTGCCATTGACAGCTGCCGGTGGGGTGTTCTGGACATAGTTCTCTACGGATTTGTCGCTCGATGGACTGTTTACTAGGTCTGGAAAATTGAAATATAAGTTAGAATATGTTCTTTCCGAAGTAGGTTAAAGAATTACTGCTATGGAGAGCGAAACCTCATTGCTATTTGAAATTTTTTGAGGAAATTTTTTAATGAATTTGTATTTTCGAATGTCTTAGGGACAGATTATAATGAAAAAAAATAATGGAAAATTTTGGACAAAATGTTGACTACCATAATAATATGTTGACTAGTGAAAAAAGCTTGTTGTTTCCTCCAAGGTTGGTGAAATCTCGCATGCCTTTAAATAGCAATAAGTTTTAGCTCTTGTCAAACTTACTGCATCTCTTCGGCCTCGAAAGGCCAACACGTTTCGCTCTGCCCAAGTATTTTGATCTTGTTGTTATTTGCACTTTGTTGTTATTTGATGTCATTTCTTCGGCCTCTGTAAATACAATCACAACAATTTGAGAAACTACTTTATTATACTTTAATGCCAATGGCAAAAATGCCAAAAAATCGGACCTTCTTTTTTTGAAGTCTGGTAAAGATAAGATGTTAAATTAACTAAGCCGAGACAGACAGGCAAACTCCTAAACTACGGGACTTTAGCAAGTAAAACTTTGGAGCGCAGCTAGTGTTTCTGTAAATCGTTACCAGTTTTTTATTATGGCATTTTTTTGTTATTGCAAGCTTCTAATGTCTCATTAATTAGTTACCTGAGTCTGTCTTTCCTGACGTATATACAAAGTGAAGAGTGAACTGGTATCTTTTAGATTCCCGTGCTACATCTTAGACCGCATCATCACTTACCATCAGGTGAGATAGTCGTCAAGTCATATTTAAATATAAACAATATATTAATACAAATAATGAATTACCTTCAGTAGTCGATGATATTTGATCAGAATCGCTAAGTTTCCTTAATTTAGTTGGCGTCAATATAGATCTCTTATCATTGACACTGCTCTCTACTTCCCCTTTCCGTTTCAAATTCTTCTCTTCTCCACTTTCATTATCATTTGAAGGTTTACTTTCATTTGAAGTCTTAGTACTTTCATTCGCAATGTTAATACTTTCATTTGAAGAGACAGCACTTTCATTTGAAGTGTCAGTACTTTTATTTGAAGTCTTAGTACTTTTGTTGGAGGTGTTAGTACTTTCGTTTGTAGTTTTAGGATTGTCTTCTATAACACCTCCGAGTATAATCTCCATGACTTCTTGCCGAGATTTTTTATTAACAATCTCGTCTAATTTAGCATCATAATCGCTCGATAGCTCGAAGGAACATTCAGATTTTGTTGGACTAAATATAGTTTTCATTGGTAACGTCACTTCTTGACTTAAACGTATATCTTTGACTATATTTTTAGATTTTTTAGGTACTTTAGAATGTCCGTTTTTAAAGTAATTCACGATTTCATAATCTCCGAAATTTTTAGCAACCTCTTTTATAATATTTTCTTCGTATGTATCACAGTTTATAAGATGTAATTTACTTGTGAAATCTGTATATGATTTGAAGAATTTGATGTATTTTTCGCTCTCTGATTGGGCAGTTATTTTTTCTTCATTCGTAAAGTATTTTAATATTGTGTGTACTTTTAGTTCATCTTCAATATCCATTTCTATTTTCATAACTGGTTTAATAGATTTGTTGTCCTCTGTAGGACTTAAAGGTACAATTTCCGGAATTTTCTTATTTTTAAGTGGTGCAGTTTCGGGTTTTTCCTTTTCTTTGTTAGCATGTAATGGTACAATGTCTGGAATTATCTTTTCTTTAATAATTTTTAGCGGGATTATTTCTGGAACCTTCTTTTCGTTGGTGATATTTATCGGTATTATCTCTGGGATATTCTTTTCTTTATTGGCATTGAGTGTTACAATTTCTGGACTCATTATATCTTCTTTAACTTTGTCTTGTAGGGTTTCTAGAATTATCTTTTCTTTAACAGTGTTTATTGGAACAATTTCTGGAATATTAATATCTGTGCTAATATTTTCAGAAACTTTTTTCTCCTTGCTAGCCTCAACTGGTAAAATTTCTGGAATTCCCTTTACCTTGTGAGCATTAATTGGTTTAATTTCTAATATTTCCTTTTCGTTCTTGGTATTATTTGGGACACTTTCCAAAATTACATTTTCATTGACTTCGAGATATTGCTGTGATTTATGAGGTTTAATTAGTTCGTCTCTTGTTTTAACTAAAACGTCAGCTTTTTCAAGACATTCTTTGATATTTTCTATAGATTCTTCTATGTTTTCCTCTAAAATTTCTTTAATATTATCCTTCACAATACTTTTAGTATTTTTGTCAATATTCTTTGCAATTTCTCTTGTTTTCAATGACTCTTTTTCTTCAACAAATTCTTCTTTATCCTCTTTAACTTCCATACGACGATTAATTGCTAATATATTTTTTGTGAAGTCTAGAATTTCAATTTTACTTTCTGTTACGTCAGAATTTTCAGTTAGATCTTCAAACGGTGGACTCTCTATTTCTTCATCAATTTCATTTTCATTTATTTCGATTTTTACATCGTCAATATCCATTTTCTCTTCATTTTCCGATTCAGAAACATTTTTAGCATTAACAGTAACTTCAAAATATTCTGCTACATTGGTATCATTGTCTTCTTGCTTTGATTCCTCCAGTTGCTCGTTTGATTTATCCAATTTTACTTTATTCTCTGAAGCTTTACTGTATTCACTAATTTCTTCAACTAATTTTGAAAAAGGCTTGTTTTCGTCATAAGTCTCGATATTCTTTTGATCTAGAGTCTCAATTTCACTCGGATTACCGAGTATTATGTCAAATATTTGTTGTACACTCTGTGGTTCAGGTTGAATTTCATCTTTGTGATCTATTGATTCGTCAGAATGATCTAGATTTTCATTGACCGATTCAATCACAGACTGTGATGGGTTTACTATAGTGTTAGCACCACAAGCGAATTCCAATTCAGGGCCTGGTATACTTGAATAAACTTGGCTCAGACTAGGCCTAACGTTAGCTTGGAACTCAAGAAGCAAAGCAGCTTCCTGATTCATTCTCTTCTGTTCTTCATCTAGAAATTTTCGCATCTTCATCATTTGTCTTGCCTCAGCCAAATTGGCTGCAAATTTAGGCTTCTTCAACGTAATGTCGGGCACAAAAGGTAATCTAGGTGGAGTAGCTATAGGAGTTTCTAGATGATTGTCGACTCTAACTGCAGGTTTGAATTGTGATAGTTGATTGACTTGCAGTTTTTGGTCTTTGTCACTAGGGCTAGATGTATCGCCACTTGTCGTCGATGTATTGTCCGATTTAGAGCTACTACTCTTAGAGCTACTTTTCTTATCTGAGCTTTTAGAACCATTCTGGTTGTTTGAACCTTTAGAAGATGAACTGCCATCATTAGAGTCACGGTCAGTGGATCTTCTACCATGATTCCCTCTACCAGAAGAGCTGTAATGGTCATCAATATCTTTCTTATCTTTTTTCTTTTCTTTTTCATCCGATTTCTTACTGCTGCTGCTGCTTTTTTTGTCTTTTTCAGACTTGTGGGAAGAAGATCTTGAATCTTTAGATCTATCTTTTGAGCTTTTATCTTTGCTTTCTTTTTCTTTCTCTTTGTGGGAAGAAGATGATATTTTCTTGTCGTCGGATGTTTTGCTAGAATGCCTGTGGCTAGAACTGGAACTCCTATGAGATTTAGAGTCTTTGTGACTTGAGCTTTTGGAACTTCTGTGTTTAGACGATTCTCTATTCTCTTTTTTGTCGCTTCTGTCTTTAGATCTTTCTCTGGAATCTTTGTTAGACTTTTTGTGATCGTCTTTGTTTGAGGACTTTCTTTCATGTTTGCTGCCATCCCTGGAGTTAGAATGTTTTGAATCTGATCTCTTATCTTTACTGCTTGAATGTCTGTGTGAATCTCTTGATCTGTGCGAGCTTTTGTGACTCTTTCTATCATCTTTCTTCTCTTTTCTCTCTTCCGTGTTTTCTGATTCAGGTTTGGTATCAACCATAGCTTTGCTGTTAGCATCACTTTCATAATCAATTCTCAGATTATTACTGTTAGAACTTTCGTCATACAATGGTGTGTTAAATGAATTTATATTAACTTGGTTATTGAACTGATATGCTAAGTCGCTTTGTTCAGGTTCTTTCTTTTTGTTATCTGTTTGTTCCTGACTGTTTTCAGCTTCAATAGTAAAACGGAATGAACTTGGCTCTTTATCATCGACATTAGCATCAGTTTCGAAAGCTTGCTGTGCATCACAGGAGTTCTCATTGTTATAGTTCCTGATAGGGGTAAGCGGGGACATGTTTCTACGAAGGGAGGAACCTGAGCTTGAGTTAGAATCCTCACTATGTAACAGTATAGGCTTAAAATTTCCTTCTTTTTGTATTATTTCCTCTGGCAGTGGAATATCAGTGGAAGGTACCTGCTCCTTAGGCAAAGCTATATTCTCTAACTCTACTTCACTAGCTTTAGGCGGACTGTTTTCTGGTTCTGGTATATTTTCAAGCTTAATCTCTTCGGACGGTAATGGGATGCAACTTTTATCCACGTTGACATCAAATTCATTTGAGGAAGGTATTTCTGTATTCTGACAGTCTTTTTTATCTTCAATAATTTCGATCTCTTCTTTAGCTGTATCTGGGTCGAGATCAATTTTCTCTGTCGTGTTACTGTCTATATCCATGCTAACATCTTCCTTTTCATCGTTACTTTTGACGGAACCTGGACTCACAGCTTCAAGGTCGGTCGGGAGCAAGTCTACAGTTTTCTCAGGACTTTCAACTGGTGTTTTCTTCCGTGTTATGCCAAGATAGTTGTAAACTAAGTCTTCTACTTGTGGTATGAAGACTGACGCCACTTTTGGGTTGACCACTTGGTCAACTATTCTTTCTACACCTTGTTCTAAGTAGTTGCCACTGTAACATGAGGAAAAAAACATATTTGAGATTGCAAGTTTATAATATAAATTTTAAAGTCCTGACTGACTGATATTTTAATGCACAGCTCAAACCAATGAACAGATCCGGCTAAAATTTAGCATACAGATAGCTGTTATAACATAGGCATCAGCTAAGAAAGGATTTCGGAAAAGTCAAACCCTAGGCGGACAAATTCCCCATGACTTTGTCCGCCTAGGGTTTGAATTTTATAAACACAATTTTTATCGTTTTAACAGTTTTGGACTTACTCCAAAATATGCTTCCTTAGTTTCTCCCTAAGCTGGTTCTTGTTGAGATCTGGTTTCCAGCACTGACGAGAGAGGAATGTGGCCACTGAGGACTCCACCCGCTGTCTCAGGTTCTGGTATGCTGGCCGTGTGTCGACGTCAGCAATGCATTCTTTACGGAACTGGGGAGAAAATTTAGGACATGAATATATAAAAAAAAGTAACAGCACATGAATAACTTAGGAAATGTTGTTGTTAGTTCTTCTCTAGGAAAACCGGAACTAATCAAAAGACTAGTATATTTGGCAAAAGAATCTGATAACTTTGTTTCTTAATTTGTAACTTCAAAAAAGGATGTTATCAAATAAGTAATAACACTACAATGGATTATGAAAAATAAATGTTAAAAAACTGATAAGTTTTTCATTTTGCATTGTGGACAGTTTGGACATTCTTGAAGTCAGTTTTTTTAGAATAAGCATTGCTTTCTATTTCTACTGAAAATTTACTCATAATATAAAGAAAATCAAGCTTACCTAGATAAAATAACCAAAGTAACCATTGACTTAATATAAATATAGTATATTGTAGACTCCATTTTAAATGGCTAGTTGATGGATAACCAAAGGGACTCATCATGATTATAGTTTACTCATTTAGGGAGGATATAACGTTCTTTTATAGGATAATCTCACTTATAGTTTTATTAGTCAAATAAAGGCTCGTAATAAGGAATAAGCTGAATTGAAGTTATGATTGAAATAATCAAAGGTCGAATCATGACAAATTTAGAGTCAACTTAGTAAGAAGTTATAAGGGCTTTAAATACGGTTTTTGCAGAAGGAAAATGCCGAATATTGAAACCATTTGTTGTAAAAAGGCTTACCTGATCGAAAATTCCCTTGGATTTGAGTTCGTAAACCAATTGATCGACCAAACGAGGGTCGCCCGGCATGTATTGCAAATGAGTCATTTTTACTAGTTATTTACGCATTTATCTCAAAGTCTTAAACTAAGCAACAAGCTAGTTATATTTCATACTAGTTTCACCGCTTTCAGATGGGGGAAAATGTGAGAAACCATGGAAAATCTATAAAATTGCGTATCAAATTATCAAAATTTAACAAACGCGAAATATACCTATTTCCTATGTCAATCACTCAAATCCTCACTCAATCAAGCAATCACTTATCAAACAGAAAAATAATAAGGCCCGCCCGCACGATTAATATAAGCAAACAAACGTCGAAAATCAAACCACTGTTCGAATGTATGGAGATTCTTTATTCCCTAATCATTCCTCTCTCAAAAAATAATAAAAGAGTCTGTGGTGGGCATCCTCGATCTGGCAATCTGTCAAAAAAATTCAAAATAACTTCGTTTTTCATTGTTATTTCAGTGTTTTTCTCTATTTTCAGCAAAAATATATGAAAATGAAAGATAACGATGCTCAAAACGAGAGCAAAAATGGATTACAAGAGACCATAATAGTAAAACACAATCAAGAACTTTCAGCAGCGGGTAAGTTTCAATTTTGTAAACAAAAACCGACCAAAATGAAATGATTAGTCCTAGAACGCTCTTCATTTGAAATGGACTTGTTTCTCATTTAGCTGGATCACCATCGGCTAAATTTTAACCTCAAACCTATCATTCAAAAAATCAATCATAACAATATGAATAAATTAACATCTTACACAATTAAAGAAATACACAAAGCGTATCGCGACAAGTTATTAACGCCTACAAGTTTCGTCGACTTATGTCTACAAAAGGCAAAACAGACCAAGGAACTTAACGCTTTCGTAACCCTCACGGAAGAAGTTGCTGAGAATCATGGAATCGAGAGCGAAAAGAGGTTCTATATTGATAGAAAATACCAAGCTCTAGATGGAATTACTGTAGGAATTAAAGATAATTTCTGTACGAGCAATATTAGAACGACTTGCGCTTCAAACATGCTACGAAACTTTGTACCAACTTACGATGCTACCGTATACTCGAAACTACGAGCATCTGGTGCGTGCCTCATCGGGAAATGTAACCTAGACGAGTTTGCCATGGGATCTGGTACTGTAGACTCCATATTTGGGCCTTGTCGAAACCCCTGGGAGTATAATAAGGAAAATTGGAGGATTTCCGGAGGAAGTTCAGGTGGAAGTGCTGTTGCTGTCGCTTCAGGGGCCTGTGTGGCTGCTATAGGATCAGATACAGGTGGTTCGACAAGAAATCCAGCTGCGTTATGTGGTATTGTCGGATTAAAACCCACTTATGGGTTAATATCTCGCTATGGCCTAATACCGTTAGTTAATTCAATGGATGTCCCTGGTATCATGGCTCGGACTGTCACTGATGCTGTCAACATACTGAACTGTACCGCAGGCCCTGACCCTCTAGACTCAACATCAATTAAAGAAGTTTACTTACCTGTCGAATTATCTGACACTGATCTAACAAAGGTTAAAATAGGTATACCCAAAGAGTATTACTGTGAAGGGATGAGCGAAGAAGTAATTGAAACTTGGCGATCCATAGCAGATTTATTAGAAAATAATGGAGCTATTGTAAAATCTGTATCATTACCTCACACATCAGTTTCAATAGCTGTTTATTCAATACTAAACCAATGTGAAGTTGCAAGCAATATGGCAAGATACGATGGCATAGAATTTGGTCTACGATCAGACAATAAATACTCAACTGAAGAACTATATGCTACAACTCGATTAGAAGGCTTCAACAAAGTCGTACGATCAAGGATTTTAGCCGGAAACTACTTCTTATTGACTAGAAATTATGATAAATACTTTGTGAAAGCTTTGAAACTCAGACGTTTGATCTCTGATGATTTTAAAGAGGTTTTTGATGGAGATGATTGTGTCGATTTACTTCTTACACCAACAACATTATCGGATGCTCCATTGTTTAAAGATTTCTCATTGAAACATAACAGGGACCAGTGTGCATTCCAAGATTATTGTACTCAACCCGCAAACATGGCTGGTATACCTGCTGTCTCGATACCCATAAAATTATCTAATAATAAGCTTCCACTGGCTCTACAGCTGATGGGTCCGAGTTTCTCTGAAGATTTGCTATTGAATGTAGCTAAGAAGATAGAAGATTTAGTACAATTTCCGTGTTTAGGTTCAGTTTGATTATTTTAATGAATAAATGTTGTTAGTTTTTATTAAAAAATGATTTCTTTATTGAAACCTATAAATGTTCTAAATAAAATATAAGTGTTTTGGTGAAAGGGAGTAATTAAGTAGTCATACATATGCTGTTCAGATACCTCCTCCAAATCTATACCTACCTACATTATTTTATGACCTCTATGGCATGGTGGGTAAACATCTGCCTGTGATGCAGAAGGCTGCAGACTTGCGGGTTGAATTCTCTCCATTGGATTTGGCTTGGATCAATCATGACCCGGATTTTCCCTACAGCGACCAACCTGAGTCCTCTATCTATTAGGTGACTTCTACATGGGAAATATTATAATACTAGCTGCGCCTCGCGGTTTCACCTGCGTAAGTTCTGATCCCGTGGAAATATCGAGATGAAAAACCTATTTGTTAATCCAGATCTCCAGGTATCTACATACTG
The DNA here is from genome assembly GCA_951213275.1 of Idaea straminata. Classification (NCBI taxonomy): domain Eukaryota; kingdom Metazoa; phylum Arthropoda; class Insecta; order Lepidoptera; family Geometridae; genus Idaea; species Idaea straminata. The sequence continues at coordinate 10,554,513 of OX577867.1, read as the reverse complement.
AGTTTCATTGCAATTGGTTCAGTAGTTTTTGTGTGAAGGGGTGATAAACATACACAAAAAACTTTTACATTAAGTATAATATTAAGGATAGTAGAATAGGATTTCTGCAATAATTATATTATTAACTGTTATCTTTTATTTTTCAGCAACAATTACATCGGAAACCCTATCTAAACTGAACATAAGCCTCGAATCTCTCCCCCCAAATTGTCAACAACTTATAACCAACTTGGCAGCCACTCAGACAGAACTAAGCATCAACCAAATCGACCTACCCACTATCCTTTACCAGCAGACTATAGAAAAAACGCAAAAATTCGAGCAAGACTATGAAATTTTAAAACTAAGACAGAAAAATGAAGAGTTACAAGCGAAAATCGACCGTAATAACAAATTTTTGCAAGGACTGAGGCAAGAATTGGTTAACTATAGAGAGTCGTTGAAGAAAGGGACAACAAATGTGGATAATATTGAAGAACTTATAAGGCAGATGAAGCAGAAAGTTGTTTCTTATGAAGAGAGCTATCAGAAAGCTAAGGTAAGCGTAAGTCTTGAGTCCTAGATCAATTCCCAACAGTATACCCAAAATTATCCACCAAGATCTATCATTAGGAAAATAAAAACTTCCCAATTACACCTGATTAATCCAAAATTCCAAGTTTTAAATGCCATGCTACGAAATCTTGTAAACTGCCAGGTTTTCCTGTAATATGGCAAAAATTCATGTAGGTTACATGATTTTTTTGCCTTTATTAACTTGTCCTCTATACCATGGGTTACAAAGCTGGTCATAAAAAAAGACATAAAAATTAAAGCAACTACTATGCCTGTCTTCATGTTACTTATGTTACTAACAGGATCCCGTGATTTTACCCGCGTAAGTCCCGATCCCATGGAATTATCAGGATAACAAGTAGCCTATGTTACTCCAGATGAATCAATGTATCATCAAAATTGGTCCAGTAGTGCCTATTCTTTATAAACATAAAAAAGACTACCAATTTCATTCTTTTTCCAGTCAAAATACTCAAAACTGGAGATCCCCGAGGAGCTAATGCCCGCCCAAGTGGTCGCGCTGTCGGAGACTCTTGCGCAGCTCCGCGAGCAGGAGACGTCGCTGCGCGCGCAGGCCGAGGACATTCGGCTAGCGAGGCACGCGAGGCAGACATTGTGTATGCTTAGACGGTAGAAATATTATCATTAAATATACTTACTTATTACTTTCTTGGGTTTTTTTTCAGTTGGATTGGAACTAATTTTAAGCACAATAAGCCATTGGGAAAAATTATTAACTTTTTTGCGCAATCATCAACCAAACTTAAACTTATTTATTTCACCAGTTTCGTTTCAGGAATTCAGGTGGTTATACTGAATTGACTCTAATTTCGGCTAGTCCAACTGTAAAATAAAAATAACTTGGTTGAACAACTGGGAATAAAGTTCCCACTATTTCAACTGTGGAACTACTTGGTTGTACTAGTGGGAAGGTCTAGTGTTAAGGGTGCCAGTTATTTTTTTATTTTTTTTTACAAATAAAACAAAAATTCAAATCTTAGAATGTATATTTATTCGTATTAAGTAACCGCGTAAATTAAAAGTTAATACGTAAGTTATTAAAATTAATTAAAAGCTACCGTTTAAAGTAATCAATAAATAAATAAGTAAATTAAACAATTAAAAGTTAATACGTAAGTGATTAAAATTAATTAAAAGCTACCATTAAAAGTAATCAATAAATAAATTAGTAAAATAATTAGAAGTAACACGTAATTAAAATTAAAAGTAATTAATAAGCTACAATTAAAAGTAATTAAGAAATAAAAAGACATAGGGTATTGCCTATAAGTAATTATAAAATAGGTAAATAATTAATCTAGCAATAGCAAATAAAGAGTAGCAAGCCATAAACAAGTTACTTGAGTTTCAGTCATTTTTAGAGTAGGTATAGTCTATTACAGAATCGCTGCGAAAAACGGTTACTGCCTTGAGTTTTTTAATAGTTTTTTTAGAGCAGAGCGTGGAGTGTGAGTTTTTTCGTATAGCAAACGTTACTATCACGTTAGAGTAAACGAGAAAGTTGTATGGAAAGTTGAAAAGGCCTCTAGCGGACGTATTGCGAAGCTTTAACTTTTTATACAATTTTCTATACGAAAAAAACTCTCACTCCACCCACTGGTATAGAATATTCCAAAAAAATTGCCTATTTCTTTCAAATTAGCATATTTCGGGTTTGTTACGTTTTTTTTAATTCAATTTTATAGTATTATGGCAACACACAACACGAATTTCCAAAAAGTTGTAGAAAAAAGTTGATCGAAGGTGCACAGAATTAGCCCTCAACCGTTTTCTTAAATATTTACTAATAACCAGGGTCAATGAACGTTTTCCTCGGTCTTCGTCTGTGGTAGAAAGATGATTAGAGATGGAATCTTCTGGATGTCTCTTGTCTCGTCATACCAAGAGCATTTACTATCGGTTCATCGATACATGGCCAGGTACATGTTGTTATTACTTCAGCTGAAACAAAAATGTCAATATTTTGGATACACTAATATTTTACTCGTTTCAGAGCTACAATGTCACAAAAAGTAAGTGTGGTATATGTACAATCGGCGCTCAAAAGTACACTAGTAGCGTAACGTTAAAATCCTGTGCAGCACAATTTCAAACACTCCATCCAGTGTAAACCTGTGGATCGAACCCACGTCGGATGGTGTAGCTGGTGGCGGCTTATACCACTCACACAACTAAATACATAGGCTAACATGTTGACAATAATAATCACACTGAGTACTTTTAATTCAAGTATTTATGTTTGTGTGTAACGTCTATTAGAAGGTCCAATATTCGTTCAAGTAATTGTAACTCATTGGTAGTGCACTTATGACACATACTGTACGCATGTATTTGACACTATTTTAAATTTTCTCTACATATCTTAAGTCACTGACCTTTTGCCTATCTTTGAGATAAGCTTGTGACCTCATTTGAAAGCCATACGTGACTGACTGAATATAGTGACTAACCTTTTTACTTTGTGAATAAGTAACTGGCCTCATTTCAAAGTCGTACGTAAATTACTGAATATAGTGACTGACCTTTTTCCTTTGTTTTGACACTATATTTAGGTAAATAGGTAATTGACCTTATTTGAAAGCTGTACGTGACTGACTGAATAGAGTATGACCAACCTTTTTTGACACGTATTTATTACTATTATTAGGTAAATAAGTGACTACGTAAGACCTTTTTTATTCTCAGTAAACGTCATCCCACTTAGATCCATGTTATGCGGCCCTTCCTCCAACTGTCCCCTAAGACCCCATATGACTCTGTTTGGCTCAGTATTAATACAGCTATCTTTTTTGGCTTGTTCATGTAAAATGAACACTCTTAAGCAGAAAAGTAACTTACCTCCATTGAAAACTTACAGATAAGTGATTGACTTCAATTCAAAGCCGTAGATAACTTACTGAATATACAATGACCTTTTTGACCCGTATGTAATTGCAGAACCACCGTAGAGCTCCAAAACGACTGTTATAAGAATGTTTTCAACATGAGCAAGATTCTAGACACCTGGGGCCCTACCCCGATAAGTGCGTCGGGTTCAAACCAACGCGTCGGCCTATGCTGACCCGCGCCTCACACTGGTCGAAATTTTGAGCCTGCCTTTCATAAAAAGTTTGAAAAATTAGGTTGTTTCGTCGTGTGTTTTAAGTATGCAGGTAAACGTCATCCCACTTAGATCCATGTTATGCGGCCCTTCCTCCAACTGTCCCCTAAGACCCCATATGACTCTGTTTGGCTCAGTATTAATACAGCTATCTTTTTTGGCTTGTTCATGTAAAATGAACACTCTTAAGCAGAAAAGTAACTTACCTCCATTGAAAACTTACAGATAAGTGATTGACTTCAATTCAAAGCCGTAGATAACTTACTGAATATACAATGACCTTTTTGACCCGTATGTAATTGCAGAACCACCGTAGAGCTCCAAAACGACTGTTATAAGAATGTTTTCAACATGAGCAAGATTCTAGACACCTGGGGCCCTACCCCGATAAGTGCGTCGGGTTCAAACCAACGCGTCGGCCTATGCTGACCCGCGCCTCACACTGGGCGGAGTTTTGAACCCGCCTTACATAGGATTTTTGAAAAATTAAGTTATTTTATTCGTGTGTTTTAAGTATGCAGGATTGTCGGGGAAATCAAAACATTCAAAAATAAATAATTCTGGTTATGTTATTTTAAAAAAAAACCACAAAATATGACTTTGTTATTTTTTGTAAATAACAACTGGAATCATTTATTTTTGAATGGTTTGATGTTCCCAAAAATCCTGCATACTTAAAACACACGACGAAACAACCTAATTTTTCAAACTTTTTATGAAAGGCAGGCTCAAAATTTCGACCAGTGTGAAGCGCGGGTTGGGATATCGACGTCGGCTTGAAGCCGACGCAATAAGCGCGGTAGGGCTCCTGATTTCGGTTAAGTTTAAATCCTTCTAACTCATCAATTAATCAAACAAAAATTATTAGAATGAAAACATTCCAATAATAGTAATTTTTGAAGTCTACCGAGGGCTGCAATTATGCAGCCAAATATGTGGTTGGTTATTACACAAATTAGGGGAATAAGTGACTGACCTTTTTTATTCTCAGTAAACGTCTTGCCACTTAGATCCATGTTATGCTGCCCCTCCCCCAACTGTCCCCTAAGACCCCATATGAAGACTTTGTTAGGCTCAGTATTAATACAGCTATCTTTCTTCGTTTGTTCACACTTGTCCCTGTATTCGTATGTTTGACAGTGGATTTCTGATCGTAGGTGACTGTAGTCCGTTTGAGTGGAGTGTGTTCTGCAGTTCACTATGTTCGCCTGGTGGGATTAAATTAATTACATTATAAATAAATAAATAAAATAAAAAATATAAATATTTCAGGACATTCCACACATCGCCATGTAGCCCCAAGCTAAGTAACTAGACTTGTGTTATGGGTGCTAGATAACGGATATACTACTTATATACTTTTTTTTGTAAAATATACTTATAATACATAGAAACAACCAGACCACAGACAAATATCTAAGCATAAATACTTGTCTGAGGCGGGAATCGAACCCGCAACCCCGTGTTTGGCAGTCCGGCATGGTGACCATTGTGCCAACTGGGTCTTCAAATTACGCTAAATTATAGAGTAAGATCCCGCCTACCACCGAACTTTCGTGGTTTTATCAAAGGTGAGAACTTCTCAGCGCATACCCCCAACACAGTTATGAACGATGTGTAATTATGAAGTTCAGACCGTAGTGGCTTGGAGAATTATCAGGTAGTAGTAGAATCGCACCTGTTAGTTTTGCAAAAAAAGAAATTCTATATTTTAATACCAATCGACAATGTTGCTAAGAGCAATGTTAATCGCTAATTAACATTGGTATTTCATAATCAACATTCGTGTTCTTTCCTCTGCACATAGTCCACTAAGCTGTGAGGGCGGTATAGTGCCTGGATAAGTCTACTCTATCTAATACATGTCCCAGGCACTACAGAGCCCTCTAAATCCTAAATCATCTAGATAAGATTTTTTTTATAAATAACTAGCTCTGTCCCGCGGTTCCACACGCGTAAGTTTCGATCCCGTGGGAATATCGGGATAAAGAGTATCTAGGTCTCATCGCAATCAGTCAAGTACTTTTTGCATGAAGGAGTAACAAACATATAAACACACACACCCACACATAAACTTTCACATTTATGATATTAGTAGGATAGGTCAGCGTTAGACCACTACCTACCTACACTACCTGCCTGATGGTAGGTGACGATGCGGTCTAAGATGTAGCACGCTTTCCGAGAAGATACCTGTTCGCTCGCGACTTGAAGACCCCCAAATTGAACACTTCAGGAAAGACAGACGCAGGCAACCGATTCAATTCCTTTGCGCGGTACGAATAAGGAATGACGAAGGAAAACGCACGACAGATGTCGTAGTAGTAGGTTTATCAAGAACTACGGGTTTAGGTAAAAATAAGAAAACTGACCCATTGGCAAGCCCTTCGTTTCCACTCCCAAAGGTCCCAGGTGTAGTTCTTCTCCATATGGCCGTCGATTGGGTGAGTTTCCGTCTGGGTGTTTTTGTCGTCTACTTTTACTGGAATTATACATTTTTAAATTGGAGATTTTGATGAGAGCTTATCTTTTACTAATAAAAATGAAGAGTTTGTTTGTTTGTTTGAACGCGCTAATCTCAGGAACTACTGGTTCGAATTGAAAAATTTTTTTTGTGTTGGGTAGTCCATTTGTCGAGGAAGGCATAGGCTATTTTTACTACTTACTGCATTGCATTTTACTGCATAGGCTATTTTTAAACTGTAAATAAATCAAATCGAGAATCTCCTCCTTTTTTGTAGTCTGCTAAAAAAACCAATCCAATCGAGATCTTATAAAACTAGTTAAAGAAATTGACAATGGTCTCACAAAATATGAAATACCTACTTTTATACAGTAGACACCTCGATTTTCATTCCGAAGGTCGTGGGTTCGAATCCCGGTCGGTCTTGCACCAAAGGATTTTTTTACGAAAACATACCTACTATGTGCGCTAACATTGCTTTTACGGTGAAGGGAAACCCCATGAAACCCGCGGCTTAGTTCACTCCAGACGTATAGTCAAGTCCTTTCTTCTGGACAAGGCCGACTAAGCAAGGTGCAGGGCAAGCTTACTCCATCCTCACGCAAAAAACTTGAAAGGTGTCAAGGGACACTCGGATGGAACGAAGTTCCTTTCGATTAATTAGTGAAGGAATTGTAATTTTTTTTTTAATTATTATATACTTAATATTTTTTATTATTAACAAAAATAATGTAATATAAACTTAATCAGTAGGCTCAATTTTAGTAAACTGGCTTGCTTTCTATGAGAGAGAGAGAGAGACTGAGAAACACGTGCACACCGCACGGCTTACAACTATAGCAAAAAGTGTCGTTACAACTTTTGGTCTTATTTTTTTCCGTCTAGCCCCCTTTCGGAACGCGCGATAAGGAACTTCGTTCGAAAAGTTCCCTGTTGCGGATAAAAGTTCGTAGGTATACAAATGCAATACTAACTGGGAGGCACATGTTGGACGACCAATACATCAACGTCTTTTACATCGAATACATCTTCCACCATGTTGAGTAGGTTGATCACGTGTACGTTGTTCCGTGCGTAGTTCACCACTTCGTTTATATACCTGAGGGATTCCGACAAGGAAGCATTGACTTATTATTATAAGACAAGTCAGATTGAACATGAACCGCGTTTCATTTTATAATGGCGGGAGCATGCGCGGTGTAGCGCGCCATGAACTGAGCTGTTGTGTGATTTTGTAGGTACAAAATACTTACAAAATCATACAACATGGCGGCTAAAAAATTGTGTTCATATTTAATTTTCAATCGATAATATCTAGTTATTTACATGTGGTAGGTTTTTCCTTTTGCTTTAGAAATCTTTCTACTATGGTTTGTGCAGTATCTAAATACGCAGTGAGTAAATTTCTGTATTTTTTCCGTATTTTTTTAATCAATAATGCACGACCGCCTTCACCTCTACGAACTAGCAAGCGACTAAGTCGTTTGGTCTTATTTCAGCTCAAATGGACAGAATGAGGCAGTGTACGGCGCTGACCTCTCTTGTTAATTTATCTCAATGCAAGCGAGTCATCAGTGAACATCAAATAAACCACTCCCCAAAGATCCCGGTGCAAAGCTGTACAAAATGTTGGCAGAGTTACCACGGGACGCCAGAGTTATTAAAAAAGTGAAATCGGCCAAGTGCGAGTCGGGCTCGCGTACGAAGGGTTCCGTGTATGTATGTGAGCCCTACTTCAATATTTTCTTGTGTTTTTAGTATTTGTTGTTAAAGCGGCAACATAATCTGTGAAAATTTCAACTGTCTAGCTATCACGGTTCATGAGATACAGCCTGATAGCAGACAGACGGATAGATAGCGGAATCTACCCTAAAAAAGCTCGACAGCCTCAAGCGCGGTGGGCAAACACCTGCCCGCCACTCCGAAGGTTGCAATTTCGATTCCTGGCATGTTCCTAGCCTAAATATGTATGTCCATTGTCCAGCTATTTATTATTGTCCAGTTATTGTATGTATAATTTATGTAAGTAGGTATTTATAAAAGAAAGTATATAAATATTATAATGTTTTCAATTTAAGCAAGATTCTTGCTCGACTTCAAGTTTAAAGTCTTTCAACTCTAATCTATTAGATAAATATTATTAGAAAAAAAAAATTCCAATAATAGTAACTTTATTACTCTACGTGGGTCTGCAATTCTGACTCCGGCCATACCTTCTCATCATGATCTCACCTTTGAGGATCCCTACTGAACCTGGTAGCCAGCTTGACGCTGCTAAATCCATACCGTTTCCCTTCATGCCTGATGGTGCCCACCTTCATTACTCCCGGGATCAGAGCACCAACTGTCAGGCTCATGGTGCAGAAACCTAGGTACTGTGAGAAAAATTGGTTTATTTATTGTTGTCATCCCGACAATAGTTTTAATTTTGCTTGTTATTGTTGTTGGGATGACAACATTTATTATTGTTGGTGAAATGACAACATATTGTTGTTGGAATGAAAACATATTGTTGTTGTGACAACATATTGTTATTAGATTGACAACATATCGTTATTAGATTAACAACATATTGTTATTAGAATGACAACAACAATTAATATTATTAATACCTTCTAGGTAGTTACTTGTAGGTACTAAGTTCCAATAGGATATTACCAAAATTAAAAATCTCAAGAAAATAAATAAATAAATTTAATAAATTTATTTAATTTTCGGGACCAAAAAAAAAGAATTTTTATGAATGCCAAGACCATAATCGACAGCAGGCCCTTTGGTAAATGACGATGCTACCAAATTTTTAAAATTTCCCGAACTCTGCGTAAATAAAGGTTTTTTTTTCAAATCGTACGATTAAGACCTATAAACGTCTAATTTAAATAGTACTTACCTGGGTATACCTATCATTTCCTGCAGTGAAGTCAGTGTTCTCATATGCCATAAAGTTCTTTATGGAGACGAGGGATAGACGGTCGGATAAAGGAACACATGTACTCATTCTATCCTGGAAGACAACGAACAAAACTATAATTAAGCTGCTACTTCTATCCTTTTTAGAGTTTCATTTCGCCAAGAGTATTCTAAAATACATATACGTCTGTATTCGTAGGCGAACTAAAGTTACCGACATAGCCCAAAGAATTAGTAGGCTGAAGTGGCAATGGGCGGGACATGTCGCTCGTAGAACTGATGGCCGTTGGGGCCGAAAAGTCTTAGATTGGAGACCACGTACCGGAAAGCGCAGCGCGGGACGGCCTCCGAATAGATGGACGGACGACTTAATTAAGGTCGCGGGAAGTCGTTGGACGCAGAGAGCATGCGACCAATCGCTCTGGAAGTCTTTGGGGGAGGCCTATGTTCAGCAGTGGACGTCCTGCGGCTGATACATAGGCTGCACTAAAAGTATCGGGAATGGAATATTTCCACTGTTCCTGTCATATTTAAATCTTTTTAATTGAAAACTCCTTGGTTTTAAAAATCGAATACCATTTATTTATTTAAAAAAAGAATCTCGGTCTTGTCACAAGGGTTTGTCAAACTTGTTTAGTCGTTGAGAAAATGGAATTGACTCGAGAAAATTCAAGAGCGATGATTTATTATGACTTTCGAAGTGGTTTATCACAAAAACAGTGTGTTGACCGGATGATTTCTGCATTTGGTGATAAAGCCCCATCAAAACCACAATTTATCGCTGGTTTGCTGAATTTCAACGTGGACGTGTCAAGCTCAGTGATGATCCCCGTCAAGGTCGTCCAAAAACTGCACTCACCCAAGAAAACGTTGATGCTGTGCGTAAGCTGATTGAGGAAGATCGACATGTAACATACCGCGAAATTCAGGCAACTTTAGACATTGGCATGAGTCAAATACAAATAATCTTGCATGAACAATTAGGTGTAAAAAAGTTGTTTTCCCGATGGATACCGCATTCGCTCTGTGAAGAGCAAAAAGTGGCTCGCGTTACTTGGTGCGTCAGAACTCTCGAAAGATTCCACGCAGGATCCTCAAATGCTGTATACAACATCGTATCAGGTGACGAATCCTGGATATACGCGTACGAACCCGAAACAAAAAACCAGTCACGAGTTTGGGTGTTCGAAAATGAGTTAAAGCCAACAAAAATTGTTCGTTCACGGAGTGTTGCAAAAAAAATGGTGGCCACGTTTGTCTCCAAAACCGGCCATGTTGTGACTATTCCTCTTGAGGGACAAAGAACGGTTAATGCAGAATGGTATGCTAGCATTTGTTTGCCACAGGTCGTTTCTGAACTCCGTAAAGAGAACTGCAGCCGCCGCATCATCCTCCATCACGACAATGCGAGTTCTCACACCGCGAACAGAACAAAAGCGTTTTTAGACCATCCGCCGTACAGCCCCGACCTAAGCCCTAATGATTTCTATACTTTCCCTAAAATAAAGAATAAATTGCGTGGTCAGAGATTTTCATCACCTGAAGAAGCTGTGGACGCCTACAAAACGGCCATTTTGGAGACCCCAACTTCCGAATGGAATGGTTGCTTTAATGATTGGTTCCATCGTATGGAAAAATGTGTCAAATTTCGCGGAGAATACTTCGAAAAGCAATAAATACATTTTTAAATAGTAATGTTGTGTCACTTCCTTGATTCCCGAAATTTTCAGTGCCGCCCTCGTATGATGATGATGATAATGTATTCGTCTGTATGTCTGTCAAGATCATTTTATCCGACTACGGCAAAGGCAAAAGGGAGGGTTATGCTTTTCTCTGAAACGGATACAGATGTCGAGTTGGAAATGTAAAATGGGTACATACTCCATGGTCCTTATAAGGTGTAAAAAATACAATTATCTAAGTCAACGCGATAAAAAGTCTAAATTCTTCCTTTTTCCTTGTCCATTTATTAATCCTAAAACTCATAATAATTTATAAAAAAGGTAAAGTAGGTACCGTTTTTATTTGCTTTATGATTCTTTTTGAAAAATTGCATGCTCTTAAGTCAATGGACAGCAACCCCGTAGAGGTATTTAGTCACCGAAAGTCAAACTCAAAATTCCTTTATTCAGGGATAGTTCGCATGAGATCGCATTGAATCATCTTAAAATGTAAGTCACGATGTTTGTTCTTATTTTTTGTAATTTTACTCCCAAACGTTATAAATATTTTAAGCTATATCTATTGCTTCTTATCGTGAAGGTAAGACCACGTATTATAGAACACCTTACCGCACAATTTATGCTTTTAAACGTCCTGGACTTAATTTATTTGGTCAGTATATTCAATCTGTTTAGTTAACTCACCTGATCAGACCTGACCTTCCGACCGGCCATCATCTGATCTATGAGAGGTTGCGCCGGCCCAGACGGCAGGTGGTCCATCGCGCTAGTCAGCGCCGCCATCAGCCTTGTCACTACTGACACCAAGTACATTACATTCTGCATCGAGCGCCACACCCACCATAGTCGCTTGAACAGCGGCTGGACATACGAGAATAACCGCTGTATTGAAGAGAAAAAAGAACATGCTTTTGCGAGAAAAAAATAAAAAATAAACATGCTTTCGTGAGAAAAAAAGAAAAAGAAAACATGCTTTCATGAGAGAAAGTAGCTACAAAAACAAATAAGTTAAATATCAGTGGGTGCATAAGTTTATACCGCAAAAATATGGCGTGACGTCCTCGTGTTACTAGCATTTGCGTGAAAGAAATAAAATAAAACGTGCTTTCGTGAAAAAAAGGCATCTACATGTAAATAATTTAAATATCTAAATTGCTGCAGAAGCTTTTTGTCGTAAAGGAAAATGGCGTAATATCCTCATGTTACTTATATTTTCAATTATTTAACTAGTGTATTTCTGTGACATTTTATAATTACAAAAATTCATGGGTGTAAAAGTAAAGTGAGCGTGAGACACTGCAATAAAATAACAACTGAAGAAATGTTCTCTAAGATTTAACGCAAAAAATCTCCAAGGCGAGTTTAAATAAAGGTGCCGTCAATAATTGTTAATCACACTGTTATGACAATTTAGGAACATTTGTGAAAGTAGAAATTAGTAGCTGGAAAAGCGCGTTTTTATACAAAAGAATGTTAGATTTCGATTTCTAACTAAGGTATTTTTGTTTTAATTTAGTGGCAAATAGGTCGAAATACCCTCAATGAAGGTAATTTTAAAGAACAATAAGAACAACAAAGAGTTAACTTACAAAAACAACAATAACAGGCACAGCAGCCTTATACTTGACGGCTCCATGTAGATCCTCCAGCACTTTCTTGAAACGTTCGACGCATTGAGTCCCATTCTGGACCATGTTCTCAACATCTGTGAGTAGTTTACGAATGAACACTTCGTACTGACGATGGAAGATCAGGAGGTCGAATACTAGTTTGTAGTCGTCTCTGGGGGAGAGAAGGTAATTTATCTTTATTAATATTATAAAAAAAAGACTTCTTTGTTTGTAACGATGGTTCCGAAACTTCTGAACCGATTTAGATGAAACTCTGTATGAGAATACATTGATTCATTGGTAATAAAATAGACTTTAATCCCGATATTCCTACGGTATCGGGATATACGCAAGTGAAACCGCGAAGAGATGCTAGTTCATTCTATAAACACGGGTCGCGATCGCGTCAACTACTAAGTTACCTGCAGTTAATAAGGGCCACTATAATGTTTTTAACAACGTAGATATTAGAGACAAAGAAAATTGAAAATTGTTTACAAAATATTAATAAAACAAATATTAATTATCTAAAGTAGTTTTCCCTAGTTTTATTAAATATTCAGTCTTTAATTAAGGTGGCAGATAATAATTATTAACCGCAGGTACTTTAGTCATTTTTATATTTACTCTGATTTAGATATTTGTTTAACTTAAGAGCAAAAATTGTGATTTTAACGCATTAATTGTTTGTAATGCCATCTATTGATAGATATGGGTCTCAAAGTGCGCCGCGGCCTTTTAAGTTACTAGGTAGGTAAGTATATCTATTTTGTCCAAGGCCTTTACTTACACAGTTAAATTATTGATAACTTTGATATAAATATTTCCAGTCTCATCGTCGACTCCGACACAGTCCTCAATGGCCGTCGTCAAAGTATTTACTTTCTGCATCACACTGATTAGTGAGTTAGACAGGGTCGTCAGACATGCCTTGCCTGCGTCTACTAAGTTGAAAGGCACTGGAAAAAAGATAATGTTTATATTTATTTGTGTCACCATCTGTATTAACTAATAATTATGCATTAATTAAACTTAAACTTAATGAAAAAAAATCTTGTTAAAGCAACAAATTGTAATTATGGCGAGTTATTGCCGGGGTGGCAAAATTGTTGTTGTGGCAAGTTGATACTTAGGCACTTTATTTGCTATGCACATCTTTTATATGAAGTGACACTGACAGTGCTACACTAGGAGAAAGAGAAAAAAAAGTTCTTTACGGCAACTTGTCATCACGGCAATATTTAAAGTCATGTTTAGGCTGTGCGGTCCGAAATGGACATACCTACCTCATCATCATCATCATATCAGCCACAGGACGTCCACTGCTGAACATAGGCCTCCCCCAAAGACTTCCAGAGCGATCGGTCGCATGCTCTTTGCGTCCAACGACTTCCCGCGACCTTAATTAAGTCGTCCGTCCATCTAGTCGGAGGCCGTCCCGCGCTGCGCTTTCCGGTACGTGGTCTCCAATCTAAGACTTTTCGGCCCCAACGGCCATCAGTTCTACGAGCCACATACCTACCTAAAGCCGCGTATTATGGCAAAAACTTACCATTGTTAAAATCGTTAAAAAATTAGGTAGTTAGTACTTACATTCAGGTATTCCGTCCCCTCCCTTCTTACAGTCACGATTGAAGAGCCTCACTCCAGACGTGACCTCGAACAGCTCAGTCAGCTGTTCCATCTTCTCCGGGCGCGGCAGTGCAAGGAACACTTTTAGGTCGTCCAGAGAAAACACACTTTCTAACGCCGACATTCCTTCTTTTAACGTCTAGGTGCAAAATAAAATTTAAAACAATAAATCACCTTTCAAACAAAAGAATCAAAATCGGTTCATCCGTTCGGGAGCTACGATGCCACAGACAGACATACACGTCAAACTTATAGGTACATAACACCCCGTTGTTTTTGCGTCGGGGGCTAAAAACTACTACAACAAGATTGAATGCCAAAATAATTAAGGTAGGTAAGTACAGTCGAGTTGAAAATCTCCTTTTTTAAAATACCAGAATAAAAAATAACCATAGGTTATCTAAATATTTTTAAATCAATTACGCCCCGCGGGTAGCACTTTTACCTAAGTCTAAATGCTAGAATACCGGGATAAAAAAGTAGCCGATGTCTTTCTCCACATAATATATATTTACCCTTTAAGAAAAATTTGCATCGAATCAAATGTTGTTGGTTTGACAAATTGCTGCAAACATTTTTCTGTGACTTGTAACAACTACCTAACTTTGCGTAAAACTTACAAAAATAGTCCCCGGATTACCCAAACCACTAGCCAGTATAATATAGATGGAAATCTTCCGGAACAGCTTCAACAATTCCTGCTCTTCATTCGGATCAGGGTCTTCATCCAAGATCTCATTCACGAGAGGCTTCAAACAGTTATCGATGGAAGCTAAGTGTTTGTCAACTAAGTTTTCCAGTCTGTCGTAATTGCTTTGAAGAACGAACTGCATTTTTAAAGTGTTTACTGCTGTTCCTCCACCTATAAGAATAACTCCTCAGTTACGTCTTGAAGGCAATGACGAGGTTTGATGTAGGTAGGTACCATACCACAGTTTCCTGACAGAATAAAATAATAGAATAGATTTGACCACTATCTCACACGATGGTAAGTAGGTACCTAACGATGCGGTCTAAGGTGTAGCACGCGCCCCTAGAAGATAGGGGGCGTCCATAAATTACGTGAGGTGTTTTTTTTAATTTTCTGTCCCTCCCTCCCCCTCTGGTGAAATGTCGTGAGATTTTATTCAATCCCCTCAACCATCCCCCAATCTCAAGTGAGATTTTTCAAAATGTGGGTTTCTTACGTAAACGCGTTGGATTGTTATTGTAAAAAGAAAAAAATGCTTCGTGCTTTTATTTACGACTAGTTAAGACTAGTAATCAATATTGCTGAGAGTTATAAAATTTCACAATAGAATACTTAAATCGTGACTATTGTGATTAAAAAAAAGAATATCTACTCTAATTCAGTCCATGGAAAATGATGCGCGGTCTCAAGAGAGACCATTGGAACCAACATGTCCATACGATTTTCAGTAAAATCATCTGCTCCTACAACTTCGTTCTGATCTTACCACTCTAAGCCGGAAAAATCAATCAGAAAAAAAATTGCGTGATATTTGCCGAGGCCCCCCCCCCCTCTCTATCCAACGTTAGATTAGATGAGATTTGACTCGACCCCCTCCCCCCTTACACATCTCACGTAATTTATGGACGCCCCCATACCTAAACGTTCGTGACTCAAAGACCTCTAAATAAACGGGGGCTTTCGAGAGGGACGCGAGTGAAGGTAGGAAGACTGCAGTGGAACGTATTCTAGATCAACTTACGTATCAACAATTTAGCACATTCATCAACGAAATACTGTAAATTGGTCCTGTTAATCGTCTTCTTAAACAGCTTCCCGTATTTCGGGTTCAGCAACAGCAAGTCGATGATGTAGATCACAAACTCAGAGTCCACAGATATTTGGGAGGCACACATCCTCGCCACTTCACTCGCCATGTTTTTAACCACATTTTCATTGCACGCCATGATTCTTAAATTTATTTTAAACTTAATAATATACAAAAATTGGACAAACGTTGCTCTGCTATTGATTTATTTGTTGATTGATAAGTTTTTTGTTGTCATGGAGAAATTAGTCTCAAATTAGCAAATTAGCGAATAAATTTTGTTTTAGGAATAAAATTGATAAGGTTTGATTTGCATAAAATTTAAGGTTGCACATGTAAAAAGGTCAATAACCATTACCACATTTTTTGGTTTGAGCACAGTTTTAATATTAGTTTTTGTCAAAATCGGGCAAGCTACTCTTTTCCGCGTTTTTCGCTATCTCGTTATAATTAAGGAAGTGACCCTGAAGACCCATTTATAAATTCCCCCTGTATTTTAATTATTTAATGAAAACCTTCAGCTTTCTTTCAAGTCGGTAAAAAATATTCACCATGTATAAAGTAAGTAGGTAGGTATATAAGTAAACAACATGTAAACATAGTGTAGTAAAAACAATAAAAACTCAGTCAAAATTTTATTTAAGTTCAAACTAACATAATCTATGACTGGTTAACTATACATATAGGTATCTAACACAAATATTCTTGGTCCTTCTGATGTTACCCAAAAACTAGAGGAAAATTAAAAAAGCAAGAAAAATGAAAAAAAAAAACACTGTGCTACTATCCTACAACTGGAGATGACTTGACGAAGAAAAATTGAGCAGTAAGCATTAAACCGGCCACAGGAGTGCGCGCGTAATTTATGTGTGTCAAAAGTGGCTGCGCAATGCGCATAGCGCAATTTTGGCGGGAACAAAAAAAAGGCAAATTTTCAAACTAAATAATCAATTCAGTAGGTACTTACTTGAAAATTATGAAGATGCTAGTTATAAGGCAATAATTATTTTTTTTTTAAATTAAAATTGTTGCAAATGTGTTATTATTTGCAAAATAAATACAAGTGTATTTGTCTTTTGAAGGTACTTTTGGCATGTATCTCCAAAGGAAAGATCTTTCACCGGGCAGGTGCTATCTGGTAGGCCGCTTACTAACGGTGTTTCGTTGGAACTTCTCTATAATCTTAACCTCGGATCGTTTGCACGATGTAGAACGGCGCGGCGCCATCTGTTGGCGGCGAGGCGAAGTGTCGCGTCTTAACGTTTACTATTAGGAGGTTGGAAATTATTATTTACTGATTGACCGGGAAGAAAGATACTTCACAATATTACAACACTTACAAATGTTTTGGTCCAAAATTGCTTAATTTTTTTTCCTAGTCATGTCTTCAGTAGTTGAAAATAATAACTCAGTGTTCTTAGAACAGTTTATCTTACTTACATATTTGCTATGTATTAAATTAACTTTTTTCTAGTTTTTACCTAAACTTAAGGTCAAATCTTTTAAAGACAGAAAACTTATGATTTTAACTTGAAAAAACCCTGTACCAAAGTACAACATATTACTAATTATATACTAGCAACGCCCCGCGGTATCACTCATACCAAAATCAGGATAAAAATATTATTCCAGATCCTAAGCTATCTACATACCAGTTTCATCGCAATCGGTTCAGTGGTTTTTGGGAGTAACAAAATAAATAATACTCATTTGAATGTTACTTAGTTACATCTTCACGCAAAAACTACTAAACTGATTGCTATGAAACTCGGTATGTAGATAGTTGAAGTCCTGAAATGACACAAAGTTAGTTTTTAACCCGGTATTCCCAAGGAATCGGGACTTATGGGCGTAAACCCGCGGGGCGCAGTTAGTAATAAATTATAAGATCTAAATTTCACAATAAACAAAAAACTTACATACCTAATAGGTATTTATACCTACTTGTTTAGCAGCTGTCTAATTCACGGAAACAAAGCAAGTGTGAAAAATTGACTTATTTCTAAATTAATACTATTCGGCCACACTCAAAAACGTTCCTAAGCGAACCTTTAGTTAACGTGAATTTTTGCAGACTTTAAAACTCAGTCAAAAACGTTCCTAAGTCGGACTTTAGTTAATACAATGCTTCATCACATTGTCGCTAATTTCAGAAGAACGAGAAAGGATTTCTCAACTAAAGCTTACTTCATCTTAAAAACTCACTTCGAAAGCGTAACTAAAGATTTCCTCGGGAATGATTCTGAGTGCGGTCGTACTTAAGTATATAAATTCCTTACTTCTAACAAATTATAACACGCATCTAATAATACAACTTAATTTTGTCACCGAATCTAATAAAATTGCAATTTTAGGCAATAGTAAAAAAAATATATTGTGGAGTTTATCAATCTTAATTTTAATTTCTAAAAAAACGTCTAGTGTAGGTAGATGGGGCTCTAGTCTAAAAATGCATTTTTTAATAATTATGGCTTCGCACGGCTCGTGCATAAAGCCAATATCAAGTTATATTTTGCACCAAATAATAGCCCAGAAATCGGGTGTGTCTCAAAACAATCAAAGTCGTCATAGGTCGTCATATTCAGGGGCTAAAGCGGGAAATTGAGGCAACGAGAAAAGTCCATGTTTGACACTGAATTTTACTTTTACTACACTTGTGCACTTTTACGGAACTAAATTGACGAGTATTCCACCAAAATTATACAATTAAACTCGGTTTTCAACTAAGTTTCATGTAAATTAAACTGCAGCACGACATGTCGTTGGCTTGTTCCGGTCCATGACCTAAGGCAATTAGAGCGTCATCTATCAAAACTAGAATTAAAAAAAAAGAGCGTAGAATGTTCACCATTGCACAAACATTAAGCAACGTCTTTCCGACTCAAAATACCTACTTCATGCCGAGGTTTCGTTAAAGATTGTCATAGAAGAAATACTTAAGACGAGGCTGAATAGGAAGTGCCCCATTAATTATTAGAACCAACAAGAAACTAATCAGCAAT
This sequence comes from Idaea straminata, assembly GCA_951213275.1. Lineage (NCBI taxonomy): Eukaryota > Metazoa > Arthropoda > Insecta > Lepidoptera > Geometridae > Idaea > Idaea straminata. The sequence goes on along the minus strand of OX577867.1, from coordinate 10,535,759 downwards.
GAAATGATTCTTTAAATACTTCATCATCCCAAAGACCCTGAACCTCGGCTTCCCAATAACCTTAAACAATGCATCATCACAGATAGCAAACTGCTTATTATTAGGATCGAACATCTGGTTCTCCTTCACCAAGGCCCAGATACGTTTCACCACAGCATGTCGGGGCATCTCTTCGGCTCCCATGAGTTCGGAAAGTGCAGGAGACAGTTTGTATGAGCGAGTGAAGCCGGTGCCTTTGCCTTTGGTGCCGCCGGCGCGTTTCGGTTTGGCTGCGGCTGCTTTTTTGCTTTTAGTACCGCCTCCGCCGCGGGTTTTTCGCTGCGGATACATAAAAAATGCTTAAAGATAATCTAAGTATTCGACAAGATAAATTCAATGTATAAATTCTAAATTTCGCATGTCAAATTGTGTATTTGTCAAGTCATATTCTGGATTGGTTAAGTCAAATTCTGGATTTAGCAAGTCATATTCATATTCAAGATTTGTTGTCATTTTAGATAGCATCATCAACTGCCACTTGGGTGTGATTGTGGTCAAATGCTGACCACAATCTTGTAAAAAAGTATTCTAGGTTTGTTAAGTCTAGTCAAGTCATTTTTGAGATTTGTCATGTCAAATTCTGAATTTAGCAAGTCATACTTATTTGAGATTTTTTATGTGAAATTATGGATTTAGATAGTATTTTTTGAACTTTGTCCAGAATTGTGAAGTCATATTTCAGATTTGTCATGACAAATTCTGGAATTATCAATCATTTTTGAGATTTGGTCATGATAAGTTAGATTCAAATGACTTACCTTTGTCTTTTCATCGCTCTCACTTTCACTTTCGCTTTCACTTTCCTTCTTCTTTTTCTTCTCTTCTTTCTCACTCTCCTCTTCACTTTCAATGCTATTCACGTAGTCCATGACAATCTTATCGATCTCATCCTTGCGTTTCTTCAGTTCGACTCCGAGTTTCTTCTCTAGAGCGATTATTACTTTTTTGGTTGATGTGTTGGCGAGATTTGCGGTTTTGAGGAAAGCTGTTGGCGAAAAAACACAAATATTTTGTAAATACGTACCTAATATGTAAGTACTAAGTGTACAAATTTTATTTAAAAGTAGGGTCCAATCTCTTAAGTAATTAAAATAAAACAGTTTCTTTCGTTTAATTAGTGAAGGAATTGTAATAAAATCAAAACGAAAAAAATTAAGACCAAAAGTTGTAACGACATACAACTTTTGGTCTTAATTTTTTCCGTCTAGCCACCTTTCGCAACGAAAGCAATAAGGAACTTTGTTCCAAAATATCTCGAGCAATGGCAGTTGTGATAAACGAGCCAGAATATTCAGTCTCAAACCGAAGGAAAAACATTTTCTTTTGATTTTGAACATGACCCAGTTAAAAATCCTTTTGATTTGGATTTAGCCGGCCATCCTATATTGAATACAAAGCGCGCGAAGTGGCTTTGAACGAACAAGCTTCGAGAAACGGAACGCAACAATGGTTGACATACTTTTACATGACAGCTCACTTTAATATCAATATTTTTCAATTTTTTAGCTTTTTAACGCAAAATAGAACATTATGATCTAGGTAAAATATAACCACAACGTGTATCCGAATCTATCTAAAGCAACATTATCGCTTAGAATAGTTTTATTTTGTCTATTCATACGTGAACCAATTTATTTTTACCACTAATAAACCATCAGTAACCAGGCAAAACGAAAGCATATCTAAAAACGACTTATAACAAGATCGATGCGCACTTTCCCACTGATCAACATTCATTTAAAACATTTTCTGAAAAACATCGTAATAACAGAGATATTTCGATTTAAATAAGCCTTTCATACAACTTGAGGTTGTAATTTTTGTAGGAAGCCATTTTAGTTAGCCCGGCTAGGCGCCAATGTGATAAAAATATCTCTGCCATTCGTTACCAACACTTTATTAGTACGGTTTATTCACTAAATTAAACAGTAAAAACATTACTTACCGTGGATTTCATCCTTGAGTTTACTTTCGGAGATATCAGCCATTATTTTTATCAAAGTAAACTTGGCAAGTAGAAATTCTGCAGGCACCAACGCGGTCACACAATAATAAACCTACGCGCTAGATGCTACACGGCGTCATTCCGAAATTAGGCGAACATCACTTCGGAGCGGTCCGGTACGTTAGCCAATCACAATCGCTGTATTCGAGACAAGCAAATTTGATCTTTGCCACTCAAAGTTAGGATTGTTTTATATTTACTTCAAATTGAACATTTGGCTTCCCGCAAAAATTCAAATCTTATATATATATAAAAGAAAAGTCGTGTTAGTTACACCACTTATAACTCAAGAATGGCAGAACAGATTTGGGTGAAAATTGGTAGGGAGGTAGCTTAGAGCCAGGAGACGGACATAAGATACTTTTTATCCCAATATGCCCACGGGATCGGGATTTACGCGGGTGAAACCGCGGGGCGCAACTAGTTTTTATTAAAAGCGTGTCATGATATAAAAACAATTTTTGTACGTTATCTCAGTGATCCACAGCTATCTAGGTACATACCAAAACCAGTCAGTAAGAGAAAGGGGTCACTTGTAAAAACCAATTGTAACGTTCTAAATACGTCATAACGTGTAACGGATGTAAGGAAAGATGACGTAGTTAAACGTAATCACAAATAACCATAATTTCAACGTTCTTGGAACTTGTTGAGAGCACTTGCGCTGGGCATATACCTAATTACTTCCAAATAGTTAACTTTCTAAAAGCAATTCCAAACAAGCAATCTTTGGTCTTTTTACCAAAAGTATTGATTTACGCAGATTAAACATTCAAGTTCTAAAAACGATGCGATATGTGAAGTTAAAAATTTCGACCGAGTCTTGATTGTTTGCTGATTTGACCGTTCGCGATTAGAAGATTATTTAGACTGTTCGAGATATGGACCAATCGCGATTTTTCAATCATTTGAGATACTGACCAAAGGCGACGGCTCATTTTTTATCACAGAAGCGAAAAAGGACACGGCATTAAGTAATTACCTATTTGAACTAATTAGGTATCTAATGAAAATACTTGATAGATAACTTCACCTATTAATTCAACACAAATATGTATTTACATTTTGTTCTTTGGATGTTGTTTGTACAAATAGGCTGGGAAACCGTTTTTGATGAAACTTGGTGATTGCATTGATGTCTTGGGGTTGACTGTAGACTACTTTTTATCCATTTTTTATATTGGTATTCCTACAGGTTAAGGACTATAAGGACTTACGCGAGTGAAACCGTGGAACGCTGCTAGTAGTAGGTACCTACATAAATCTATTATAGTACAGGATTCTACATAAAAAAATTAAACAAAAATTATAAAATCAAAACAGTTTATTCCCTATAATACTAATCCAAAAATCCCTTAAAATATTCGAAAAGACAAAAGATGTAGCTATTTTTATTTTAGTCTATAATAACAATAAAAGATGAAATAACACGTCAGGCGAGGCAGTGTGTGCTGAAAGCTCTTTGCCTTCCTCTTCGGGGTAACAAACAAAAAAATATAGTCCTAAACCGCCACAAAACTTATGATTATTTTTTTATGATTTGGTCAAAAACAATACTTTTATATAAATGCAAAAGGAATGAACTAAATTAATACTTTTAATACTAAATTGTGCTTTTTGCCTAAAAAATATTCACCTACCATGAAGATTAAAAATTGTAATAGTGAGATGGTAAATTATTGTGGTAAAATATTAATATTTTACTAGTAGGTAAACAAATTCACAAATCTTCCATTTTTCGTATGAATTTGAATGGTAAAGGGTAAAACAACTAATGTTTTTGTAAAGTGGTTTTATGTTGTTAAATTGCTAATAATTGCACACTTTCACATTTTAAAGTAAACAAACCCAAGAACTTTCGCATTAATTATATGGATAACATTTTTTTACCAATTTTAATGGTATAAAGGTAAAATTAACGGATGTTTTTGAAACGGTGAATAGTAAAATTACGGACTCAAACTTTTTTAATTTTGAAATGGAAAAAGCCAATTTTATCAATTTTAATGGTAAAAGGTAAAATTTGAAGATGTTTTGGTAATAGTAAATTACGAAAATATCAGATAATATTTTGTAATGGTAAATTATTTGTATTTATATTGTTATAACCTTATTAATTGCTAGATTTACACCTAAAGTTTATTATTGCGGTATATTATACGAAGAACACTTAAGACTAGTTAAATACACATCTAAAATTAAAACTTTGTTCTGTTGTTTGTTGATTTAAGCCACTTTCGGTCTGGAAATGAAAAAAACATAATTAAGAATATTTCAAATGGTAGTTTTAAAATAGTTTTATTTATAATTCCAGGACTTTTCAAAATCCTTTTCTATACAATTTGTAGAGTAAATCTTTACCGAAGACATTTTTTAACCTTGAGTCATTTAGCCCTTAGCCTAGTTGCTTAGCTTAGTACTAGATTGCGCTGTGTAAAATATCCTATATTATTAATTTATTCCTTCAATCACTAGACTTAATTAATTTTGTTTTGTTCAGCCATATTGGTAGCGCATCGCAACTGAACTGTCTTCGGATTGGTTGCCAACTAGCGGCTACACGGTTGACAACGGCAAGCGTCCACCCGCCGATGAAGGTCGTGACCTCTGTGGCGCGGCGGGCGAACACCCGCCTGCTACGCAGAAGGTTGCGGGTTCAATTCCCGCCTCAAACAAATATTTATGTACAGTATTTGTTTATGGTCTTGGTGTTTCTGTATGTATAATAATTTATACAATTACAAAAGAAAAGTATATAAGTATTCACAATCCGTTGACTAGCTACCAAGACAAGCCTAGTTGCTTAACTTGGGGATAAATGGCCGTGTGGATTGTCCTGCAATATTTATGTTTATTTATTTACTAGCAGCGCTTCGCGGTTTCTACGGTTTTCAGTTTCGGGATAAAAAGTAGCCCATGTTATTCCTAATGAATCAATGTATCCTCATAACAAATTTCATCAAAATCGGTCTAGTAGTTTCGGAGTCTCTGCGTTACAAACAAACAAAAAAATCTTTTTTCTTTATAACATTAGTGTAGATTTATTCAAAGTCAAATCTGGCAACAACACCTGCAATAGTCGCTAGGGTGTCTACACGGCAGAAATACTCGTTGTCAACTGGCACATTAAACTCACATTTACTTATCCTTATCATCCCTAGCCGGTAGAGAAGGTACAGAAGGCACAGTCGGTCCAGCTGGTGGCACGGTCGGGTTGTTTTTCCATATGTAGTAGGACAGGGAGCTGGCGTACGCGAGCCAAGCCAGGTACGGCACTAGTAGCGCGCCAGCTGTCTTGTTCACCGAGAAGTATGATATTGTTGTCGCTACTGCCGCTCCGGAGAGAACAGAGATCTCAATGAAGGCCTGGAACAGATAGATATAAAAATTAGATAATTACACAATTTCAGATGTCAAATTACAATTTATTATAAATATTAATAATAAATAAATAGTCATTTATTTCAGGCATACAATGTCCCATATTGGAGAAATATTACATACTTATTGTCAAATTAAAATTAAAGAATTAAATTAAAAATCAGCTTAGTTAGCTTAGCAATAATAATCATTTACATTTCGTCGCTTTAGTACTGTTTTCTTTAAGATGAACAGCAGTCCAGTGTTTAAATAAAGGACTCCGAACGTTGTCAGAGACAGCCCTCAGTATTTCATTGTTAGAGCATCTTATCCGATGCCAAAAGGTTGCAATCCGCGTCCTGACTATGGCATAGAAATCAGGGACCCCCGCCTCAGCGAACATCTCAGATGCACTACAAAACCTAGGTAACTTCATAAGGATCCTATATCCATGAATAATCCATTGAACCCTTATGGTCTCCATGGTCTTTTTTGTGAAGTTGAACCAAAGTTGGCAGGTGTACATGCACAAACAGTAAGTTTTAAATAAGGTCTTCTTAACCTCTTCGGTACACTTCACAAAACGTCTGGCTATCATATTGCTACGCACGGCGAGGGCCCTGCGTTCGCGTTCTATGTCACAGTCGTCATGCAAATATTCCGTCAACACGTGTCCTAAGTATTTGAACCGTTTCACCACACGTAAAACAGAACCGTTCAAATACACCCCCGGGATTGTCTCCAGACCCTTGTTCGACCTGAATACCATGACCTCGGTTTTTATCACACATCACAACAAAAAGGTTGCTTAGCTTGGGGCTAGATGGTGTCCCAAGAGCTTGCTTAGGGGCTAGATTATGACCCAATAGGGTTTGATAGTCTCTTCCAGGCAAACATATAGAATAATCATATTCTTTTATTTTGTGAATACATACCAATTTAAAGTCCTTAAGCCCAAAGAAGATAGGTGTCCATGCCCAATTGAGGGCTAACTGTCCTCCATATAGGGACAGAGGAAGAACTGATTCCTCTGAAATAAGACAAATATTTATAGGATAGGTTTTTCCAGCAGGGGCTACCAAGGCTATGGTAGCCCTTGCCCATTGTAAAATGTGACCAAAAGGGGATCTAGCCTTTTGAGCGATTAGATTTTTCCCCAGAGATGAACACAGTGCAGGGAGGAATTTTTGGTCGGTTTGACTCCAACATAACCTGCTGTCGATCCCGGGATGGCGGGTATCCATGAGAATTAAAGGATTGCCCAGTAATGGCTTAGCAAAGGTATTACCAACCTGTCTCATTGAACATCATAAGCTAAGATCATGAGATAAGATAGGTAAATATTTTTATGAGTTTTCTCACCATTAAACCCACCACACTCCTCAATGACCAGATAAGTAGCGTATCCCATACTGGAGTAGAGGATGGTCCAAGCCGGACCGAACACCCATTTCGGTGGATTCCATGATGGTTTCTTTAAATTATCGTACCATGATTTTCCCTGAGGAATGATAGAAAATGGATTAAATATCGAATTTCTTTTATAACATTAAATTGTCTTAATTACTAATTCAGCGACTAAGCCACAGTAAGGGTGCTTATTAAGGATGACAATAAATATTGAAGGACATTGCACACATTGCGCCATATAGCCCATAGCTAAGCGCTTAGCCAAGTCATTAATCATTTGGAATCATATAATTTGCATTAATTCAGATTAAAACGTCTTAAAAATTAAGTAAGGATGTATACTTTGAGAAAGAAGAAGAAACTCACAAGGTTGGCTAAAAATAAAATATCCGATAAAAAACTATTTTTTTTTGTTAATTCAAACAGAAACCCCCTGACCAGAAATGAATATCTATGACATAAATATTTTTTTGAGGCAGGAATCTAAACTTTTGCGTCGCAAGCGGGGGTTTGGCCTCTCCGCCAGAGGTCATAATTGTGTACAAAATTACAATTGAATTAAGAAACTCTGACTTTGCATCACTACATAGTATAAAACAAAGTCACTTCCTACTTTCTGTCTATTCGTATTCATGCTTAGATCTTTAAAACTACGCAACGGATTTTGATGCGGTTTTTTTAAATAGATAGAGTGATTGAAGAGGAAAGTTTTAGTATATAAAACAAAACTACCACGCGCACGAAGTCGCGGGCAACAGCTAGTACAGTATATTTAATGAGATTCTCTTCTCCATTCCCACACTTTTCTTCACATGGAACACCACTGGTAAATCCTCTCTCAGTCAGCCTCGCTGCACACCTTCACTGAGACAGCTATTTTTTTATAATTTACATCTCACTTGTCCCGAGAAATTATAAAGTGTAAATTTAAAATTGCATAGTCGGTGTCCCGCGATACAGGCTGTGCCTCGTGAGGGAACCCAAGAGCATTGTAATATATATAAGCTTTTCTTAATAAAAATATAAATATTTATTTAGATACCAAGTTTACCGGTTCCTTGCGTATTTGCCCAGCAAAGTAGGCACCACCAATCCACCCTCCTACATTGGGCAGGATCACGGATCCGATGCAAGACCAGTTCACCATTATCAAGTCTCTGAAATATTGATAAAGCAAAAGACAAAAGTTAGAACTTTGGTTTGCAATATTGCAATTTTTTAACGGATCCCTAATTTTTAAAATCATAAATTATAGGCTATGTAACTACTGGACAATGTTTCTTTCTATTGATATTGGTAGAAGAAATATATTCTGGGTTTTCTACTTTGGTTTGCAATAAGTATTGCAATCTTACGATAAGATTTTTTTCTTTTTGTTTCGGAAGTATTTTAAAATTGGTCTAGAAGTTTTGGAGCCACTAATGGCTCAAATGGCTAAACAATTTTTTTTTTCTCTTTTTATGGAGATAATTTTAGCCCGGATGTTATTAATTTATTATTTGTTGTAGACAAGCAAATAATTATACACTACAGGTAATTATTTATTTGAAAACATATAGATAATAGAGGTTTGTATTTGTATGTGGGCTGCTTTCACAACTAGCCCACTTTTGTTGGGTCCTTTCTGCATAAGGTTCCACTTGGTAGGGGCCACCAGGTGCAGTTTCATAATAAAAATGTAGGGCTTCAATAAGACATTGATAAGACATGCATTTTTAAAATGAATTTTTTTACAATATAGTGATTAAGTATCGCAAGGAGTGCCGTAATATTAGCTTAAGATAATGTCAAAGATTAGATGAGACAGGTTTTTGAGTCATAAATTTACCTACTTATATCTATTTTATGCTTAACTATGTATCAATTGTATAGATATGCTGTGTTATGTCATAGTTATTCATAAAATGAACTGAGTACGGTATTTTTTTATAGAGTTTATTTTTGGATTTTTGTTGGTCAACTACTGTTAGAACACTAGCCTTGATTTACGTCATAATTGTTAGATAGGTTCTTACGACAGAAAAGTGCATGTTTTTACATATAAAAAATACCTAATTAGAATCATAACCAGCTAAATTATGCTTGATATTAAAAAGATTGCTTATAACATTAAAACCATAGCCTCAAAATAAGAATAAAATATGAAGGTAACGTAATTCATTAAAACACATTTATTCTTTTATGTTATGCTTCACTGCACTAGAACAGAACCTCTCCTTACCTACAATGGCTTGAAACTTTAAAGACTTTCCTACCTTGCTTTCTCTACTATTTCCACCATATCCATCTTTCCCACAATATAAATTAATACACAATATCACGAACCGGCCGGCCTTTCACCAATTTCTATAGCAACCTCGTGAGACTGTCACGTAAAAAAGAACCAACGGGAATCCAAGATAATTGTTGAACTTACCGTGATAAGATTAGCCTAAATGTTCGCAAAAATTGGCCTAACGACTGTCCGAAATCAAAATACTTAATTGATTAAACCTTGATTATGCAATAGCTGATAATTTGTTAAATAAATAGCGATGATTCAATGAAAATTATTCATATTCGGTTCGGCGGTACTAGCCGAATCTACTTACGCAATAAAGTTAGTGTTTCTGATCGGATTTTCGCCGGTTATGATCTAGAATGTTTTAGTATCATGTAATTGACTGAAAATACTTACTGTAGGTATAATTTTCTCCTTAAAACTGTGATAACTTGTTACTGAAAATCGTAGAAAATTTCCAGCTCAGTGCTAATTTTATTCCATAAGTTAAAGTGCGACTAATTTATAAAGCTAGGCAGGATTGTTTTTGAACTCAATTTCTTACTGTTTTCGCAACATTCCTATTTTGTCTGGGTTATAATTGATGTCAAAATGACGTTTGCTGTCAACGAAAAGTGTCAGATGATTCTTACGTTCGGATTTACGCAGAAACATGAAACAAAGTTAACTTGTATTTCTGCAAAAGAACTCGATTAGTCGTTTTGTGGTCGAAGGATTTAAGTCGAACTGGGAGGCAAAACCAAAACGACTTCGAACTATACCTATAACCTCTATACAAACCTCCGTGATTTTCCCGCCATGGAACAAAATATTGATCTACACATACAAGATAAATCTTCTACTTATTGTTTCTGTTTAGGATATTTAAAAACGAAAAGTTTTAAGCCTAATTGCTTAGCTTGGGGCTAGATGGAATTGTTTGCAATGTCCTGTAATATATTTATTCATCGTAGAACCTATTCAATAAACGAAAATTCAATGTATCAAATAATTTTATTTCATATATATTTCAATGGCGGTAAAGTACCTAAGTATAATTAATTATTTAATTCGTTTAAGTTTATTCAATTCTCCTTGCTGAATAGAAGCATCTTTGTAGATTTGTTTCACCTTTTCTTTTCTTACGTTGTCACTGGAAAACAAAAACAATTTATATTAGTATCTGTACAGGTACTTAAATGTCTCGAAGTCAAGCTGTCAATGGGTAACATAGTCTTGGTGTCAAAATGTACAAATGTCATGATGTAAGAGTTAAGTACAAAAGATAAAACTTTATTATTTTATAATTGATTATTGTGTTTAGATTAGTAGGGCTACTTTTTAGGGTTCCGTACCAAAAGGGTACAAACGGGACCCTTTTACTAAGACTCCACAGTCCGTCCGTCATGAACCGAATAGATCATGTATTTCTGTTGCCGCAACAAATACTAAAACATTAAACTAACAGCGCTACGCGGTTTCACCCGCGTAACTCCCGATCTCGTGGGAATATCGGAATAAAAAGTAGCACACGTTGCTTCTACTGGACCAATGTATCCTAAAACTAATGTTTCATCAAAATCGGTCCAGTAGTTTCGGAGCCTATTCGTTACAAACAAAAACAAAAAAATCTTTCATCTTTATAATACTAGTGTAGAATGTTACGGAACTTTTCGTGCGCTAGTCCGACTCGCACTTGGCCTATTTTTGAGATGAAATGTATTTATTTAAAATACATAAAACTATAGTCACAAACAGACCAATAATATGTCTGCGCCAAACTCGGCGCAAGCTGCAAAGTGCGCAAAGTTTTTGTTTGAGTGAAGTATTGTCTAAGAGTTTTTATTTGAGTAAACATGGTCGAAGGAGTGAACCCTTGAGTGAATGATGGTGACATTGCATACAAGCGACTTTGTTGAACATTATATATGCAGGATAACGTAAAAATTCGAGCAAATGAACTATTATTATCAAAATGTACAGGTATGTAGAACGGTGTTCGAACATTTATTGAGTGTTGTCAGTTAGAGATTGTGACTCTATAGAAATTGTAACTGAATGATGAAATGTGAATATGTTTACCTATGAATCTTGTCCCTAATCTTAACCGAAGCGATGTAAGATTTGTCTCTCCTGATTTCCCTGAGGGCTCCCTTCATCTCCCTCTTATATCTACTCTTGAGACGCTGTTGTTCTGCTTTCTCTCGAGATAGTTTAGAACTCTTGCTGCCAGTGAACCTGTTTAAACGAACAGACATATTAATAAAAATAACGATACTTTACAATAATTACTTACACCCATATTCACAATCAACCCAATGAGATTGCATAGTGCGTGTGAACGCATAGAGCCGCAAATAATATAGTAGAGTGAAGAGAGCAGCATAAAATTGACCAATCATAGGGCCGCATATTACGTTCACTGGTTTGGTTTGGAAGATATGTGCGAATAAAGAACATTACAAACACATAAACATACAAATATAGGCGCGAAAAACATACCCTTTCCTTGCAGTCAGGAAAAAAGTGATGGATGTAGATAATCCTACCTTTTTTGTTAAAAGGTTAAGGGTAACACAAAGACGTTACATTAGCTAAGTATCGTCTGTATTAGTTTTATTATTTCCGATTTTAAAGAGGTTTACACATCAGCGTCTTGAAATGGGAGTAATAATAACTTATTTGGAGTGGCGGGTGAATAACAAAATGTTGTAAAAAAAATGGAAAAGTAAAAATTCCTAAAAGGTACCTGCGGGTAATAAGGACCACTAAAATGTTTTTTTTAAAAACCTTGATATTAGTGACAAAATAAAAACAAAATAAACAGATTTTTTTCAGATTGATAATAAAGCAATTATTTTATCTAATGACTTGTTTTAAAGTAGTTCCCTATTTTTTTACGAAATATTTAGTTTTTAATTAAGGTGGCACTTATTCCCCGCAGGTACCTTATTACAAAATTACTTACACTTCCTGAATATCCGGTTCATATAACCTCAAAGCTTTAGGCCTAACCTTTTCTTTACATAATGGCGTAAAAGTCTTCATTTCTAAACTATCTTTTATTTCCTTCAAAATACCACTAACGATAGTTCTTATTTTCTTCGGATAATTTTCTAAGTCAACTTTATTCAACAACTTCATATGTGGTTCGAATAAACAGCTCTGCGCTTCAATATCGTTGAAATAATCAAATAATTCTTTCAACAAAATCGTGGATATTAAAAAACTTCTAATTTTGAAGCTTTCATTGATTACTGGCGACACTAGATCTTTAGGCGTCATTTTGGTTCCGACCTCCATTTTGGAACAATCATGTTCTAAATACAAAATCTTTGCAGAGTTTGTTTTAAATGGCGGCACCAATTGAATTGGATTTAAAATACTTGTACGAGCTGATAGGTAAAAAATACCTCTTAGAAAATTTATAGCTGACGGAACTAATCTTTTAGATAATTCTGTATATTCTAATATTAATGAAGTTAAAAATAAACCTCTAGATAAAGAATAAGCGTCGTTAAATTTCGAAGTCGCCAAAATTTCCGACATAAAAATCAAAGATGGCGTCGTGACCGGATGCCGAAAATCAGAAGTGGGATACAATAATGATACCAACTTAAAAAAGATCAAAGTATCCATATCAGGTATCCTCTTTTTGTTCTTTTTAAAAATATCTCTTTTTTCTATTAATAATTCCACTAAGAACTTCTTTGTTGACACTTTATTTATTTTGGCGAGGTCGTAGAAATATGGTACAAGTCTATCAAAACTGAGAAAAGCTTTTAAAAGCGTTCCTTCATCTTTTATATCTGTGAATATATCGTTAGTATATTGAAGTAAATGAGCGAATAGTTTACTAAGTAATTCTTTGTTGTTTTCTCCTTTACTTGGATCGTAATTGTTTATTAATTTTTGTAATGCCACCGTTTGTTCTGCTGGCGGTTTATTTGATAATAGTTCCTGTAAAAAAAGTCAATATTAAAGAAGAATATTAAAGCTGCGCAATTTTACCCCTGAAGTCCCGAATATCAGTATAAATAGTAGCTTTTATGTAATTACAAATTTCCATCTATCTACATACTAAGTTTTATCACAATCGGTTCTGTAAATATTGCGTGCAAAGGTAACTAACTGACATTCCAACATTTATATATTAGTAGGGAAATTTTATGTCTAGATACTGAATTTTTCGTCTTTAAAGTATAGGAACTTACATTCAAGTTAAAAGTTTTTTCTTCTAAGTTATTTTTATCAAAAAATGAAATGACTTCATTGTCATCATCCATTTCGATTTCAGAATCACTTTCGCATTCACTTTCTCTAAGATCATTGAAGTCATCGATTTTTAGAGTTTTACCGTCATTGCCCTCGTTTTCATCTGATTCTTCGTCTGATGATTCGTCCTCTTCTTCTTGAGTATCTGTTTTTGATTTTTTAGTTATATTTTGTGTCTTGGAACTATCTTTATTTGTTTTTGGTTCATCTGAATCATTCTCATTTTCATCAGATTCCTCATCTGATGATTCTTTCTCATCTTGCTGATTTATTGATTGTGATTTTTGTTTAATTTTTAATTTATCTTTGATGGAAATACTTTTTTCTTGTTTTTCTGTGACATTTTCTTGAACTTCTTTTTCAGATTCACTTTCTGTCTCAGAATTATCTGTTTTTGATATCTGAGGTAAATTTTGAATCTTAGGACCATCTTTTGATGTTTTTAGTTCATTTGAATCACTTTCATTATCATCAGATCCACTTTCACTGTCCGAACTTTCATCAGATTTAGAATTTTGGAATAAAATACTATCATCTTTCTTGTCTTTGACGTCACCATTAATTTTTGTTTTACTTTTATTTTCTAATTCATTTTCAGATTCACTTTCATTTTCACCTTCTGATGACGTATCTGATATCCCATCATCAAACGTTCGTTTTGCGTTTGGCACTAAAATAAAAATAAAATCAATTTTATTGATTGTAGAAACTTTAAACGCCTTTCTTCTTTTAGCAACAAAACAATTATTACTAACCTGAGAAATCTTTAAGAATATGGTCAGGCACTAAAGGTTTTCCGTCTTTATCGTAAGCCAACATGAATTCTTTCTCATCATCCAATTCGAAATTGTCGTCCAAATCTTCTACAGACCTAGAAAATTAAATAAATAGTAAATAGACAGTACAAAGTGTAAAGAATGTCGAAAACATCTCATTTCCATAGTTTGCTACATGAATTAAATAATTTTAATAATTAATTATAATTATTTCATTAATGTAGTTGAGTTTTTATAATATTACTAGCAGTCCCGGTAAACGTTGTTTAGCCATTTATAAAAAAAATGATGTGCGATTCGCAAACCTAACGAATATACACAAAAAAATTCATACAAATCGGTTTAGCCGTTTAGATGGACATAGGTAACTAAAACCGCGACACGAGAATTTTATGTATATAGGGATAGGGATAAAATACCCCAACAGCACGTCAGTCATGAAAAAATTAAAGTCGTGGCTGTTTTGATTTGTGACAGAGTAAATTATTTTACGGTAATTACTGGCCATTGTTAACTGACTTCAAAAAAAGGAGGAGGTTCTCAATTCGGTTGTATGTATTTTTTTTAATTACTCCTATATTAAATTCGTTAAGCGGTTTATTTTATTTTTACAATTGCTAAATTCGTTAACTGTTCAGTCGACAACTAAAAAATGGCAATCCTTATTCCAAGAAGCGGTCAGAGCCCTATAATGAGCCTCGCCTGAGATACAGGATTACCTAGGTCAGGCATATGTGTAATTTTTGTTCTCTTTAATATTTAGTGCTTAGTTTATTATCTAAAATGAGTTTCAATAATTATATTTGTATTTAATGAAATGCTTATTACCTATGTTTGTTCTGTGCCTGGTTCGGTTTATTCCACGGTGTCTCAATCATCATCCTGTCTCTTAGTTCCCGTTCCCATTGCTCCAGTTTCTCACGTTCCTCGCGAGCTGCCTTCTCATCGTTCTTCAGACCGTCTGAAGGCTGAAATACATGATAATGTTAATACACATTCATGTGTAAATGGTAAACTTAGTTCAAAGAGCCAGTGGCGTAGCGTGGGTCACTGTTGTCGGCGGAGTCACAATTTACCGCCCTTTTGAAGTCATAAAAATGTGTTTGTGAGAAAAAACGTAAAGTTATGAAAGAATTGAGCGAACAATATCTATTTCAAAACCATGTAAGGATGCGGGGATACTCGTGATTTCCAGGAACTATATTGGGCGGGAAAGACATTCAATATGTGCAAGTGGGTTAATTTCTTGAAAAAATAATTATATGACTGACTGCACAAAATATTTTTTTCTAAATTTTGCCGCCCTCCTAATTGTGGCGACAGGGGCGGTCTGCCCCTCCCCTCGCTACGCTACTGCAAAGAGCCCTTACTAAATACCACTTACCGTCCCACGTTTCTCGAACCGTAACTCCCTCATCATCTTATCATAATCCTCTCCTTTCTTCTCGGCTTGACTCAAAACCTTATCAATAATAGAACCGCTTGTTTCTGCCTAAAATTAAAACATCAAAATTTAAATAATAAGTTTTATGGTTAAAATATTGGTATATTTCAGAATTAGGTATTTGTTTTACTATTTTACAAGCTATAGTGAAGCACCTTTTACTATTGCAGATAGAATTTATGATTCAACTTTTTCTATGGCTACAGAAATTCAAAGATGATATAATTGGACCATTTTTTTAAGCAGAAAAACACTTTTGTTTAATATTTGAAGTAATATGATCCGTTTAAGTTTCATTACTGTGGAAATTTCAAGATAAAAATAGCTTATAAGCTTCCTTGAGAGTTGGGCTATCAAATGCCAATAGATTTTTTCAATATATATACCTCAATCCTAGCCTTTTTAAACACAACGGGTTGTAAATCTTTCCACTCTGAATCCAACTTCTCCGTCAAGTCCAAAGTCTGTTCTTTTTCCTTTTGTTTTTCAGCTTTACGTTTCTTCGACTCCGCTATCAGTTGTTCGATGAGATCTTTGTGTGATTTAGCACCATCTTTTGATTCGGTTTTTGAAAGCATTCCACCACCGAAGTGTCCGTCTGATACGAAATCGTCTGAGAAAGACAATTCACATTTTAAATTAAGATAAATCAATATTATCAGACATTGGTCCATTTATTGTGTATGGTTAATAAATGTAGCAATGCTAGTGTTGAGCCCAGTCGCAGTCCATGGTGCACCTACTCCAATGCCCAAAATGCCTTAATACCTGCACATTGGAGGACCTGGTTGAAGCCAATGCTGCAGCAGTTGTAGTAGCTAAATATTGGGCAGGAAAAATTTGAGTGGTTGAATGTCACTGACTTGAAAAGATAATCAGACATTGCACACAGCACCATTTCCAAAAAACGCAACTTTGCTTTTCATACATACAAATATTTGTTCAATGGCAGGCACTATACCCGCAACTTTCAACATGTTGGAGGGTGTTTAAAGGACTTACTAAAATTATCCTTAGAACCTTGTACTTGTATACGGGCTGTTTTCCGCCATTAGACCCTTTTTAATTGGGTTCTTTTTGCGTGAGGATGGAGTAGGCTTGCCCAGCACCCACTATCCTCTCAGTTTAGTAGACCATGTCCAGAGGAGAGAACTTGTCAATACTTCTGGAGCCAACTACGCCGCGGGTTTCATCACGATGTTTTCCTTCACCGTAAGAGCAATGTCAATATAACACACATCATTTTTTCTTAAGAACACTGCCGTCCGGGATTGTAAACCACGACCTTCAGAATGAAAGTCAAGGTATCTATCACTAAGCCAACACCGCTCTTGCTTCGAACCCAAAACAAACGTTTCCTGAGTTTAATCTTGCTGTGCCAATCAATTAGTCATTAAGTATCAAATATTTCATTGTTTCCTCACCAGTGAGTCCACCGAAACCCCTTTCTTCATCATCATCCTCATCAGATCTTGGATCGTCAAACTTCTCTATCTGCTCTAATGTTTGACCTCTGAAATAATTTAATGCTGTGAGTAAAGGCCTGGGTAATTGCAGGTCATTAAGAATATTTTCCTATGTAGCATGAACTGGAATACATTGACATAGTAAAAAAAAAGTGTGGCACTCGGGGACTGCCGCGGTAAAGCTATTGCATCGTTCGAGCTTCGTACATTCATACCATATACATACACGTTAAGTGAACGCTCGGCTGAGCTACATGGTAGGCGGAGTTTTTATTTTCGATACGGAATTTCTTGATTCGGTCGCCGCGCTCAAAGCCAGCGATAAAAGCTATTAATTTATTAAGCTATGCAATAGCTTAATAAATAAATATTGTGGGACACTTCACACAGTGCCATCTAGCCCCAACCTAAGCAACTTGGCACCTAACTAGGTAACTATAAACTATAATACTCTAGGACCCTATAATACAGCTTACAAGTAGAAGTGAAATAAATATCTACTTAATTTATTTAAGCTCATAATAAAGAAAAAAAGCGTTGAAAAATTTGGCAATCAGATGTGTTGATATCTGATGTCTATGGGGTTACTTTAAATCGAAATGCAACAAGTATAATCTGAGTAATCAATAAAACCTACAGCCACCTGTTGTTTCACACGGGCATTAGGTATGAAAATACACTCTGTGGGATCTGGAGTAACGGGGGTTGTATTGCAGGACTCAACTAATAATATAATATTGGCCTTTACATCTAATCCTGATGATTTATACACAGATAACTTTAATCCATGATATTCAGGATGTTGTAGTGCCTGGGATATGTATTAGATGGAGTAGGCTTGCCCAGCACTTACACCACCCTCTCAGCTTACTCGGCTGTACCCAGAAGAAAGAACTCGTAAATACGTCTGGAGCCAACTAAGTCACGGGTCTCATCATTATGTTTTCCATCACCTTAGGAGCAATGTCAACTAGCACACATAATTTTTTGTTAGAAAAATCTATTGGTGCACAGTCAGTCAGGATTCAAACCCCCTTCGAAATGAAAGTAGAGGTTTCTACTACTAGGCCAATTAGTTAAGAGATAATTCCGCAATCTTCAGTTAATTTCTTACCTATGAGTCAAAACCTCATCATCAGCCAAATTGAAGATATTCTTCTTGGAGTGTTGTTTCACTCTCTCGGCAGCAAACCTTGCAATCATTCGGTCCTCAGCTGAGAGCTGGTTATCTTTCTCACCGATACGACGGTCTATGAACGCGTTGCTTTTGTTCATGAGCTTCATTTCAACTCCTAGGGTCTCTTTCCTCTGAAATTTTTTATAGAACAAGTAGGTTAAGACATGGTTAAAGACTGGTAATTTTGGTTACCTACTTTCTTTTAAACAATTATGCTCATTTCTAGTTAAAATGACTAAAATGACAACTAAGATATTAAAGACAGTAAGATTCTACCTTCTGCATCGCTTTAGCCCTAGAAACACCAGGTAAACCTTTCTCATGTTTAGATTTCTTGCCCAAAACTTTTATCTTTTCTTTATTAATGTGAACTTCGAATGGATTCAACTTTTTCTTGATCGCATCCTGTTTCCTTTTGTTCTGAACTTTATCAGCTAGACCAAATTTCTTTTTGTTTTTAGATTTAGCCATTTCAAACACTTGCACTAATAAAACACACGATTATTGTTGTGCTCCGTGAATTTTGAGGTTACAAAATAAGCGAGCGGAGCATGTGACACTGACATTAACAGTAGTTAAGTGAAGGGTATATACAAAAGGGAAGGCTTTTATCTTTTGGCGCATATAGCCTTGTTCGACATTTTTAAACATCATTTAAATATACTCATAATATACTTCATTTTTAGGGTTCCGTACCTCAAAAGGTAAAAACGGAAACCCTTATAGGATCACTTTGTTGTCCGTCTGTCTGTCTGTCTGTCAAGACCTTTTTTCTCAGGAACGCGTGGAGGTATCAAGCTGAAATTCATATCAAATACTCAAGTCTATGGTCTCTTGGAGCTGTGAAAAAATCAAACTTCTAAGTCAACGCGATCAAAAGATACTCCCGTTTATGCCGCAAATTTTCGACACTCGCAAGGGAATCAAAACCTACAGGGTACTTCCCGTGAACTCAGAATCTTGAAATTTGGTATGAAGCAACGTCTTATAGCAGAGATATAGGAAAAATTGCGAAAAGTATACATTTTTAGTTATATCATATAATAAAAATATTTTTAATAATTTTAAACTTACTACCCCTTTCCTCATGAACGCGTAGTGGTATTATATTGAAATTCATATCAAATACTCAAATCTATAATACCTTTAAGCTGTAACAAAATCAAACTTCTATGTCAACGCAATCAAAAGAAACAGGAATTAAAACCGCATATTTTGAAACTCGCCACTACTCGCAAGGGAATCAAAACCTACAGGGTACTTCCCGTGAACTCAGAATCTTGAAATTTGGTACGAAGCAACGTCTTATAACACAGATAAAGGAAAAATTGCGAAAAGCATAAATTTTTAGTTACATCATATAATAAAAATATTTTTAATAATTTTAAACTTATTACCCCTTTACTCATGAACGCGTAGTGGTATTATATTAAAATTCTTAACAAATACTCAAGTCTATAATATCTTTAAGCTGTAACAAAATCAAACTTCTACGTCAACGCAATCAAAAGATACAGCAATTAAAGCCGCATATTTTGAAACTCGCAACTACTCGCAAGGGAATCAAAACCTAAAGGATACTTCCAGACGACCTGGAATCTTGAAATTTGGCATGAAGCAACGTTATAAAGTACACATATAGGAAAAATCCGAAAATCTTAAATTTTTAGTTACATCACATAGTATATTTTTTTTAATAATCATAAACTTACTAGCTGACCCAGCAAACGTTGTTCAGCGATTAAAAAAAAAACAGATGTTGGCCGATTCTCAGACCTACCCGATATGCACACAAAATTTCATGCAAATCGGTTCAGCCGTTTTGGAGGAGTTTGGAAACAAACACCGCAACACGAGAATTTTATATATTAGACTTGCTGACCCAGCAAACGTTGTTATGCGATTAACAAAAAACTACATAGTGTGCGTTTTATGCATGTTTTAAATTTTGTCTCGTTCAGTTGTAGAATCCGCAGTGGTATTTTATTATAAAATTTTACACAATTCCCCATAAAAGAATTTCGTACCTTAGCCAATCTAAACCGAGATTGATCCAAATTGTGCCTATTTCTAGTATTAAAATTATGTCTATCACTTCTCTTCTTAAAGAGATGAAGATTTTTCCGAACATACACAATGTTTTCATATATGTATTGACAAGGTACCGTCAGCTTTCCACATTGTTATGTTATGGATTTCATTTAGCAATAAAAATACCATAACTTTTACTTATATACCTACAGGTTTGTACGGAACCCTCGGTGCGCGAGTCTGACTCGCACTTGGCCGGTTTTTTTTATTTTTTTGTCACTAAAAATGCTCGAAGGCGAAGCACCTAGAAAACGAAGGTCACTAATGAAAATATATGAGCTTATAACCAGACTTCAGATACGCCAAAACAGGTAGTTCGAGAATCGGCACTATTTTGCAGTGAGGAGTAGGCCATCTCCTCCGCTGGCTAAGAAAATGGCCCATCCACTTCGAGCATCTAACTAACCCAATAATATCTACCTACATATATCTACCATCAGTCATAGGCGTTCTTGCACAAAGAGGATTTAGTCACTACGTTTTATTCTTGCATCGAGGACGTACCTATCCTGCACGCCATTAGCATAGTAGGTAGGTACCTCTACAAAATCATTCAAATTATAGATTAATGTTTTAAAACATGTATCTACCCTACCATGTCTAACCAAGGTTAAGCCGTAAACTGGAAAATGTCAGCAAGTCATCGGCTTATGAAATCAGTTTAGTTGTAGCCGAATGCAGGCTTAGGACGGGACTTTTAGGAGTCACAGATAGATTTGTCAACCTGATTTATTGCTAACGGTGGACCTTACCATTGGTGTTTGATACTCGATTGAAACTCATAGTAAGTACCTACTTATTATTAGTAACTAGGAGTAAGTAAATATTAAACAATTAGCAGGGTTTTCACCATACGAGAGCATTCGTCAACTCGCAAATTAACACATCATCCAATTGTTCTTGGACATCGCAAAACAGTGTAGATCTTCAATATTTCGTCAACATTCAATTACATTAGAGTTCTAACTCATTAATCTTCCAATGGAAGTGGTTAATTTAAATTCAACGGTTAGGCATAGTATACAAATCCATTAAGTTAATAAGAACAATTTATGGGAGTTTTATGTTTTTTCACTTAACTTGATTGGGTTAAAAAAGTACTTACCTAACTATTATGGTAAACATGACCATTCCGTTATTGTCAACCTGTAAAATTCCCAAAATATGAGGCCGCATGGGCGAACACCCATCACCCCATATAGAGTAAAATAGAAAAACATGGAGAAAAAAAATATTCTTTAAACACATCTACCTACTTATCGTGTCTTGCGTGTGATGCGGTAATAGTACATTACGATATAAGTGTGGTAAATTGATCTTTGCATAGAGGCGGTTTATGACGCGCGAGCGGTAGCGAGCGTGTCATAAGAAGCCAAGATGCATATAGTAACAATTAGGTAATTAGTATTGGGTATAATTTGGTGTAAATATATTCTATGGTCGAATTGCCCGTGTACGCATACGAATCTTCGATTCCTTCGTGAACCAACAGTACCGTATTCATCAAGAGAAATAGCACAACGCTAGACGTTTGAGTAAGGTCAAGTTTTTGTACATCTACCCCTCTGAATTAACATTAAGCATTCGATAAATCTTTAGAGGTTTTATCTGATCTAACTAAGATATTAATTACATTTAGGTTAAGGAATCGCTATTTCAACAGTGTCGTCTTTATCACCTACTTACTACTTACTTTAAAAAAGTTACATGAAAACAGCCACAGTATTTAAATAAATATTGCAAGACATTTTTTACACAGCGCCATCTAGCCATAAGCTAAGCAACTAGGCTTATAAAGATGTAAAACATCTTGTTTAAATCAAAGGAAGCAGCCGAAGCCTTGGGGCAAAAGCTAGTAATAACCTAAACAGTTGAATTGGCAATATCCGTTAGTTTATGACATCACATTCGCAATTTCGTTTTTTGGCTGTTTTTAGGGATCCGTATTCAAAGGGTAAAACAGGATCCTGTTACTAAGCCTTCAGTTTCCGTCTATATGTCTGTCCGTCTGTCTGTCAGCAGGCTGTATCTTATGAACCGTGATATCTACTAGTTGAATTTTTCAAAATAAGTATTTTGTACATAGCTCTCAGGATTAGTAAGCTGAAGTGGCAATGGGCAGGTTATATAGCTCGCAGAACTGACGAAAGTTGGGGAGCAAAGGTTCTCGAGTGGCGACTGCGATGCAACGTGAAACGGAGTGTTGGGAGACCAGCTGCCCGCGCGCGGTGGACCGACGGCATTGTAGCGGTGGCGGATAGTCGGTGGATGGAGGCGGCTCAGGACCGCTGTTTGTGGCGTCATATGGGGGAGGTCTATGTCCAGCAGTGGACATGTATGATATGATGGTGATGATGAAGTATTTAGGTTGCCGCTATAACAACAATTACTAAAAACAGAAAAAGTAAACTAAGCGGGGCTCCCTTATAACATGGTACCTACGGAACCTTTCATGCGCTAATACGACTCGCATTGGCCAGTTTTTAAAGACGTTTAAGTAAGTATATTAGAGGTAGTGTTGAGGAACTGTAGTAAAGTTCAGAGTGACACAAACCCATTTCCTCCATGCACAAGCCACAAAGGTGAGCCTGCTTCGAGCATGCATCTAGGCATCAAGGTGTTGATAAAGTTTCAAACGTATGAATTCGTATCAAAGTGATACTTATGATTACACGTCAAGATAATTTGTTTAGGTCGGACATCGTATCAAAGTCAAAGTTAGCTCACATACGACCCAAAGCACCCGAAAGGTTAATTTTGCTTAAGAACTGTGACTAGGAATTGAGTATAAAATTCTACCTAATGTTTGTTTTTTTTACACAAAATAGACTTGCATTTGACCTTATCGCATCTGATGGTTTTTGGAACGAAGTTCCTTATCTTGCGTTACAAAAGGGGGCTAGACGGAAAAAAATAAGACCAAAAGTTGTAACGACACTTTTTGCTATAGTTGTAAGCCGTGCGGCGCGGCGTGCGCGTTTTTCTCTGTCTGTCTGTCTCTCTCTCTCTCTCTCATAGAAAGCAATTACTAAAATTGAGCATACTTTGAGTTTATATTACATTATAATAATAAAATATTATATTACATACTAAAAAAAAAATTACAATTCCTTCACTAATTAATCGACAGGAACTTCGTTCTATCCGGGTGTGCCTTGACACCTCTTAAGTTTTTCTAATTTAAATATTATCCCCCTTATTCCAAAACGAGATTTAAGAATAGTCCGAGAGGTGGATTTAGACCTTAGATTAGATGACTGTGGACCT
This sequence comes from Idaea straminata, assembly GCA_951213275.1. Taxonomy (NCBI): domain Eukaryota; kingdom Metazoa; phylum Arthropoda; class Insecta; order Lepidoptera; family Geometridae; genus Idaea; species Idaea straminata. The sequence continues at coordinate 10,512,189 of OX577867.1, read as the reverse complement.
TATATTTAGACACAGATTTACTCGTGAAATATAGTCTAAACACTCATCACACCATAACACAAGCCCAGATGAGCGATATTATTATTAAATACTCTGTTTCCTAAGTTACCGTGACGCGTCTGGCCATATTACCATGACGCATGACGTCACTCATTATTACCGTGACACTTTTGTGTGAATGCAAGTGTTCCACCAATTTATTAAGAGGTGATCATGTCAAAATTAATGAACTTTTTAACCATTGTACATTTTACTTTTTATTATTTTAATAATTTTATAGAAATAAAAAAATGTTTATTCAGGCAACTATAAACCCTAATACAGAGTATCATATTATTCCATTTTTTTTCATAAAATAAATCATAAATAATTGCTCTACGACCTAGTTCCATTACTCGCAATTGTATCGAAACGTATCACGTCAATGCGATTTAAACTCTATACATAATAGAATTACGGTACAATTTCAATAATAGAGTTTAGTTTCGGGAAGTGATGACGTCATGAAGTGTTGATCTGCATAGTTGAGACTGTTGAGACGTGAGACACGAGACAATGTTTGAATGCAGTTTCATAGATAGTGAAACACTTAAGGCATACAGGGGTTAAACGCAAAATGCCTGTCGCCGAAGTTTTTTAATTATTGCATGGAAAATTTGTCTGTACGGTTTGTACGTGAAATCTTTACCTATCTTTTTATGACTAAGTTCGCGTAGGCGTTGAATTTTTGTCGCAGCGAATTCATTAGTTACCTATGTCATACTTAATAGTATGTTAAAATGACAAGGAATTTTTATATAAAAATTATACCAAAAAAGAGGAAAAGAACTCACTTACAAACGGTACCGTCAAACAAAACGCAAATTTTAACAACTAGCTGCGCCCCGCGGTTTCACCCGCGTAAGTTCTGATCCATGGGAATATCGGTAAAAAATCTATGTGTTAATCCAGGTCTTCAGCTACTTATTTATCGAGTTTCATCGCAATCGGTCTAGAAGTTTTTACGTGACGGAGTAACCTACCAACACAAACTTTCACATTTATAATATCAGCAGGATAGTAAGAATTTAGTTACTGGTGACAGGAATTTTGCGTTTGGTTCCTATATGTACTATAACTGAGTTACTGATGTGGGATTTATAGGTTTGAGATTGTATTATTGTGTGGGTATGATACAGTTTTACCCGCGTAAGTTCTGGATATGCATCGGGATAAAAAGTAGCATAGTTATGAGTCATTACAGAATTTCAGTTACCTTTTTACTATAACTGCACTTTTCAAACAAGGCAAGTAAAAAAAATACAAATGTTTTGAAAATATGTTATAAACTCCGGCACCAATTGATTTTTCTTAAGAAAAAATTATGTGCGCTAATTGACATTGCTCTTACGGTGAAGGAAAACATCGCGATGAAACCCGTGGCTTAGTTGACTCCAGAAGTATTGATAAGTTCTCTCCTCTGGACATGGTCGACTAAGCTGGAGGGTAGTAGGTGCTGTGGAAGCCTACTTCATCCTCACGCAAAAAGGACCCAACTAAAAAGGGGCTAATGGCGGAAAACAGCCCGTAAACAAGTACAAGTAAACTCTATACTTTATTAAAAACAATAAAATTCATACTTTTAGTGCAGCAGTTTCATAAGTGAAAGGCCATACCTGTCTCCTCACTGCATTTTTTTCAGAGATATTATTTAGTATCACTTAGTATGAATATGACAGACTACTTGAGCTATTTCCCTAGATTTGCCATACTATGTTTGTTTACAGGATTTGATCTCTGCCAGCAACACTATCGATTGATATAAATATAGGAAGTTTTTTTTTTAAATTGACAGGTTCTGACTAGAGTAATGGCTTTCCTAAAAATCTAATGATGGTATTTTAGTTTTTGTCTTCATCTTCTCGTATAGTGGTGTGGTTCACCTATTGTTAGAGTTTTCAGATCGCCTTAAGGCCTCTAACTTGACCTAACGACTGCTAATAGAGGTAACAACCGGGACCAACGGCTTAACGTGCCTTCCGAAGCACGGAGGGGCTCACGGAAACACATTTTTGCCACACTATTAATTGGTCACCCAGCGAACTAATGACCGCGCTAAGCGTCGTTTAACCCGCACGACCGTAAACGATCAGCTAGCGTCGCTTAGCTGTGAGCCTCCTACTTAGCTATGAGCCTCCTCAGTTTTTAGTTTTTGTCAATATCAGGTACGCTACTTCTTTTACCTTTTTCGCTATCTTATAAACTTAATTTAGAAAATAGCCCTGAACGCCCATATAAAAAATCTCAACCAAGTGACGCAAATAAAATTAAATTTCCAAAATGATGTCCTACCTACACTAGAAAGTACACCGCACTAAATGTTTCGACAATTTGGTATGTGTATGCCGCAGCGAGCTTGCCCGTGTACGCATACCTTTAGTTGGACGCCGAACGACGGATGCTGGACGGTGACCCAGTTTAAACTGCCGTACGTTACGTACCTTCAAACTATTTTGAACATTTCGTTTGAACGCGGGTTAATGCAGACTATAGATTTTGTGATGGGCTGATCTATTTAGTTTATAATAGGCAAACTAGCAGCGCTCCGCAGTTTCACGTGCGTGACTACCGATCGCGTGGGAATATCGAGAGAATCAATGTATCATCATAATCAAGTTTCATTACAATCGGTCCAGTAGTTTTTGTGTGAAAGAGTAACAAACACACTAACACACAAACTTTCGCATTTATAAATATTATAGTAGAATAACTAACTAGAAGTGTTAACAGTGAGCACTTTTGACGTCTTTGAGGAGTTTTGTATGAGAAGGTGGTTCCAAGTGCTCCATTGAACAATAGTTAGAGGGCCGATTACACTAGTACATATTAAAGTTTGCAAATTACTGCATTTGGAGAAGCTATAATATCCTGCTCATCACTTTTTTATGAGACCAGCTTAAAGTTCTAGTAGCCCCCCGTTTTACCCTTTTTGGGGAACATTATGTTCCCCAAAAACGGTCTCTTTAGATCTTCGCCAATATCAATCACCATCGCTTAATGGGTTTCCCTCAAGGTCCTAGTGCTACTTGGAAACTATTTTAGGAAATTGTATGATAAATGTGAGTAATAATCTTATAGATACTTGCTATTTTTCAATAAAAATATAAATAACATGAAAACTACACCTATAATAATAAAAACTTCCAGAACATCTCCGTGCGGAACCGTCCCCAAAAGACACTGGCGACAACCCCCGTAGAAGAGAGTTAGGCTTACCCCCTGTCAGTGAAACAGCCGCTAGCGCAGCCCTACCCTCGATGCTTCATTGAGGCGTTCTGATCTGGTAGAAATATTGAACCTAGAGTTAAATACCCGGATATTACCACAGAACCGGACTTTCCACACGTAAAACGTTGGAAACTTAAAAAATTAAGTCAGACAACATAATAAAACAACATTGTAATTTTGAATCCTGTATTCAGCACACATGTATACGTACATACATCAGACATTTTTAACTGCGATGTAAAACACAGCCGTAATACTGTATCACAGACCTCATCATACGACTACGAGGCAGCCATTTTGTGCTTTATAACTTTTAGATGATCACAATATGGCTGAATTTATTTTCAAGCGTATTCGTAGTTAAATATAATAACAAAATGGCCCAATAAAAAAACATTTATATACTTTTTGGTTTCTTGTATTTTAGCAAAAATGTAAAGCATGCATGAAATTCTCTCCATCCTACGGTTGCTTGGAATCTAATTTAGCGGTAAGGCCGCATATTGAAGCTTGTCAGGTTTAAGGTTTATTTGTTTAATGTAGGTATTATTTGTTTGCTTGTATAACAAAGCGTACTATCTGTCTATCTTATCGTTACCTTTGTAAAATTTCCCAGGCAAAACTAAACCCCATCAGTTTCTTGTGTCTTCTTCTTATTGGTGGACCTGTTCCAAAGAGACACATCCTAACTTAGTTTTTAAAGACGTTCGCAAGTGGTCAATGACAATGCAACTTCCCAATCTTGTCCCACTATTGGGCAAAGACCTTCTTAACATATTTCCAAGCATTTCGGTCCTAGGCTTGGTTTAGTCAGTCTGTGTAAAATGCATCGAAAATTATTTAAATTAAATTAAGACCTTAAATTTTATTTAGAAAACTGAAATTAGTTGATCACCGCAAGGTATGCAGAAACAATAGTCAACTTCTACGACACCCACAAAAGGAGATGAGGTAGCCCTAGGCATTCTATACGCGCAGATAAGGATCTTTAATCATCTTTTTTATAATATCCGTCCAAAATCTCCACAAAAACAGCCTACTTGCCTACTTTTATCATGTTGAGTGAGTGCCTATTCTAACTTGCAAGTTAGTCAAGTTTATTTCGGATAAGGCTCAACTTAGGTGCGTCTGCTCTTGATCATTTTAACTAGCTTAACTTAGTAAGTCAGAGGCTTTCAAACTTTAGGGTGTTAAAGCTTAAGAACACCGTTGATGATTAGAGAAACTGGTGGTTTAAATAATTTTGACCTCAACAAACATACAAAGGATAAGTTAGTATTGTGTTTCCCGGTTTAACTTTTAAGTTCCGAGGCCGGGGGAATATCGGGATTAGACTATGTCACTCCCGATTATTTAATGTATCCTTATGACTAAGTTTAATCAAAATTGGCATATTTGTTACAAAGAAAAAAAAATCTCATATAATATTAGTGTAGGAGTGTTATTAGCATTTTAAAGCTTATTTTAAATTTTAATCCCCACTTTACGTTTTAGGGGATGTGTTTTAAAAATATTTATTAAACCCTAGTATGTTGTAAGTATGTATTGTAAGTAAGTAGAGAACCATATTTTTTTTTAAATAAGGGCCATCTAAGGGAAAACCAGGTCAATGATTTTTCACTATTAAGTAAACATGAAACTACTTATCTTAATGAATGTGAAAAATGAGAACCACTACATTTAGGGTGCCGATTTTTTTTTTAATTTTCTATTTTTCTTTATTAATCACAAAATTGACAGCACTTTTAAAACAAAATTGAACAAATGACTAAAACTGATTGCCAATTTTTACCTACCTATTACATGAAAAATTAAGATCTTAAGTTGAAAACCTCTGAAGTTCGAAGTAATCAATCCGTCTGTAACAACTATAATCCAGCCTGTAATCCGTGAGAACTAATGTAAACACGTATTAACCAATGTTGTAGCTACTTAACGAAAATAACTGTCTTAGGTTATGTCGAAGAAACAAACCCGCAATTTTACTTTTCAGTTTTTCATCATCATTTTGCAACGATTTTTATTTATATAGTGCATGGCCTGCACCCTGCACCGCGCTGGACTATTTGGACTTCCAAATACTCCAGTGCAAATACATTTTTTTAGGAAAATAAGTCTCAAAATTTTTTTGGGTACACATCTTTCCTCAAAATGTTTCGTTTTGTAATTTGCGCATTTACTTTCCTATTGGATCATTACACAAAAAATATATTTTCGCGTGCAAGTAGGTAAGATAGCTTCAAAGTCTATCAATACGTTTCAATGAGGGTATTGTAATACGAAAGGGGGTTCTTCTAGTATCCCCTTCTAGACATCTAGGCGAACAATTTGTGTTCTACGACTTTTGGAAATTCGAACTTTTTATTTCAAACGTTTAAAATAAAGACCATTAATGTTTTAAATAGTAGTTGACACTTAATAAACAAATTAAAACCTCAAGGTGAATGGGGGGGTTATGGTAAATCTCGCCCACGGAATTACCTCTTACTCCAAGAAACAGCTGATTTTCAAGTAAATATAACCTCAAAATTTTCGAACAAAGTTCTAAAACAAAAGATCACTTAAAAGTCTAAAACCCCCTTTCGTACTAGAAGACCTTCACACTGTCCGAACACATTGTTTAAGTATACATATTTATTATTATATTAAGGTGTTTTTACGAAATGAAAATTACCAACAACGGAAACAGGAATAAAAAAGTGTTTCCCAAACTTTTCCAACTATCTTGTTAAACAAAACCACTTTCTCTATAAACTTATTTTAAAAATGATAACATTATAAAAACCTTTAATAGAAAAGTTTTCATGGAATTTGTGAAAAAACGAACGAGTTTTAGGGTTGATAAGCTTTCGTAAGATGCATATAGGAGCCAAACGCAATGCTTTATTGTCAATCTCAAAACAATTCAACTGTTTATTTCCTTGTTATTTTGTCACTACTATTAAGGTTCTTAAAATACCTTATAGTGGCCCTATTACTCGCAGGTGCCTTAAAATTTTAGTTGATTAGCTTGGTGCTAATTGCCGCTATTTAAAAAGTAATATTTATTTATTAAAAACACAAAAAACTTAGTAAATATCCTGTTTCAAATTACTTTAGTGGGTAAGTATTGTTCGACGAAATAAAATTCGTCGTCTTACCTATTGAAATTGTAACAAAAACGTAGAATTGTATTACAATAGCAAGCGACGGGTCATAAAAGTAAATTGGATGAAAATTGCTAAGCAATAGATACGTACGGAACTGAACAAAATACAAGCCGTTCGCGCTTGACCCGTTTCAAAAATTAAATGAACGCGAAGATATTTTTTTCAGAATTTTAAATGATGGCTTCCGACTTTTTAAATTAACATAGTTAAAATTACGAAGTTAATTTAACGTTCAGAAATGGATTCGATTATCATATTTTGCATCAAAATGCAGCATAATCTGATAGAAGGAAAACCATTTACTTAGCATAGCACCAATATTCAGTTTTCTCTCTTAGACCGCTTTAAAAACTTGAAAACACCCAAAAAAAAATTGAGTGTCTTCAAGTCGCCATCGAAAGGTTTCTAGACGAGCGCGAGCTACATCCGCATCGTCACCTACCATCAGGCAGGTATTATACTGGTCAAACGGTGACCTATCTATGTAAAAAAACTAACATGTCGCGGGACACGTGTTTTGAACAAAGTCCCATTCCCTTTTTTTTTTTTAAATATTTTTTGTCGCAGCGCGGGACGGCGTCCGACTAGATGGACGGACGACTTAATTAAGGTCGCGGGAAGTCGTTGGACGCAGAGAGCATACGACCGATGGCTCTGGAAGTCTTTGGGGCGGCCTATGTTCAGCAGTGGACGTCCTGCGGCGGATATGATGATGATGATTTTTTATTTTTTTTTGTGTGTGATAGATAAATATATGGAAGATTCGTATTAGATTATTTTTGATATTTAAGAGCTTTTCGGATATCCAATCCTTAGTTCTAATAGTACAAACCTTTACAGTTCATCTTACGGTTTTTCGTTTCACAATTTTTCGTAACGCGTAACATTTTTTCTGGGCTGGATGGGGATAGCGCGAGTTAGCGAGGCGTCTACCCTAATGCACCTACTCCAATGCCCATTGTGCAGTTGCAGTAGCTAGCTACTGGGCTGTAAAAATTTTACTGGTCGAACGTCACTGACTAACTCGCGTCCCTGGTCCCATGACGACCCATTTGGCACAATGGTTACCACGCTGGACTGCCAAACACAGGGTTGCGGGTTCGATTCCCGCCTCAGACAACTATTTATGCTTGGATATTTGTCTGTGGTCTGGTTGTTTCTATGTATTATAAGTATATATTTACAAAAGAAAAGTATATAAGTAGTAAAGTATATAGTAGTATAAGTATATAGTAGTAAGTAGAAAAGTATATATCCGTTGTCTAGCACCCATAAAACAAGTCTAGTTACTTACCTCGGGGCTAGGTGGTGATGTGTGGAATGTCCTGCAATATTTATTTATTTCTATGCAGTAAGACAATGACTGACGATTAGCTCCCGTAATCTCCTTTATATAAATTAGTAGAAGGTCAATTTACTTGCAAATTAAAGTGAAGTGAGACCCGACACCATCGAAACGTTCGTGGAAATACAGAAACTTTTCAAGTCTTGCCTTTATCCAGTGAATTTGTCCTAATTCGTGTTATTAACTCGACCGGGACCGTTTCCTCACGATTTATTTTGATTTAATTTTCATAATGTTATTAGTTTGAGAGAGTTAGGTATGTAGGTAACGTTTAAATTTGATAATTTATTAATAAAATAACTTTCTCCTGCGACTTTGTTTCCGTAGGGGTTGAATTTTCCAAAATCCTTACGAAATATAGGGGCATGGTCATGGCAGTTGTAAGTTTTATGCAACAAAAATATTAGCTCTAGTGTCATTATCCAGGGAGAAAACAGTCGACTACGTTTGTATGGAGAGAGCCCCCAGTACCCTTTCCTCTTAACTCGGAGTTCGAGATAAATAACCTTGGTTATCAGTATTGGTTGATTCTTATCATTGAAAGTTCGCAAAGAGATCGCATTTAGCAATAAGGCTGCTCATCGTGCCATATGGTTTGATTTATATTAAAATTAATTTGCCCATATGTTTTTATCGTATTGACTCAGGACTTTGATTTTTATATAACAAATAGGGACTATAGACCTCAGTATTTGGTATTTTCAACTTACTAGGTCGACCCGTTCCTGAGAAAATCGGTGGTGACACACGGACAGACAGACAGACGGACAAAAAAGTTAACTTATAAGGGTTCCTTTTTTACCTTTTGAGGTACATAACCCTAAAAATTAGCAGAAATTTATGTCAGTTACAATATCATTACATAGTATTAAACAAAGTCGCTTCCCGTATGCTTAAATCTTTAAAACTACGCAACGGATTTTGATGCGGTTTTTTCGATAGATATAGTGATTCAAGAGGAAGGTTTATATGTATAATGCGTGCATAATATAGCCGTGCGAAGACGGGGCGAGTCGGTAGTGGTAAGATAAAGAGTTTTTCTGTAAATCTATCTTTAGGCGTTGGAACGTAACAGACAGGGACAGACATACATAAATATTTCAGGATTTAGTAGGTATTATTATGAAATGGTTTATAATTAAGTTAAGTTTGTGTTAAAGTCGAATGTGAAGTTTGTACTGAGTTTAATTTGTTTGAAAAGTTTAAATCTTAAAGGGTGAATATGTATTATTTGGTATACTAACTGTGCCTCGCTGTTTTACTCGTGTTATAAGTCAGAGGACAAGGGGTCTCTTGCAAAAATTAAATGACGGAAATTTACGTCTTAGATACGTCTTCATTTGTAACGGATGTTGTAATCCAACCCCTTTGGGTTATTCAAAATTCAAAATTATTTATTCACTAGCCGTGCTCCGCGGTTTCATCCGTGTAAGTTCCGATCTCGTGATAATATCAAAATGAAAAGAACTCTTTAGCCTTTCCCGATAAATGGACTATCCAACACAAAAGGATTTTTTCAATTCCAACTAGTAGTTTCTGAGATTAGCGCGTTCAAACAAACAAACTCTTCAGCTTTAGAATATTAGTATAGATTTGGACTCTTGCAATTGGTATGAAATCATAATTAACCAATATTATAAAGCCAATATTATAACAATGTTTTGTAACGAAATGCTTCGAAACTACTGGACCGATTTTGCTGAAACTTGGTATGAGGATACATTGATTCATTGAGAATAACATACACACAATAACACTTTTTACCCCGATATTCTCACGGGATCGGGAGTAACGCGGGTGAAACAGCGGAGCTCTGTAATTTATATACTGGTATTGTATAAACGAATATTCCAATTCCAACTCTTACTATGAAAGATTAAACTGCACATGTTTCCATCCTTGATAGATTTCACATTCTATAGGTACGGTCGAAGTCAAAATTGCAGACCCACCGTAGAGCTTCAAAACTGCTATTAATAACAACTCAAGCAAGATTCTAAGGTCTTGCTCGAGTTCCACTTTAAAGTCTTTTAACTCATGAATTTCTCAAACAAATATTATTAGAATAAAAACATTCCAATGATTGTTATTTTAGATTTTTGCGGCGGTATATGCAATTCTGACTCCGACCGTACCTTCCTACGTAGTCCATAGTACGTTGGTACTAAAAGTTTCATACAAAACAATAAAATCCCATCTCAATGGACTCAACTGAGGCAATGGAGCGAAATGAAACTTGAATTCTTCATTCATTTAGCATAACACACTGGAATGGATTGAAAATATCGTGTTCCATTTAATTTGTACAGGAGGGTGATTCTCTATGGTAGGGTCTCTTGTCTTATGTGTGACACGGGCACATGGGTAAATTCATTGATGACCCAGTTGGCACAATGGTTACCATGTGAGACTGCCAAGCACAGGGTTGCGGGTTCGATTTCCTCCTCAGACAAGTATTTATGCTTAGATATTTGTCTGTGGTCTGGTTGTTTCTATGTATTGTAAGTATATATTTACAAAAGAAAAGTATGCGTACGCGGATGATACAGCTCTTGTTGTACATGGTGATAATTGGCACAATGCCAAAGTCCATGCTGAGAACGCTCTTAAGATAGTTATGAACTGGCTCACAACCAATTTACTAACCATAAACACCGAAAAAACTAAATTTATCAGATTCTCCATTTCCAGAAACATACAACCACCGGTTGAATCAGGTGTAATTCAGGCTCATTCGTGTGGGTTCCCCTGTGAAAGCTGTGCGTGTCCTTCTCTCCAAATGGTTAAGTCAATAAAGTATCTCGGGGTCCTGATTGACTCCAAACTCAGTTGGCATGATCAGATTGAGTCCCTTACCGGCAGAATTCGTAAATTAATTTTTGTTTTTAAAACTCTTAGATACATCGCTGACAAGGAGACACTTAATATGGTCTATTCCTCGCTGTGTACTTCGATAATAACATATTGTATACCTATCTGGGGTGGTGCAAATAAAACTACGCTGTTACGTTTGGAGAGAGCCCATAAATCCATTTTGAAAGTCATGAACTTCAAAAACATAACTTACCCGACCATAAAACTGTACTCTGAAAGTCAAGTTTTAAACGTTAGACAGCAATTTATACTGCGAGCCATACTACGACGTCATTCTGATTCTCCTTTTGACCCTAAAAGAGCCCACCAATCTCGACCTAAACATGCTCTTTCCGCTGTTGTATCCAAGTCCGCCTGTGCCGCTAGCCAATACAATGCCCTGAGTATACATTTGTACAATAAACTAAATCTTGTGTTAAATTTTTATTCCTTAACGAAATTTGAAGTCCGAAATAAAGTACATAATTGGTTAATCGCGAAGAACTATGATGATACAGAAGCCTTACTATCTAAGTTGATATAAACTATTAATGACATAGCAAAGACAGGGCTCCCCATCACAGACTCTTTAGAGCCTGTTGTACTGGGGAGCACCTTCGTTCTATTATTTTCATATTTTTTTCTCTTATTTTATTGCCTAAAACCTAAAACCGTTAAAAAAAAAAACTTATTGTCTAATATCATAGTTGGTTGTATTTTTATGATAAGATAGATGGAGGACCCCCGACTTCCAAGATACAGGTTTATACCTAGTTTGTATGTCGGGAGCTCAATATACTTAAGCCAAATTGTTACAACCTTTAGTTTATTATTTGTTAAGATATTGTCGTAAGTACCTTTATAATATTTTTATGTAATTAGGCTAAGGTTACCGAAATAAATATTTATTATTATTATTATTTTCTCTATGGTTTTTTCCATCTCGGTTTTGATACCGGTGTAATTAATCTAGCCACGGGCCTAAGCCAAGTGGTTTCGACTATTTGATGCTGCTATTGAATTTAAGGTATTGGGGAGCGATTCCCGTTCTAGTTCAGTCTGTAAAAATTTTCGTACAATCCTGCATGTATTCAGTATAACTGCCTTTTGTAAATTTATAAATGTATATTCAGGCAGATCTAAAGTTCTTATTGATTGATGTAGTTGTTTTGGAATAACTCCAGTTGTGGAAAGGACTATGGGGACTATAGATACTGCTTTGAGATGCCACATACGCATGATTTCCTCCTTTAATTCAACATATTTGGTTAATTTTTCTGTAATAGTGCTCTGTAAGTTATGTGTGTTAGGTACGGCTATGTCAATGAGAAGTGCTGTTTTTCTTATTTTATCTACTAATGTTAAATCAGGTCTATTGAAATGTACAGTTCTATCAGTCAGGATTCCTCTATCAAAGTATAGCTTGTAGTTGGTGTTCTCTAGTATGGATTCCGGGGTATATTTATAATAAGGAAGTTTGGTAGATGACGGTATTAGATTATATTTTAAAGCTAAACTTTGATGAATTATGCTAGCTACTTGGTCATGTCTGTGCTTGTAATCAGTTTGAACTATTGCTCTGCATGCACCGGTAATGTGTTGGATGGTTTCAGATGAACTATTGCAACGTCTACATAAGTCTGTTGGAAGATTCGGTATTTTAATAATATATTTTTGATAATTCCTGGTTTCTATAACTTGGTCCTGTATTGCTAACATAAATCCTTCGGTCTCAGGGAAGAGTTCACCTCGAGTGAGCCAAGCGTTCGATGCATCTTTATCGACGTGGGTTTGACTCAAATCTTGGCGATGTCTCCCATGCAGGGACTTCCGGGTCCATTGTTTATTTATTTATTTTTTTTTATTTATTTATTTATTAGGAGAACCAACAGCTTTAACAAAAAGTAAACTTATATATAAAAAACGGAAAGCCAATTATAGGTTCCCGCGTTTATGATTAAGGATAGAAAAAAAAGTGTGAGAGATCAACGTCTATCACCACATAACTTAACGTAACTTATCAAAAATTAACTAGCAATAAAAAATAAACTAAAAACATAAAAGAAAAACAAATAAAAGAAAATAAATGAACCAATTAAATTAAACACTATCGAAGAAACCGCCGGCTAACCGCCGCCTCGCCGCCGCCACACTGGTACAGAATAAGTCCAAATCAATATCCTTAGATAGTACATTAAATGCTGAGCATGCTCGCAGCAGGTAGCTGTTCTGCCTGTAATTGGTGACAGCACGTGGTACATACAGTATATTACTAGAACGTGTGTTAGCAGGTGCTCTCAGATTGATCTTGTCCAATAGATTACCACACTCAATAGCACCGGATGCTATTTTAAGAAGAAATATTATGTCCGCAATATCACGCCTATTCACCAAGGGAAGAAAATGAAACTTTCTACATAGATCTTCATAACCATGTTCACAGTATGGGATTTTCAGTCGGAAGCATAAATACTTGAGAAATCTACGTTGTATATCTTCAATACGAGTTACATAAGTGAGGTAACGAGGGTTCCAGACTTGAGATGCATACTCAAGCGTACTCCTAACGTAAGCGCAGTATAATATCTTAAAGGTTTTTACACGTTTGAAGTCCTTGGAACTTCTCATGACAAAACCAAGGGCCTTTGAAGCTCTGGAACAAATATTATCAACATGGTCATCAAAGATAAGTCCAGAGTCGTGCAAAACCCCAAGGTCTCGCACACACTCAACCTTTCCCAAGTTCTGGCCTCTTAATGAGTAGTTGGAGAAGGTTGGTTTTCGTTTACGTGAGAATGTGACGACAGAACACTTGGCGGGATTAAGGTCCAATTTGTTCACTGTACAATAAGCATCAAGCCTTAATAGATCCTCTTGAAGGTTCGATACATCTGATGGTGATCTAATACTGCCAAATATTTTCATATCGTCAGCGAAACAAAGGAGTTGACTATGCTGAAAACAATGTTCTATGTCATTCACAAAAATTAGGAATAAAAGGGGTCCAAGTAATGACCCTTGAGGCACCCCGCTAGGAACGACTACCCAACTAGAAATATAGTTGCTCACTACAACGGCCTGGGTTCTGTTATTGATATAGGAGGCAAACCATCTAAGGAGGTCACCTCTTATACCTATCAATTTAAGCTTGGATAACAATAGTCTATGGTCAATTCTATCGAAACATTTACTGTAATCTGTGTAAATCACGTCAACCTGTCCACCACCTTCCATGGTACTAGTCAAATAATCATTCAGAATAATTAAATTGGAAGCGGTAGAACGACCTCGGAGGAACCCATGCTGAGAAGAGGAAAACGACCCCCGAATAGCCGAGTATAACTGATTATAGACAATTTTTTCAAATAATTTAGCAACAATACATAATTTCGAAATTGGTCGATAATTAGTTATATCTTGCTTAGGACCTTTTTTATGCACAGGAGTTATGAATGCTGATTTCCAAATGTGTGGGACAGTACAAGTAGAAAGTGATTTTTGAAAAAGTAAAGTCAACGGTAATGCTAAGGTTTTAGCACACCTTATCAGGAAAACAGGACTTAGTTTATCAGGTCCCGCCGACTTGGACGAGTCTAATTTAGAGAGCAATATCGAGACCTCATTTCTATCAACAGTGATCCTGTGAATGTCAGAAACGGAGATATAATCACCAATGCTGGTAGCATCGATGTCAGAATCAAAATTATAAGCATGAGAAGGAGAGGGGGGGAGGACAAAAAAGTGGATAGGAAATAATTAGAAAAAGCATCACATATGTCAGAACCAGTCGATATAGAATCATTGTGGTAATGTAAGGTTTGGGGAATAGTACCTGATTTCCGGCGTGCCTTTATAAATGACCAGAATTGTTTGGGGCTGACTTCAATATTGTTCTCAATTCTATCAATATATTTTTCATAACAATCCTTCTCCACAGACCTCGCCCTGTCTCGGAGGAGAAGAAAAATTTCTAGATCTGAGGAATTACCATACTTTTTAAATTTTCTAAAATATTTAAACTTCTCTTTTAATATTCTAATAAGAGCTGGTGAAAACCACTGTGGATAAGTACTGGGGCAGGTAAGTTTACAAGGTATGTATTTAATTTTAAATTTATCAAGAAGACCATAAAAGAAAGCAATCGAGTCTTCGAGAGACCGACCATGCAGTTCATTTTCCCAGTCAATACTACTAACCTCATCGTTAATAGCTTCATAATTACCCTTATTGTAAAAATAACGTAAGTACTCTTGTGGTTTTAAACAGGGTAGTTTTACAAAACCTAGCTCGATAAGTACTGGGTCGTGAAACGAGTCAATAGGTACTAGAGGCTCCTGACACTTAATAACTGAGACGTCATCGTTACATAAAACTAAGTCTAATAATTTGTTATAAATGTTATTTACACAGTTATACTGATGCAGCTCATAAGTGACCAACTCATCCACCAGATGGCATTCATCGGAACTAGTAAAATTGGTGGGCATGGTAAATTTATATAGGGTGGGTTCCCACATTATTTCAGAAAGGTTAAAGTCCCCCATAATCAAGAATTTATCGTCAGGATTAGCTAATATATTCTCGCCCATTTTTACCAGGTAATTACGTAATTGTTGTGATTTTGTAAAACCGTTCTTCTGTTCGATAATGTAAACACTACATACATGTAAGTTCATACGGTTACCATCAGAGTCTTTAAGCGGCAATGTAAGCCATATGTCCTCCGCTAATGAATGAAATGAGGGTTGAGCAGTTACTGGAATATTTTTTCGAACCGCGATCAGAACTCCACCTCCATAGATCTGGTCAAGGACGTCATACTCACGGTCCCGCCTCCAAACAATGTATCGTTCATCGAACAACGAGGCCGAGCTGATGGAATCGGGTAGCCACGTTTCGGTAATGACTATAATGTCATAGTTACTAAGACATAGGTTGCGATAGAAAACGGATAACTTACCTCTTAGCCCCCTCACGTTCTGATAATAGATATTCAGATTATTAATGTGTGGGGTCTGTGCAGCCATAGTTTATAACGATTAATAACAATTGAGTAAATTCAAAATATACCCAAGCATCTATGAAAAATAAACTGTGAAATAATATTTTAGATACCAAAAAACATCCCATAATAAGAGTGCACCAATCCGATAACAGTTGAACAATAAAAAACTTGTAAAATTCAATAAATATCAGCTCATACCTTAGCACGACTATAATATTATGTAAATGATTCATAGATTCATTGTAATTAGTTAATAATATTAAAATAATATGGTAATATTGTAAGAAGGAATATCCTAGGTTTAATAATAAGATAATTAATAAAATAGTGCGGAGTGTTTGAACTAAAGCAAAGAGGCAAACTATTACGTTAATTCGGATAAAAACATAATAAAGGAGCATAATTATTGAACTTATTAGACAAGATCGATAGTAAGGTAGTTTAGGCTGAGAGACAGACAAGCGAGTAATAAAACACGTAATGTGCATAGGTGTGACAAAGATGGGTAATGCAGTAAGTAAGATAGGAAAGTAAACAACAAGCACCTGCTGCGGCAATAGTTTAAGTAGGTAGAAGCGAAAAAAGTTAGCAATTGGAAGTGCGGCGGCCAGGTCAGGGGTCGCGAACATTTTTTTCCGGTGATTGAACAAAATAACGAAGAGTGTTAAGAGATAGCAACAGCCTATTTGATCTTGTTTAAATCATCTTCTTTGGCAATGACGATCACGGGGGACGTATTATTTCTTCGTACGTGGATCTTGCCGTGCCTGACCCACACATAATCAAACTTCATATCCTTAGCTAGGGACTTCGTCTTATTAAGCAAGACCTTCGAGTTAGCATTAAGGTGGTCGTTTACGAAAACGCGCTGGTTAGAGTTTAAATATCCCAGGTCGGCAGCTGTCAGCGATTTACATGACCTCGCTGCAACCATAAACTCCTCCTTGGCATATCTGTTTAAGAAACTGACGATTATCGCCTTCTCCTTTGTCCCATGCAACGGAGTTCTATGCAAGTAATTTATTTGGTTTTTAGAATACTCAAGGTTTGTCTTTTTATATAGGGTCTCAACTACTGCAAATAAGTTCTCGTCATTCTTTAAAGGCACGCCTTTAATTTCCACGTTGTTCAATCTAGACCTCTGATCCATCACCGAGATTTGATCTTTTAGATTGTGAACTTCCGATTCCAATGAGTAAACGGTTTTTTTCAAATCTTCAACCTTGGCCACTCGGTTTTGGATTTCCGATATCTGGACAGTAAAATCGTCGATCCTACCGCTCAAGTAGTCGCTGCTCTGTCTGAGCTCAGCTAACTCATCTCTAATCGCCTTCACATCTTCAATCAAAGAGGGAAGACACCTGAGATTAGCCTTCATGTCGCGTAGTTCCTTAAGGATAGTGTCCATTGAGGTAGATCCGCATATGGGGGATGGCAAGGGCGAGGAAGCCTTTCCTCTGCAGGAAGAGCACTTCCATGACAGTTTCTTATCCTTGCCCAATTTTCTCCAACTGGATTCAGCAATCTGCGCGCAACCAAAATCAAGCTGGCTCCGGCAAACAGAGCACTGCACTCCATCATTGAAATCATCACCACAGATGTCACATTTCATTTTTCTTAAGTATAATATTATTACTTTTCTATATGCACCGCTGGTTTAGTACCCCTGAGTTACTGGGCAGTTACGCGTGTAGTTGGTATACGTGTTGATCGTGTGAGCGCACACTCGGAACTGATTTGAATTGTTCTATTTTAGTCAGTCTGTCTGTCTGTTCTTCGTTTTTCTGTATATTGCTGTCTTTAAGGTTAAGTGGAGTAAATTTGCTATCATTTTGAACTACTGCTGCGTGAAGGTCGGATGTTAATGCTTTTTTATGAAAATATGTCCTTAAATTGGTTATTTGTTTGTTATGTAAATTTTTAATATCTATGATTCCCCTACCCCCTTCTGATCTCGGTAGTGTCTGTCTCTGTACGCATGCCCTAGGATGATGCTTTCTATGTTTAGTCATGGTTGTATTAATGTTGCGCTGTAATTGTTTCAACTCAGTTTTGGTCCATTTAATAATTCCAAAGGAGTACGTCAAAATTGGTATTGCAAATGCATTTATTGCTTTAGTTAGATTTTTGCTATATAACTCTGTTTTCATTATGCTATTCAATCTATGCTTAAATTTTAGACGTAGATTAGCTTTAGTTTCTTTCTCTAATATTTGTTTATTTTGATTATAGCCTAAATACTTATAAGTTTCATTTTCTTCCATCGGATCTATTGTTTCTCCAGACTCTATTTGATATGACATAAGATGGTTTTGCCCTGCCTTGACTGCATTAATTTTACATTTATCAGTACCAAAATTCATGTGGATATCTTGTGAAAAATTATCAGTAATATGTAATAGTGTTTGCAAATCATTGTCATCAGTGCCAAAAAGTTTAATGTCATCCATATACAATAGATGGCTTAAATTAAAATTGTTATTTGTAAATGAATTTTCTGTTTGTTGTGTAGGAATTATATGGTTTAATGGATAACCTCTATTTGCAGAATTTAACAGATTTGAAAGAGGGTTCAAAGCAAGGCAAAACCACAGTGGGCTCAGAGTATCACCTTGAAAAATGCCACGTTTTATTTTAATTTCTTCAGTTTCTATATTTGTAGTATTCGAGCGTAAGTAAAGCTTAGTAGACCATTTATTCATTGCATGTTTTAGAAAGGATATTACTTGTGGATGTATTTTATAAATTTTAAGTATCTGAATGAGCCATGAGTGTGGAACAGAGTCATAAGCTTTTTTGTAGTCAATATAAGCTGTATATAGATCTTTTTTGTGTTTCTGGACATGTTTTAATATCACTGTATCTATAGTTAGTTGTTCTTTGCACCCCTGACTGTATTTTTTGGCTCCTTTTTGCTGTTCATTAAGTATATTGTTACTATCTATATGTTTGTATATTGAGTGTGTTAAACAGGCTGTGATAATCTTATAAATGGTTTGTAAGCACGTTATTGGTCTATATTTAGCAGGGTTTTGGGTGTCGCTCAGATCTTTGGGTAGCATATAGGTAGTTCCACTGCTGATATAGCTCGGCATTGAATCGGGGTCTTGTATAAACATATTAATATGTTTGTAAAGGTAAGGGTGTAGGAAGGTGAATTTTTTATACCAGTAGTTTTGTATATTGTCGGACCCGGGTGTTTTCCAGTTGTGTAGATTTTTAAGTACCATACCAAATATTTCTAGAGGTATATGCTGAAATTCCATCGGTTCAGTAGCCTGATGTCTATTCCTTTCTTCTTCTAGCCAATATGCTTCTTGATTATGACTGACTGAATTCTCCCATATGTCTGACCAATAGTCTCTCAACTCATTAGGCAGGGGCAGTTGTGGGTCTACTGCATTTTCAGAGTAGTGATTTGTGTGGTTAGAAGTTTGCTGGCGGATGTTTCTATAGAAGGATTTTTCATTATGTCTAAACTGTGTATTTTGTGACTTTCGAAGGCTGCAGGCAAGGTAACGTTTAAGACGACTACTATAAACAGAAAGCTTTTGCTTTAGTGTATCTAAAAAGTGTGGTAATTGGGTATTCGGGTCTTCGTGTGATGTGTGTATGCTAAACTGCTGTAAAATAATATCTACTCTATTTTGCATATTTCTATTTCTATTGCCGTTTATGAAATGTGTCAAAACACCAATATTTCTACGTAATTTACTAATTCTTTGTTCTAATCTCTTTTGCCAATTTGGTTTGTGGTGTTGATAGTGTTCTCTGGTATTTGATGTTATTGGGATACTTAACTTAGAGCCGTTAAGCTTGGCCGCGGTCCACGCTGCTGAATAAATGACAACTTGTAATGTTTCAAACGTTGTATCCATGTCTACGTAATCTCTAAATACTTTTTTATCTAAATAGTTTATAATTTTTGCTAGTCTCTTGGATGTTTTTTGTCGCGGTATGAACGGTCTTTTTATCGGATCAGTAGTTTTAAAGTATTCTAGTGCATTTTTGAAGGTCGTTTTCTGTTTCAATATTACTGTCGTTCTGTTCTATTTCTAAGGTACTGTCGTGGTTATCTCTGTTTGTCAATACTATTAAGTCAATAATGTGTAAGTCATTCGATTCATCTTCAGTGTTGTGCATAGTTTCATTGACATCATTTAACCTAGCTTGACTGGTCGTTCTCAACTCATCAGCAACTTCCTGTTTTAATCGTTCCAGTTCAGCAGCATTGAAGAAGTTATTATTTAGTATTACTCTTCTTTGGTCAGCTACCCTTTGTTCTGATATGTGAGACAAATGCGGAAATTTATTAATAATATGTTGATGTAATAATTGTCTATAACCTGTTCTATTTGTATCCATTAACGTTAATCTATAATATGCCCTAATTATTTCTTCATTCAGCTCACGGCTCCAGCGCATTCTCTGGCCAGCTTGTGGCTGTGAGCTAGTTGATTGAGTGTGTAGTTGTGAATGTATACAAGGTAATAAAGTTGTGTTTGTTGGATTTGGGTCATTAGTGCTGGGGTTCCGCATAGATAAATTATTGAGATATGCTTCTGCTTCACTACGTACTTGACTGAATTCCTCAGCTGTTAACAATTTACGCCTAAAAATAGCTCTACGCTGGTCACCAATCCGCTGCCTACTAACTTGCATTTCCGGGAATCGCTCTAAAAATTTAATATGTAATTCTGGTAAATAAGATGTTGTGTCCTTTTCGATTGAAGTTAAAATATAATATGTGCGGAGAATAAATATATTCATTACTTTACTCCACTTCATTCGCACACGTTTAGCCTGGCCGGGTGCAGTATCATCGACAGCAAGTGTCGCCTGCACAACGTCTTCGGCTTTAGATGAAGAGGTTGAATTTGAAATAGTGGATAAAGATGGAGGATTAGCAATAGGATTCAAGTATGAGGGAGGAGAGGAAGGAAGTGAAGGGAAAAGGGAAGAAGGTGAAGAGGAAAGAGGAAATTGTGTTCGGCTGTCATCTTGTTCGGGTGACCCGGCAGGGGCCCGCCTGCTCAACCCACTGCCACTGACGGTCCGTATACTGAGGCACTCAGCGTCAGCTCCAAGTGCGCCCCGGCGATCGCCCCCGGGAAGCGACCCTATACGTAATTTCTTTCTTGCTCTAGTCTCCATTGTGATTGGGTTACCAGAGCCACGTTAGCCATCCAGTAAACTAACATTATGTTGCCCGCCCCCCACGATGATCTGGTGTTCGATCAGGGCGTGTGGTTGGATTTTAGGGGGCTTATTATTATTATTATTATAAGTAGTATATGAGTTGTCTAGCACCCATAACACAAGTGTAGTTACTTAGCTTGGGGCTAGATGGCGCTGTGTGGAATGTCCTGCAATATTTATCATTTATTTATTTGGTCATTATTTTTAGGGTTCCGTACCCAAAAGGTAAAAACGGGACCCTATTACTAAGACTTGACTGTCTGTCTATCCGTCCGTCTGTCTGTCACCAGGCTGTATCTCATGAAAGTTAAGCAACTGGGCTTGTGTTACGGTGGCTAGACAGCGGATCAAATATTGGCAGAAGTCGTCACGACAAACTGTTAATTTTCTATGAAACTAGCTTTTGCCCGCAATTCGTCCGCGTAAAAGTCGAAAATGGACCAAGGAATCACGTTGTCCCATATAAACTTTGTCCCCTTTTTCACCCCCTTGGAATTTCGGAAAATCCTTTCTTATCGGATGCCTACGTCGTACAAAGAACACACCCTCCAAGTTTCAGGTCTCTACGATCAGCGGTTTAGGCTGTGCGTTGATCCGTCAGTCAGTCAGTCATTCAGGACAAAGAATTTTATATGTATAGAAGATAACAGCCACTCTTTTTTTCATGCAAACGGAACAGTCGAACCGAAAAGTACAAATAACCTTTTTTTTGAAAAAAAAAAAAAAAAATGTTATCGGTCTTCTTCATGAGAGAATAAATTTAATCTGTCTTTTTTTACGGTTAATCGTGACGCGCTTCCCCCCTCTTTTCATTTTTAAGGAACATCGTTCCAAAAATGATTTAAGAGTACCTATGAATTTCTTGAACGTGATATCGCGCGTGTTTTCAGAACAGAGCAATCACCATAGCGAAAGGTCCCAGTTCTCGAATAACATCCAATTTTATGCACTCACTACAATATTGCGATGTAAATAAACTTGTAAATTCAAAGGGTACATTTTCAATTGAATAATGTGACCAGAAGTTGCGATATCGTGGGATTTATTTACTGGTTTACGTACAAGTTTATTATTGATTTTAATCTTGTTTTTCGGAACTGTGCTGTTAAATGCATAAAAAACGAAGTTGTAAAGTAAATGCGGGTAATAAGGTCTACGTGCCTTAATTAAAAACTAAATATTTCGTAAGAATAGGGAAAACTACTTAAAAACATAGATAAATATTTGCTTTATTGTTAATCTGAAAAACAATGCATTTGTTTATTTCGCTTCGGCCTTATTATTATTTCTATTATTAGAATAGAATTATTATTAAAATAATATTTCTTCTATTGAAACTAGTTTCGATAAAAATTCGCCTTTCGAAACTCTCAAATTAAAATCAAATTCAGAATCAGAATCAGAATATTTTATTTGTCTAGAATGTAGTTTACAAAAGTATGATGTTAGTATGATTAGTATGTGCTTACATTCTACCAGTCATCTGGTGTACAAATATTTGGGTATGCAATGTTTAAATAATATAAAGTGACTTGAACAATAGGTAGGTACATTAATCATAAATTATAATGAGATTTACAATATTTGAGCATTACACCTAATTAATTAAATCTATTCAGATAAGATTAATATCAAGGTTTTAAAAAAAACTGTTTGACGGCCTTTATTATACCCGCAGGTACTTTGACTTGTATTGTGAGCTGTTTTCCAAAACTAGACCTCTTTTTTGCAATAAGGAAGAGGTTAAAAAATGACCCTTGATAATTAATAGTGACAAAATAACAAGAAAATACTTAAACAAATCAATTAAACTCACTTAAACTGCGTATTATGGGTATGTGTATCCTCATTTGAGTTATGGGATTATCTTTTGGGGTAATTCTGTTGAAATAGAGTCAACATTTAAACTACAAAAAAGGTGTTTGCGAATAATGTATAATCTAAGAGATACAGATACACTACGACATGTCTTCAAAAATGAAAATTTTCTTTGACAAGCATTTACAATTTGGAAATGTGTTTATTTGTTAAAAACAATCAAGGTTATTTTTTTAGCATTGTTTCAACTAGGTCCGAAAGTCAAAGAAACAAACACAAATATAATATCTGTATATCACAAGTAAATAACGGTTTATTTTATAAAAGTTCGTACTATAAAAATATATAATCATTTACCGTTACACCTGAAACAACTAAATTGTCTCCTTTTTCAAAAAAAACTAAAATCTTGGTTGATTTCCAAAGTTTTTTATAATATGCCTGAATTTTTCGAAGATGAAACATAAAAATACCTACAGGTTAAGTATGTACCTACAAATTTAGTATAAGTTCTACCTATATTTTAATATTGTATGCTCGGAATGAGTAATCTGTTGGCACTATATTATTTTTAAGACCTTTACCTATGTACACAGATTAAACAATAAATGATATTCTATTCTATTCTTATTATTTTTTAGATTAACAACTAAGCATATATTTATTGAATAGAAATTATATTATTTAATCAGTTTGACACTTTGACAATTGGTTAATCATGTCGCATTTATTTTTTGTTGTGTTAATCAACTTTAATAAAAGAACTATATAATATTATCCTAACATATTTCAATTTAACTGTAGCGAACACAAAAAATTATCTAATGAATTACAGCCGTGGAAGAATATTTACAGAAATCATAAAACTAAAGCCACCCTATCGACCTTATGCAATTTCATGAATAGCTATCACTCTAGTACACCTGCGGTGGTACCTACACCTGCACTACATAATACTGTTAGAGAGATACCTAAGAGGTTAATATTGTCACCTATTGGTCAAGGTCTCAGCGACTATGCATCACGGTACTTGGGGAATAGAGATCCTGTACACAATGGAGTTACACGCGACTACAATTACGTTAAAACTTACTATATGGATCGATTTGCTGGTATAAACTGTTGATGTTATACTTATGTTGTATTGTTGTTTTTTTCTACATATCAGCGTCAACTTTTGAACACTATCACATCCGCCTGATGGCTGGTGACGATGCGGCCTAAGATGTGGCACGCTTTTCTAGAATATACCTATTCACTTGCGACTTAAAGATCCGAAAGAAAGAAAGAAAGAAGGCACACATCCTAACTGTATAATATATACATAAGCATCCAAATGAATAAAGGAATTTGACTTTGACTTTGACCCACATTATATGTTTGAATGTTTCATCATTATCATCATTCTCGTATTATCAGCATAAGCCCTCCAAAAGTCTTCCAGAACGACTTGTTGCACGATCTCTGCATCCAATGTAACAGCTTCCTGTGACCGTAATTCCCACTTTTAACGTTTATGTCATACAATCATATATTAAACACTAGCTGCACCCCGTGGTTTCACCCGCGTAAGTCGCGATCCTAAATGGGAATATCGGAATAAAAAGTAGCCTATGTGTTAATCCAGGTCTCCAGCTATCTAGATACCGAGTTTCATCGCAATCGGTCCAGTAGTTTTTGCGTGAAGAAGTAACAAACATACACACACACACAAACTTTCACATTTATAATATTAGTAGGATTAAACACTTTCTTCTACACTGCACTTCGTCTGCAAAATTTCTTTAAAAATGTTTTTTTTTATATTAAGGTCAGCGTTTAACCGCAATCTGACCTGTTTTCTTGTGGCTTGAAAATCCCGTGGACTGGTAGTGACTTGAATTATACGTGGGCCTTCGAGTAATGGTAGGAAGACGATAGTAGAACGAGACCGTATCCGACCAGTCTTCTTCATGTGGCTGCACCGGCCCTAGGTCCGCTTGACGTTACGACTCGGTGTGTGGTAAAAGCCGCTGTCGAAGCCTCCCACCAAGAGTAGTTGCCTGTCGTTGGTTGCTTACAACATTGTGTTATGTTTCAACTCAGAAGGGCAAACAGCAAGGTAGAACTAATCCAAGGATATGTTGACTCAAGGTCAGTGGAGTTAATAAAGAGTTCTTGTCAATCTATAGGTAATACCTACAGTTGTACCTGTCATAAACTTGCAGCGTTCCGCGGTTTCACCTGCGCAACTTCCGATCCTGTAGTAATATCGGGATAAAAGTAGTCTATGTTACTGTCAATGAATCAATGTATCTTCATACCAAATTTCATTAAAATCGGTTCAGTAGCTTCGGAGCTTATTCGTTACAAACAAAAAAATAAAAAGTCTTTCCTCCTTATTATACCTTTTTCGTGTAACAGTGTAGATGGTTATATAATATCTACTGATTTTATTTAAACAGGATATTTACCATCTTCATCTATCCATGGTGGGAGCCGTGTGGAGCCTATATTTTGATTGAAATTGAAAAACAAAATTAGTGACTTAAAAAAAGCTTTTAAAAAATGGCAGAAGCACCTTTATATCAAGGAAGCTATAAAATTTTTGTTAAAGCAGTCTTGGCATTCCATGGCCAGCTAAAATTTAAAAAAATATCACTAGAAAAGCGGATAAAAGGGTGGAGTGATTTGTAAAAATCATTTATTCAATGTTAACAGTGAATTTATTAACTTTAACAAGTAATATCAATACATATTATTATGTCTGGTAGCCAATAACTTCCTACTGGCAGTAGCTCTACACTCGGTGAGCGCGTGGATGCGATCACTCCTCAAGTATGCAGTATCGGAAGCCAGCTCTCGTAGGGCAGCCAGCACTTGGGGCTTATTGAAGGGGAGTTCAGGGGCGTCTGTCACTCGGGAGGTCCAACGGGTTTCTATACATCTAGAGAGAGAACAAATATATATAGATCTAAGTAAGTAAGGCAGCGGCTGCGAGCGCGGAGTCCCTTAAGTCTCGCAAGTATTTGGAGCTGGCGGACCGTTTCATGTTCGTCCCGATAGGGGTGGAGACTTTGGGGTCTTGGGGTCCCGAAGCCTCTGCATTTTTAGGGACCTCGGCGCGCGTCTTGCCGAGGTGTCTAGTGAGCGGAGGGCTGGTGGCTTTTTCGCTCAAAGGGTCAGTCTGGTCATCCAGAAGGGAAATGTTGCCAGCCTTCTGGGAACGATGCCTTGGAGAGACGCGCTTGAGGATGTCTTTTGTTTCTAATTTTAGATTATTTTAGTTTCCCTTATATTTTAATTTCGTATATTTTAATTTGGTCATTGTAAAAAAAAAATAATAAGTAATATAAAAACTGACAGGATTTAAAACTGGTATATAGTTGCTACGTAGATAGGTATTATGGTTAATTTACTGAAACCAATAAAACTATAATAAAGAGAAAAAAAAGTAAAAGTACTTACTTTACAGCAAGGATCTGAGCGATTAAAGGATGGAGACGCCTCACTGGGTTTTAAACCATCACTGGTAGTCGAGCGAGCGGGCCATCTCATCACTGACGTTCAGCATTCATCCTTTGAGCGACTTCACTCAGGACGGTGAAGGCAAGCCAGAGGCGTGGAAATAAGTTCTTTTTATAACTATGCTATTAAGCTAAGATAATTAGTTTTAAAATGCAACTAACGAAGGGCAAGGATCAGCGGGCACAAGCAGCTGGATCGGTGTCGGTGTGAACATCACGGGAGGATTAGCTTGAACTGTGTACTTCTTCAAACGGGAGACGAGAGCCTTCTCCTTGCCTTTCTCAAATACTTTTGGTTTCAGAAAGTGTTCCTGTGGAAAGTCACTGCATTTTATATCGGTATATTTTACGCTACTGATAGGACGCCCTGTGACCAGGTGGAGCGACGACATACGCAAAGCGGTGGACAGTGATTGGAAAAGAAGAGCCGAAGAGCGGGATCAGTGGCGCATCTTGGGGGAGGACTACGTCCAGCAGTGGTTTACGGTCTAGTATGACTGAATGTTGAATTGTACTACATATTCCAGAAAGAACAATTCTTAAAACGTACTATTCCCATAGTGTCTGAAATCCGAAAAGACTGATTTGTATAATCTGTATAGTCTGCATTTCAAAATAACACACTGATTATGATGATGATGACGATATTTTACGACCAGCTGCGCCATGTTAATTCGTTGGCTCATGCACCGATCATTTTGAAATGACCTAGACGCTGACTGTAAGTACAAAACGTGACAAATTCAAATAAAAAATGTAATGAATAAAGAGGATTCAAAATAATACCATTTAGTAAGTTTCTGTGTTAGAAGGTGTGTGTGTGTATGCTTGTTCCCGGTTCACGTAAGAACTACTAAACCGATTGCAATGAAACTCCGTATGTAAATAGCTGGAGACCTGGATTAACACATAGGCTTCTTTTTATCCAGATATTCCCATGGAATTTGGATGGACTGACCGATATTAATGAGATTTTTTTAACCCTCAACGCAAAAACGAGGGGCTGTTATAAGTTTGACTTGTGTGTGTCGGTCGGTAGCATCGTAGCTCCCGAACGAATGAATCGATTTTAATTTAGTTTCTATTGTTTGAAAGGTGAATTAAGTCAGGAGCGTTTTTTTAGCTATATTTGACCGAAATCGGTTCAGCCGTCTGAAAGTTATGGGGATAAAATTCGGGGTTTAGAATTTTTTTTTCTTACAGTATAATAAACAGTCTCGATGTGTTCCTTTATCTTGTCCGTGATGAGACGGAGTGTCAAGTTGAGGTGATGGAGTGAGGGATGCTTGTCTCCGAGAAGGTTCTGGAATGGTTCCAGGCTGCAGTCCAGCATTCTGGTGAGAGAAATTGAGATAATTAAATATTGCAGTACATTCCACACATCGCCATTTAGCCCCAAGCTTAGTAACTAGACTTGTGTTATAAGATAAACTACTTATATTCTTTTCTTTTGTAAATACTTATAATACATAGAAACAACCAGACCATAGACAAATATTTAAGCATAAATACCTACTTGCCTGAGGCGGGAATCGAACCCGCAACCCTGTGTTTGGAAGTCCGGCATGGTGACCATTGTGCCACCTGGGTCATCGAAACACAACAATTACAACTATTATACTATTACAATTTACAACTATTTTTATTATTGTTTGGTAACTTTTCTTATCATGGAGCCCTAATCCCTGGTTCAGAGTCCGTAGAGGTCCTTTTTACCCGACAGTGCAACGCAAGGAAGGGTAATGTGCTTATCAGATGTATGTTTGTTCTTTCAACGCATTCTAAAGACCAAATGCGTGATGGTAAATGCGTTTCCAAATATGTACCTTGTCAAAAAGAATCCGAATTTATGAAATTTTCAACGTGCGGCAACACCATTATTGGCAGCAAGGAAATTAGTTAAATTTTCCCTAAATTAAAAAAACAATTTTCCCTTATTTTTCAACCAGCTGCGCTCCGCGGTTTCATCCGCGTAAGTCTCGATCCCGTGGGAATATTAAGATAAGCACCCGGATGGAACGAAGTTTCTTTCGATTAATTAGCGAAGGAATTGTAATAATTTCAAAAAGTGTCGTTACAACTTTTGGTCTTAATTTTTTCCGTCTAGCCACCTTTCGCAATGCGCGATAAGGCACTTCGTTCCAAAAGTAGCCTATATATTATTCCAGGTCTCTAGCTATCTACATATTATTATCGAGTTTCAACGCAATCGGTCCAGTAGTTTTTGCGTGAAGGAGTAACAAACACACAAACTTTCACATTTACAATATTAGAGAGTTAGATATTTTTTGGGTAAGGTCTGTATTACTGTGAAATGATGAAACTTATCTTCCTTTTTTTTTGTCTACCCACGTGACTTTTCGGTGGTTTATGTCAGTTTCATACAAATAAACTGTCGATTGGCAATATCGATAATAGATTGTAATCGTGTCTAAAGATAGTCTGTGTTAGCCTTAAGAGGATAGGGTAACGGGGGCCTCTCCATACAAACGTAGTCGACTGTTTTCTCCCTGGATAATGACACTAGAGCAAATATTTTTGCAGTTGCCATGACCATGCCCCTATGTTTTGTATTTTTTTGTTTTTAAATCTTAATTTCTACGATAATGAGAAAATGAAAAAAAAAAGCATTGCAGTTATAGATTTTATGGCACAAAAATATTTGTGCTAGTGTAATTATCCAGGGAGGAAACAGTCGACTACGTTTGGAGAGAGCGCCGGTACCATTTCACCTTAAGTTTAGGTATAGTATAGGTATCGCACAATGGTCAGAGTGATACCTACCTACAACGGACGTGAGGAAACCTGAGCCACACTTCATCTATAACCTATAACCAGTCTATTGTGATAGGTATTGAGAAATCAACGTTAATCAATCTACATGTTTGTTTACGTAATCATGATATTAATTACAAATGTCATGTTAATCTGTTACCTATCAGCCTATATACCTACCTATTTCTCTACCTATCTATCTATCTATATTATAGCCGTGACTTTTGTGAGGGAAATAGGCCGCCGTCTGAGGGACCGAGGTTTTGACTACCGCTCCGGATCGTTCTTGGTGCAAAGGTTAGCCATCGCCATACAGAGAGCTAACGCGGCCAGTATTCTCGGCTCCTTTGCACCGGGTGCGGTCAGTGGCGGTTTATTTGAATGACGCTTAATTTTTATTTTAAATTATAATTATAATATTAATTTTGGAATAAAAAATTAGTAAATTTCTATTTCTAGGTATTTCTTAAGTCAAATACAAGGTAACTTTATTTTCTATATATATATATATAAATGTTATGTTGGTTTGTGTACGCTTCAAAAACTCAAAAAGTTCTGCACCGATCGAGCTGAAATTTTAGAATGATATATAATCCGCATCAAGGATTGTTTTTATCTAATTTTTGCATCAGTCACATATCCGCGACATGTTGCCACAGTGAAGCGTGGCAGAGTACAGCTTATATTATAAACACACAGACAGCAGAGTCTGAGTAAAATGGTCTCGTTTTACCCTTTATGTACGGAATTCTAATCTACAAATAGACGACCTATAAATAAACGTTGTAAATATTTTTTACAGAAATAAATTTCTGGTTCAAGGGCGAGAATCGAATCTGTTACCTTCTGCGTCGCAGACGGGTGTTCGCTCATCGCGCCAAAGTTGTTAAACTACTCTAATCTAGATAGATAAAATAATATCTGTCTAGTGTCAGATTAGAACATTTTTTTTAAAAACATATAAATAAATAAATATTGCAGGACATTCCACACATCGCCATCTATCCCCAAGGTAAGTAACTAGACTTGTATTATGGGTGCTAGACAACGGATATACTACTTTTATACTTTTCTTTTGTAAATATATACTTATACCTAATACATAGAAACAACCAGACAAATATCTAAGCATAAATACTTGTCTGAGGCCCTGTGTTTGGCAGTCCGGTATGGTGACCATTGTGCCAACTGGGTCATCTTAAATACTTCACAAATAAAAAATACCGTCCAGAGCGTCTCCACGCGGCATCGTCCCCAAAAGACTGGCGGCATTCCCTCTCTGGATAGCCAGGCTCACCCTTTGAGTGAAGAAGCCGCCAGCCCTTCGGTCGCTTGACATTAATTGGTTTAATATCATATTATAATTATAGATCTTATATATCTAATAACATCTATGCAATGTGTTTCAGCGAGGGTGATATAGTTCAATAGGGGGTTGTTCTAAACTTCTAGTCTAGACGACATACTTCTGACCAACTTTTATAAATATAAAATTCAAAGTCAGGCCAAACCAATAGAAAGATAGGGCTAAAATTTGGTATTCAGTTATATATAACGTAGGCATCCGCTGAGAAAAGCTTTTGAAAATTCAAACCCTACGCGAATCAAGCCGCAACAAAAGCTATAGTTACAAATAAATTAACAAACCATGTCTTATAACTACGGGAAAAAGCAAATTTTCACGCAAAAATAATTTCGAAAAAAAAAAAATATTTTTTTGAAATACAAAAGTACAAACATTTAAGGCCTTCGTCGAAGAGCGAGAGCCTGTCTGCATACCGGACCGACATACTTGTCAACCCAACAACACTCTGAAAAGCGTGCAAGGACCCCAGAAAGATTCTGCGTTTCTAGTCCGAGCTAGGTTCGCTGGAGTAGCAGTCTACGATCAATCGGCAGAATGATTGCATTGAGTTCGGAACCCTCTCCCTATAACCTGTATACCCGGAACACATTGTATATATCCCCGTAATTACCTCACACAAACACTAGAGTTAATATCATTTAGCTATACTAGTGTATCTATTATACACCTACTCTATCACAAAGCGATCTCATAATGTATTGAAATTGTGATATTATAGTGGTATGAAACATGACGCATAGTTTCCGAAGCACTATTTTGACTATATAATTATTAAATTGATAAAAAAAATAGGCTATGTTATCCCAAATTAATCAATGTATCCTCATACCAAGTTTCATCAAAATAGGTAACGTAGTTTCGGAGCCTATTCAATGGAAACAAAAATACAATAAAATCTTTCCTCTTTATAATATTACTAGCAGCGCTTCGCGGTTTCACCCGGCGTAACTCCCGATCCTGTGAGAATATCGGGTTAAAAAGTTTAGTAAGTAGTAAAGTAGTTTATGTTGCTTCTAATGAATCAATTTATAGTCATACTAAGTTTCATCAAAATCCGGCTAGTAGTTTCAGAGCCTAACAATGCAAACAAACAAATAGATACGTCAGAGCGCTGTGTCATCTTCTTGTATCTTCTATTTCTATACATATAAAATTCTTTGTCCTGAATGACTGACTGACTGACGGATCAACGCACAGCCTAAACCGCTGATCGAGGCATCTGAAACGTGGAGGGTGTGTTCTTTGTATGACGCAGGCATCCGATAAGAAAGGATTTTCCGAAATTCTATTCCTAAGGGGGTGAAAAGGGAGGGCAAAGTTTGTTGGGACAAGGTGACTCTTTGGTCCATTTTCGACTTCTACGCGGACGAAGTCGCGGGCAAAAGCTAGTTGTACTATGATATTTCACGATTTCACGTGTATATAGTCTATTTATTTTAAAGAACAAAATTATGGGAATCATTCTTTCGTTCACTCTGTATCATGAACCGTGATAGCTAGACAGTTGAAATTTTCATAGATAGAGATAGTGTATTTCTCTTGTCGCTAAAAACAGAGAAAAATGAATGAAGCTCCCATACAACATGGTACAGAAGTCTTTGTGTGCCAATCTGACTCTCACTTGGCCGGTTTATTTTTATTTTTGCAGTGAAAACATTCTGTGGTGCAAGTGAAATATCCTGATGGGTACTTGTATACGGGCTTGTATAGACCCTTTTTTTGATTGGGTCCTTTTTGCGTGAGGATGGAGTAGGCTTGCCCAGCACCTACTACCCTCTCAGCTTAGTCGACCACGTTCAGAGGAGAGAACTTGTCGATACTTCTGGAGCCAAATAAACCGCGGGTTACATAACGATGCTTTCCGTCACCGTAAGAGCAACCGACCGGGATTCGAACCCACGACCTTCAGAATGAAAGTCGAGGGTAATGGGTAAGTAATTGCTGTTATTTGGTGATGTGCTATTATACTTGTCTACGCTTATTTTAAGATGAAGTAGAATAAAAGTATTGGAACGAAGTTCCTTATGGCGCGTTGCGAAAGGAAGCTAGACGGAAAAAATTAAGACCAAAAGTTGTAACGACACTTTTTGATTTTATAACAATTCCTTCACTAATTAATCGAAAGAAACTTCGTTCCACCTGGGTGTCCCTTGACACCTCTAAAGTTATTTTTACCATTGTTTTTATTTTTAACCAAGTGATGGTTAAAAATAAAGAAAAATATGTTGATCGATTCACGGAACAGTCTTGATAGTTGTTAGAACGTTCACGAATGGTATTGATACCTACTTGATTTATAGTTTAATAAGAGAACGTCGAAAACGTTGAGAAACTTCAGTAGGAAGTAGCAGGAAATTATTTTTACAGTTCTATAAAATATGAAGTTCGAAACGTTTCACCGGGTGTTAAATGGCTTTGTGATTTACTAAGACATTTTTAAATCCTTGATTTATCTGTGAACGGTATTAGATTAACCCACAGAGAGGTGATAACAAATTATAAATAAATAAATATTGCAGGACATTCCACACATCGCCATCTAGCTCCAAGCTATGTAACTAGACTTGTGTTATGGCTGCTAGACAACGGATATACTATTTATATACTTTTATTTTGTAAATATATACTTATAATATATAGAAACAACCAGACCACAGACAAATATGTAAGCATAAATACTTGTCTAAGGCGGGAATCGAACCCGCCGACCCTGTGTTTGGCAGTCCGGCATGGTGACCATTGTGCCAACTGGGTCGTCATTTTGCCGCATGTTTGGGTGGCTTATAGCCCATAGCTGAAGGCTATATGGGCCACTCATTTGGGATAGCACACTGCTTCTCTTCTTTTTTCTTCAACCAAAAGTCGGACTGGGCGACACCATGTTTCCTATATACCTCTCTACATTCAATCCAACCCAGTCCGACTTCCAAGAATGTTTAAGTTATCTGCTGTCTTAGTGACCCGAAATGGATTATTTTTAATTTTTTTTGTTTTTATTTTTAGGTTGATTTTAGTTTTTGTTATCAGGTATTTTTTTATTTTTGTTTTCAAGTTTTCTTATAAATTTTAATGTTGTTTCTTTTCGTTTTGACGACCCAGTTGGTACAATGGTCGCCATGCCGGACTGCCAAACACAGGGCTGCGGGTTCGATTCCCGCCTCAGTGGTCAGTGTGTATGTATTATAAGTATATATTGACAACAGAAAAGTGTAAAGCAGCAGCTACTTAGCTTGGGGCTAGATGGCGATGTGTGGAATGTCCTCCAATATTTATTTATTATTATTTATTTTTTATTTAGGTACACGGCTTCTCTTTTTAAGGTTCCGTACCTCAAAAGGTAAAAAAAGGAACTCTAGATCACTCTCTTGTCCGTCTTTACTTATTTTAATGTTGTTTTTATGTCTTTTCTTCGTGTTTGTCGTGTCTGTTTTTATTATAATTTGTTACGTAAATTACGTATGACCTTTTATGACGTAGCGTTAGTTTCCAAAGCTGATGCTTTGTAAAAATTAGGATAAAAAGTAGCTACAAGGCTACTTTTTTTTAGCATTTTCATTATCACCGATAACCTACGGACTGTAGGTTATCGTTGATAAATTCGGTTTCTACTCACTGGATGTCAAGTGTTCACAGAAATAAATAATAAATGAACCTTTATTTGTTTATGGTTATACGAAGAGAGATTACATTAGAAGTTTGTCCTTGTTTTTATTTTGTGGCCAGCGTGGCCCCTTTGCACAAAATATAGGCACATTAGACTGAGCAATTTTTGTCGCAAAATTTACAAAAAGTTGTTCCTGTTGTCTGGACTACTTT
Source organism: Idaea straminata (assembly GCA_951213275.1). Lineage (NCBI taxonomy): Eukaryota > Metazoa > Arthropoda > Insecta > Lepidoptera > Geometridae > Idaea > Idaea straminata. The sequence goes on along the minus strand of OX577867.1, from coordinate 10,478,090 downwards.
TGTTAAAATAACACACACTAGCCGAATTAAACGTTTCCAAGTCAAACCTCTCAAATAAACACGCACCAAACTCCAAATATCTTGAATTACCAGAACATGAACGATAATCATCCGATCATTTGGCGCGGATCGTCAACCAACATCTGATTGCGACGTGTTTAGTGCTCATTAATTACGTGGCGATACGTCACGTGACGTGGACGTGACGTCACGTGGCGCGTCATCGGTTACATAGCAATTAAGGGCTTTGGGAGCTTCGATAAGGGATACTTACTTTGATTGTTTTTAGGTAATTAAGGAAATTACAGTTTTGTTGAATAAGGTGAATCGTAAAAATGTTTTTGATTAAGAGAAATGTTACAACTTGACCACTAGGTGTCGCTAAAGGAGTATACAATCAAGCGGTGGTAGGCCTTGACCGGAGGCTTCTAGCACCACCCCTTGGTCAAAGTCATGATGCCTAGTGACTCGTCGCGTTCCATCACGCTTTCCAGGCATGCCGTTCTCCTTCTAGGCGAGCATGCTACATCCTCGATCTCATCGTCGCGACACCATCAGGTGAGATGAGGTCAAATGCGAGCCTATTTTGAGTTAAAAAAAAGTTGTATGGCCGTAGGTATAACTTAAATTGGAAACGGAATGCATGATAAGAACACCTAAAAGTTATAGATAAAATTGTCACCTGAAAATATCCTGTATCTTTATCAAGTCTATCTTTTTTCTACATGTTTTGCCTCAGTTTCTTTTTTTCTATCTATTCTTGCAGATCTGCTATATTATTCAAAATTACGTGAATTTAACTTTAATCTTCTCCTTCTTTTATCCCATTTAGAAGTTTATTATTCTTTAACATTTGCCTCAGTTTTTCATTCTCCAGTTTATTCTTCACTACTTGTTCAGATCTTATTAAACGTTACCTGAATATAATATCCTGTATCTTCTTCATCGTCATGATTCGGAAGTTGAAATTTGTTCTCAACCTTCTACTTCAGTTATTGTATCTTCAGTTTCATCTTCTCTATCTGTTCTCACAGATATGTTATAATTTTAAAGTTACCTGAATAAATCCTTTATCTTCTCCATAGTCCCGTTTAGTAGCGTATCTTTACTCTCTACCTTCTGCCTCAGTTCTTCATTCTTCAGTTTCTTCTTCTCTATTTGTTCTATCAATTTTGCTATGTTATTTATTTCTTCAGCGTCTTGTTGGTCTATGTAATCTTGACGATCATCTGTTGAATATATTTACTTAGATACTTACAAAGGAAAAAGTTATATGTTTCGTCATATCATGTATTTACGGTTATAGAACGACTAGTTTACGCCCCGCGGTTATACCCGTGTTAGACTCAACCCCAAAAGTGCTTTGTGGGAATCTAGAGCTGCAGCTATCTAAATAATCAAGTTTCTTTGCAATTGGTTCAAAATGTAGTTTGTCCTTGTCGCACCAATTGTCTAGAACCATTTAAATAACCCTTACAAACATCCCTCCGACATGTTTCCAACTCTCGCGCCAGCACCTCGTTCTCAGCACAGTATTCTGTCAACAACTTGTAAATGGAGAAGTTCTGCTGCTCTTTGTGCTGGAAGCCATCGATTATCTTGTCTGGATCGGTTTCTTCAGCATATTCCTGGTAAATATTAATTGAGAACTGAATCTAGGTGAGAATTCAACTTAGTAGGTACCTCGAGTTTAATTCTGTACTTAGTGGATTCAATTTAAGCCGACTTTTCACCAATGAATTTAGCTATTTAGAAATGTATATGCGCTGCTAACATTTCTGTAACGGTGAAGGAAAATATCGTGATCAAATTCGCGGCTTAGTTGACTCCAGACCACCTCACCTATTTACCACCTCTAGACATGATCGACTTAGCTGAGAGGGTTGTATAGATTTTGTGTAAGTCAACTCTTTGCGATACGTTAGAAGCATCCTGAATAGTATGTTGGGGCTATTTATAAATTGTTGTGGAAATACGTACTCAAAATACATACAAAAACACCCAGATTAAATACTTTACATAAATACTTGTTTGAGGCGGGAATCGAACTCGCAACCTTCTGCGTCGCATTCGGGTGTTCACCACAAAGGTCGTCAGGAAATTCGATCCTCCAAGTATATAGAGCCCGTGTCATATGACTATTTTTTACAAGTATACGGCCTATCTCTACAAAATCTTACGTAGATATCATTCAAAATATCCAAATGTTTATTGTATTTATCCCAGGCTCTGTTAATTTTTTCCCGTTTCTGACGTTCCTGTCGTTCCTCTGCAATCTTGTTCACTCTAATTACTCCTTTCCGCGCCAAGAAGTTGTAGATCTTCATCTCGTGATCGTATGCCTTTGTTAGATCGCGCATTTCCTGGAATTTTGAAATATGAATGAGAAAAAGTCGTATCGCTAAATGGGCAATACGAGGAGTGGATCTATTGGGACATAGACAAAAACGCACTTAGTCCAAACGCTTATTGCGAAATTGCCGAACAGCTTTTTAGGTACTCAGCGACTAAAGGCCTATCCAAAATGTTATTATTAAGTCTTTTACCCATCGAACAGTGTCCAACAGGACTTGAGGTGTTTGGCCTTAATTCTGAAGATCATGATGCTTGTTTGAGGACGCAACGAAAGTAGGAACCCTTAGTGTCCTCATTTGTAGCCCCTCTATATAAGAGCAAGTTTAAGCTCCCATATTATTGGGTTAACTTCACTCTATACTTCTTCCAATAGGTCAGTATCGTATGAAGTTAACGAACAAATACTGTACAGGATTAAGTTACGAGTGAGATCGGTGACTAGAGTAGAGGACAGTAATGCAACTCACGCAGCAAACGTAAACAAAGGAAGGTAGTTCAATACTGCACTACTTATCTGTATTACTTCTCGTGAACATGGCGCTTGCAACAATAACAAAACACAAAAGGTATAAAAAAACATTATTCGTTTTTAAATCTATAAATATCAACGCACAGCTAAAACCAATAGACGAATCGGCTTAAAATTTGGCATACAGATAGCTATTATGACGTAGGTATCCGCCAAGAATGGATTTTGAAAAATTCTTGATTAAAAGCTAAATAGTTCTCGTTTCTCACCTGAACTTGTTGCAGTTGGTCCATTTTACCCTTCTCCTGAATAGAACGAAGCTTTGTCACCCATTCATCTCTCTGGTCATAAGCCAGGGAAGAGGAATCGAACAGATCTGACAGGAACTTCTTGCCTTTGTTCAAGGCTGCGAGCATTCGGTCCCAGTCTTGTTTGAATAAGGTTCTGGAAATAATATAGGCAAAATACGAAGGCGAAATAACGTAGAGTTAGTCTTCGTTTTAAAAGAGTTTCTAGATTTGGATGCCTCCGGGGGTATACGTCCAAAGGTTAGAATGTTTAGGTGTCAAAATGTTTAAGATATACCTAATACGAAGTGGTCAAAATGTCGACAAACTGCCATTACGTCTAGTTGGTAAAACTACAATTAACCAAAAGGTCCAGTGGCCAATACTTCCAAGTGCTAAAACATTTAATTTCCATAAATTGTCAAAAATAACCAACGAATAACCAAAGACAATCTGAGTCAGTCTGACTTTGGAGTAGGGTATCGTTTAATAGGTTTTCAGCGCGAGGTGTTGGCGCATGTGTCAAATGTGATTGGTTTTGCGGTTTATGCATTGTAAACAATGCAAACTTGTTGTTTGAGATGTCACCCAAAAAAAACATAGGATCTCAGTGGATGAATTTAATCGGCTCTCTTCAAAGAAGTAGGTAACCTTCATATCTTGGATGAGCACTGCGAATAGTCACTAGTGTTATGTGATAGGCAAATAACTATAGTATAATTAATAACAAGAAGCTTCAAGAGTAATAATAAATAAAAAAAAATGTTAAGGACTTTCTTGGTAACGGTGTTTTATTCTAAATTTATTCTTTGTCGTCATTTTTCGAGAATTTAGAAAGTGTGATCCTCGGAGACGGGTCGCTTGGAGATCCGGTCGCTCGGAGACTAACCCGTATCCAAGGCAGAGGGTTTGAATCCTAAGGCATTTTGAAATACTAACCTGTCTTTCAGCATATGCTCAATCTCTTCCCTGATTTTCTTGTTTTCATACTGTATACAGTTGAACCTCAACATGGCAGTTTCCAGCTTGTTCTCAGTTGATACCAGCCGGTTTTGGCTTTGGAATCTACGGTATTCCATCTGGAAGTTTTGGGACTGTAATCTGTGATAGTGCGAGCAGGACAAAACATATTTCTATGTTTTTTAAATCCTACTCTTACTAAAATTATAAATTAGCTGTTGCCCGAGATTTCGTACGCGTGGTAGTGCCCCAATTACATGAATACAGAATAGAACCACAACCTTCCTCATGAATCACTCCGTTTATTTGTGAAACCGTATGAAAATCCGTTCAGTAGTTTTTAAGTTTATCGCGTTCAGACAGACAAACGACAGGACAGGCGCGGCGGGGGACTAAAAGGGGGGGACGGGGGTTAAATGTATTTTGCATGCCCTTTTGGCAGTATAATTAACAAAAAACATAGCCTAACTAAAATTCCATAAAACATACAAAAAATAGTTACTATTTTTCTGTATTTGTTGTTATAGCGACAAGAGAAATACATCAGTGAGAATTTCAACTCTTTAGCTATCATGGTTTATGGACGGACAGCGAAGTCTTAGTAAAAGGGTCCCGTTTTTACCCTTTAGGTACGGAACCCTAAACACTATAAATAGTACTTACTTACCTCCCCTTGACAAGCAATGACTTTCTTCTTATATCGTAGCATATTCTTCATATTTCTCACAACCAGACCATCATATTCTTCCATTATTGTCAATCCGCCTAGTAAATATAAATACAAGCTTATTACAGACAAAAAATGTATTTTACCAATAAATCAGCATTTTTTTGTAAGTTATGACGAATGACAACCAGTTTTATTACTTCCAAAAATGGCCGCTCGAACCGGCTAAAATACACAACTACTAGGATAATATGAGGCAAATTTTACTAGGCTTAAATAGTGTTTTGCGTTTGCTGACTAACATTTGTTAGGATCAGAACCCACGGAATGTTCCCTTACTACCTGTCACCAAATACTCGATGACCAAATTTTCGGCGGTACGACTGAGCGGTGACCGAAAGCCTAGCTGAATTTTCGGTCTTCGGCAAAATCAATATTCATCTCTAATTTTTGACCCAGTTTTAAAAAACAAACAGACTGACAAAAAAGTGATCTTAAGTGTTCCCTAAAAAGGAGGCGCTCAATGCTTTCTGATAATTTGGAGCAAACAATATTAAGCTCAAGGCTCTGAAACTGCTAGACCACTTTTGATAAAACTTGGTATGATGATAGGTACATTAAATCCTTGGCAGTAATATAGGCTACTTTTATTCCACAGATGGGGCGCTCTTACTAATATTTTTATAAAAACTAGTTGTAAATTTAACTCTATTTTATAACCTATTAGGTATAGTTTTGTTTGCACCTAAACAGTCAATTTCGAACTTCTCCATTGTTAGCAGTGCTGTTTTCAGATCATTTTTCATTTTTTTGTCTTTTTTCTTGTGAGCGCCTGATCTTGCTATCTGAAAACGAATTGATTGTTTAACAACAGACTGAAGTGCTTGATTGGCTTGATTGAATGAAGACTGATTTGTTTAATTAGTTATTTTATGATTGAATAAATTAAATATTTTTTTGGAAATATTGTCATTATTTTCGATAAAAGTACATGCGAAGTATCGAATTTACGGACAAAGAAAATCAAATCCATTGCAGGAGCGTTTTTTGAATTTGGAACATTACAACGCTCCAAGGCTCCAACAACATGCCAACAAACGCTTCAACAACGTTGTATGAAGTTATTACATACTCTTTGATTGGATCTCTTTTATTAGAGTATTTTTATTTTATTTTTATTTTATTTATATATGTATTTTATTTATTTATGTATACCAAAGAATGTCTCTTTGCTTAGTACCATAGAGGAACTATGGTCGAAGCTTAGTACGAATTGCGTTCACATGGCTGTATTGCCATAAATGCGTTTGCCTTTTGGTACAGATGATAAATAAAAACTTAGCAGCAAAGCTAAAAATTCGTCTCGGCCTACTATCTTCAGCAGATGTTTGCTAAATATGTTTTTTCAGGTGTTTGTGCTATAAAAATAAAAGACAATTTATGTTTAACTAGCTGCGACAACTGGTTTCACCCGCGTAAGTCTTGATCCCGTGGAAATATCAAAATAAAAAGTAGCCTTTAAGTCTTTCGACAGGACCATCGAACACAAAAAAATTTTTTCAATTCGAACGAGGTATTCCTGAGGGTAGTGCGTTCAAACAAACAAACAATCTCTTCAGCTTTATAATTTTAGTATAAATTAAACACCGTTGGTTTGAGTGTTTGGCTCAACCCATGGACTCAACCTTTAAATCAACGCGTCATTATGCATAAGTCGCGCGAAGCCGTAATTTGACAAGAGACAACTGTGTGTCAAATTGACGATTGGTGGCGGCAGTCTTGCTTGGCGCTTTTTTGTTGTAACACGGACTTTCTATCATTTTGGAAAATAACTGTAAAAACCCAAAACTTTTAGCTGTGAGTTATTTGAACGATGAGTGAAACGTGTGTTACAACATCTATAAGTGAAATCAAGTGAAAATACTCCTGGATTTGCGGAGACCGGCGCCCACGCGGGAGCTGGGATACCTTCAGGTAAGTCAGACCTCAGCTATCCGTGTGTATCCGGCTCGCATTGACCATACTTTGTTCATAATCTGCCCTAGCAATGCGTCCTTATTAGCTTTCTAGCTATTTGAACTCATATTTTGAACTTATACTACCGCACAAGGCTATTCTTTCTGCATATCCTCATTATATAGCGCAGACACCTAGTGTATTATCCAGTTTTGTTATGTACCTACTCTTTACAATTTTATTTTATATGACCATCAATTTAATAGAAAGTTTGTTAATGCAGTCTATTCTATGTTGGTAATATTACAAAACATAAATGCGAAATAAAATTTATACTTTATCAATATTTTATGATACAAAACAATAACTTAGTTAACAAAATAAGTTCAATCTTTCGTTCAAGAATTGAACGTAATTTTTTTTGTTTTAGATATAACATTTCAAAAGCTTTATTTCACGATTTTAGTGTCTGTTTTGGAAGCAGAACTATGCAGTAATGCATTTTGCAAAGGAACTATCGCCCTTGATACTGGCTGCTTTCCGTAGTCTGATGTGGCCTAGCTAAGAGACAGTTCTGACTTTATACAATGATGCTTAGCTAGCCTTAACACTACTATATAATTATCATCCTATATTGTACCCTGTACGTTTCGTTGGCCATAATTAAAGATTATGATTATTTTTTAATCATGAAAAATAGTATACCTATTTGTGGAGCTTTGGAGTTCAATCCGGTCTAAAGATCAGAGGTTTAAAACACCACTTAAAACCCATGTGTGTTAGGTCAACCATTGACACCTGAGCAAGGCTTCTAACTCCCACAATCGAGGCAAGTCTATCCTAACTATCTAATGACTAGCGGCGTCCCGCGGTTTCACTCGCGTAAGTCGATCTTGTGGGAATGTCGGGATAAAAATGTAGCCTATGTGTTAATCCAGGTCTCAAGCTATCTAGATAGCGAGTTTCGTCACCATCGGTCCAGTAGTTTTTGCGTAAAGGAGTAACAAACATACATACACACACACAAACTTTCACATTGATAATATTAGTAGGATAGTTTGTGCAATTACCTTCAAATCTTTAGTTAAATTGATGTATTCATCCTGCAAAGCCTTGAGCAGATTATCCTGTCTTCTAAATATGGGGTGGACACCCTGTGTTCTGTTGAGACGATCCGCCTGAGTCCTACGGACCTGATAAATAAATATGAAACTAGGTACTTATGTACTTAGGTATTATGTTAATTGACCGAAGCGTATCTGCTTCAAGTTTGGTAAAAGTTGTTTTTTATTTTTTTATAGTAGGTAGTTATATCGTACAGCCAATGATAGACTTTTAATTTCTACACTTTACATGTTTGGTTGGAAATGGTTGTTTATATAAAAAGTCATACCCCAAACTCTGCTATTTGACAAAAAAAAAAAATGACTTTGAGGGTGTTTTTTGTAATCGAAATGCAATCGGTATGATATTGAAATGTTATTTGAATAATGTTAAATACGAGAATTAGCCTCCTGTAGTTTTCTACAGGTACAATATTTTATAAAGCACCAGGATAAAACTTGTTATACAGTACGACTTTACAGATTTTTTGACGCCCCGGAGAATTTTGATACGACCCCTCTAATCAAAATTCTCCGGCGTCAAAAAATCTTCCCCCACAAATGGGTCTCCTAAATATTTTCGCCTAATGCGATCCGATTTCGATGATAGTGAAGCATAAGTAAATTAAAGAAAGAAAGAATACATTTATTTGGACAAGCGCACGACACAAGACAATCAGAAAAGTAGTAACAAACATAAAAGCACTAACATAAAACAAAAGTATAAAATAAAAACGAAAAAATAAATAGGTAAGTAATAATAAGAGAATTAATAAATTGTAATCCCCAAGATACGCTGAGAAGTTTTGTTTTATTTACAGTTTTTTGATTACAGCTGATAAATAATCACCTCGATAAACGCTTTTTGAAAGATTAACTTTTAGTTGGTCTCTATGAAATCTGTTGATGATCTTAATCTGCAGAACAGTTTCTCACAATGAAGTAAATATAGGCGTACTAGCTGTTGCCCGCGATTTCGTCCGTGTAGACATCGAAAATTTGAAGTAGAATGGACCAACGAATCACGTTGTCCCATACAAACTTTGCCCCTCTTTTTTACCCCCATAGGGGTAGAATTTCGGAAAATCCTTACTTATCGGATGCCTACGTCATACAAAGAACACACCCTCCAAGTTTCAGGTCTTTGCGATCAGCGGTTTAGGCTGTGCGTTGATCCGTCAGTCAGTCATTCAGGACAAAGCATTTTATATGTATAGATTTTGTTGCATTGCAAGGTTCACTGTTGGTAGAATTACTAGTTACCTGTCTTTGTAAATTGAGATGCTCGTCTTCCATCTTCTTAGCTACCTCCATATCATTAAGGAAGTCATTCGAAGGCAGTTCCTCCATTTTAATAAATATTTATTTAAATATCGGTACAAAATAATGTAAAATTTAGATTCGTATCGGAACCAACGAGATTTTTTATAAGTCGAATTTTGACGTAAAATTGTTATTTTGTTAGTTATTATTCAATGGAAAATTTCAAAATTACAGAAGATAACAAAAATGAGTTATTTCCTTTGATTTGTAATACTATTTGTTTTTACCTGAGTCCAAGGATAGGGTTATGTTTTTCGCGCCTATCTTTGTATGTTTGTTATTAATTCTTCTCTATTAGCAACACTATCGATTGGTACAAATTATTAGTGGTTATTTTTTTATATAACAAACAGGTTCGATTCCTGGCTAGGGTAGATTTTTTTTCCAAAATCTAATGATGCACTTTTAATGTTTGTCGTAAAATCGGGCACGCAACTCCATTCAGCATTTTCGCTATCTCTTATAGCAAATGAAACTGTATAATACAGCGTGCTATCTATCTACATACCTAATATACATACAGAAACAAAAATCTGTACATAAATATATATTTTTGAAGCGGTAATCCAAACCGCGTCACAGGTGGTGACGTCGTCTTTGATTCAATGTCAAGTGAAATCCTATCAAACTTCTATAGATAAACCATAATACATATTCCTCTGAAAACTGCTTTTTAAGAGTGATATAGTCCAACAGCTAGGTGTCAAGTAAACAAACGATTTTGAGTCGAGAGCATAGACCGAGAGATAGCACCGAATTACCATATTCCTTATTCGATAGAGGTATGTGACGTGTACATCTACTCAAATAAATTGGTACTTACTAGAAAAACTTTAGAATTATTGGACATTTTTAATTTTAATTTTAACAATAAAAGCTTAGAGATATAAACGGTAAATAGTTTTCCCGAAGTTTTACCCGCATAAAAATCTCTTAAAAATAATATTGATATCAAGCAAAGAATTTATAATATATAATAGTTACTATGGACTACAGCTTTTCCCAACTCTTTTGAAATCTTTATTTACAGGCCGAATTTCTAAAAATTCTTTTTAGGTGCTCCCCTTCGACCTAAAAGAAACTTCCATACGAATTTCAGACTCATAGCTGTTGTAGTTTCAGTGATTTATAATTATGTTATTGTGATATCGGCATAAGCGATTTAAACAGCGTTTAGTACAGCAGTGTTTTATTCATAAAAATTTAGGGATCTTTGCAAATAAGTCACAAAGTAAGGTCTTCACATCAAATCCATTTTTACCAATTATACGGATGACGAATGACAGTTTTGGGGCGGTTGGTCAAAGGTGTGATTGGTCAAAGTGCACGTTTGGCCAAAGGAGTATTTTATCAAAACCTCGTACTGTCATTGGTGTATTTAATCAAACTACACGTTTAGCCAAAGGAGTGTTTAGTTAAACTATAATCAACATCACAAAGACATTGCGCCGTTCCATTGCAATTCAAACGCTGGCAAGTAGAAACCCTGCCAGCTTAATAGGTTCATCATCTGATACAATGAAGTTTATATGTTTCAAGTTGCTTTAGTCGGAAGTTAATAAATAAATAAATAAAATAAATACTGCAAGACATTCCACACATCGCCATCTAGCCCCAAGCTAAGTAACTAGACTTGTATTATGGGTGCTAGACAACGGATATACTACTTTTATACTTTTCTTTTGTAAATATATACTTGTAATACATAGAAACAACCAGACCACAGACAAATATCTAAGCATAAATACTTGTCTGAGGCGGGAATCGAACCCGCAACCCTGTAATAAGCCTGTAACAACCCTGTGGTTGGTAGTAAAACGTCACGGCTTAGATCAGGTTTAGCTTCATCCTGGCTATGCTCGTATGCAGAAGTAGGCAAGTGTTACAGAAGTAAGTAAGTGTACAATATAGATCATAGCAGCACTACGTGGTTTCACCCGCGTAACTTCCTATCCCGTGGGAGTATCGAGATAAAAAGTAGCCTATGTTATTTCCAATGAATCAATGTATCGTCATACTAAGTTTCATCAAAATCGGTCCTGAAGTTTCGGATCCTATTCGTTACAAAAAAAAATCTCATAATTTTATCTACGTATAAGTTTTGTTAGCCTATATTGTCCCACTGCTGGGCAATAGCCTCCCTAACATCTTTTCAAACATTTTGCTTCAGGGCTGGGTTTGACCAGTCTGATCAAAAACAATGTATAAAGAAACTAAACAATCAATATCCCAAGTTATTGACTCTCGAGTATAAGTCTCAATTTCACGGTGTCAACTACGTTTGGTTCCATACACAGAGTTGCACCGTGGTTGCACCTCGCTCGCTTTGTATGCGGCACACTCTAATGTTCCTTGTCTACTCACGTATTGGTTATACCACTAGTACACCAATATTTGACAATACTATCAGATTTCGTATTTTCAATGCTTTAGTTTCTAGTGGAATCATGGAAATAACATCGCGTGTATTTCATGCTTCTTGCCCGCCCAATTCGAATAAAATGTAGGTTTTCGTAAAAAAAAAAAACTAGCAGCGCTTCTCGGTTTCACACGTGTAATGTCGTGTTACTCACGATCGATGTTGAAAAGTAGCCTATATGTTATTTGTAATGAATCAATGTATCTTCATACCAAGTTTGATCAAAATCGGTCTAGTAGTTTCTGAGCCTATTTGTTACAAACAAAGAAACAAAAAAATCTAACATTATTTTGTGATAAGTACTAGTAAAACCTTTATTAGGTTACCCGCGAGTAATAAGGGTCATTTTTTTTAAAAACCTTGACAACCTTGATTACAAGAAAATAAACAAATGAATTGTTTTTCAGATAGACAAGTATTTAATCGTAATTGGTCCAGAAGTTTCTGCGTGAAGGAATAACAAACATACATACACACAAACTTTCACACCTTTTATCTATACTTATATTATAAAGCTGAAGAGTTTGTTTGTTTGTTTGAACGCGCTAATCTCAGGAACTACTGGTTCGAATTGAAAAATTCTTTTTGTGTTGGATAGTCCATTTATCGAGGAAGGCTATAGGCTACTTTTTATCCCGATATTCCCACGGGATCGGGAGTTACGCGGGTAAAACCGCGGAGCGCTGCTAGTATAGTATAAGTAGAATGCGTCTAAAGGATATTTATTAGATAAGTAATTTTAGAATTCTACGGTAGGACTACAATTCTGACTTCGACCTTCGACGGTAGTTCTAAGTTATTTAGGTATTTTCTCTATATTTCGTAAGTAAAGTCAGGTATTGTTCTTCGCTCAGTATTCTAGTGAGGTTGTCTAGAAAACAAAGATGTCAGTGTGTTCCGTGCTCGATCCATTTTTCATGAAAGTTCTTGCAATCTTGTCGGAATGCATTTTTGAGTTGTTTGCTTTGATGTTACGAAGAATGTTGTCTTTGCATTTTGTATGACTTGTTGTTAGAATCTATAATGTATTTTAGTTGCTATCATCTGTTAACACCGCACCTGAGATTTATAAAAAAAAATGTTTAGAAAGTCGCGTATTAACACATTTATAGTCTACTAGCTGCGCCCCGCGATTTCACCCGAGTAGGTCCCGATCCCGTGGGAATATCGAAATAAAAAGTAGCCTATATGTTAATCCAGGCCTACAGCTATCTACATACCGAATTTCAATGCAATTGGTTTAGTAGTTTTTGCGTGAAGGAGTAACAAACATACCCACACACACACTCAAACTTTCACATTTATAATATTAGTAGGATTTGGGCTTGTAAAGGTACTAAAACAAAAAACTTGTTGTGATTGGTAATAAACATGCTGAGAATTAAAGCCTTTTTAAATCGTTTAAATGTTTTTCATTTTGACTGTACTTGTCATCATATCGGGTAGAGTTAGGATTTTTTGTTAGATATTTTTAAATCGGGTAGAGATGGGATCGGGTAGAGTTGAGACGAAGCCTTAATTTGTGTCAGTAAACGTGTTAGTCTAAGATCCCGCTGCGGGATTGGTGTGCTCATCGACTTTTTGTTTAAAACCAAATTTTTATGTTTATTTATAATTAATAGAATATATATTTACTAGGGTGCCTATCAAAATTTGGCCGCCATTATTTTTAATTAAATTATTTTTAATTGATTTTTGGTAAAAAAATTCGTTTATTTATTTTTTAAATAAAATAACGTCTACATCACGGTAATTAATATGAAGATTCAAAAAAATCACGGTTGCCGTTGCGCACCTGGCCGCACCTCTTTGCAGCCAGGTGTAAACAGGTATGATTTCGATAAATTTATACGTTTATAACCTATTTTCATTAATTATATGTCAAATTGAAGCTAATTTTTTTCTATTAATTATCATATAAAGTTGCTTAATTAAATCTGGCCGCAAATAAGGGTTACTAGCTGTGTTACTGGCAGTGTAAATACCGCAAGATTTTTATTATTTAACAAAATGTACGCTTCAAAACAAAATAATGAAAAATTTATGAAGAGAATTAAAGGATTGGACTCGACGCACATTCCACCGTGCTGGAAATCTTTGAAACAAAAATTGTTGCGGACAATCTTTGTTAATTCGATGTGGTTAAATGCCACTGAACCAGACTGCATAAAATTCAGTCCAGAAAATAATGGCTGGCTGGTACTAGATGGTTTTTTAAAACCAACATGGTTCCTGGGCGACTCAACTCCAACGCAAGTAAATAGAGTGCTATGTGAATCCACGAACAAAGCTTCCGATAACGACGATTCTGATATTTGTAGCGATGGAAGTGACAGTACAACTGAAAGCTCCGATGATTCAGATTTTTAAATAAGAGTTACGGAAATATAAGAATTATAAGATAAATTTTTTAATTTTTTAATTGACTTAAATGTTTAATTAATATGTAACAGACAATTGAATACTTGAATAAAATCTAATAAAATTTTTAAATAATACTTTCACAATAAAATTTTCTTTTACTTAAGTCACCTTGGTTTAATTTTTTTATTTTTTAAATTAATATTAAATATCGACGTTCGAATTAGCAAATTATCTAACTCCATTTTAGAGAATCTTTTATTTGTACGAAAAAAACAATTACTTCAAAATTTATTATCATTTTAAAAAACCATTTAATATCATTAATATCTAATAGAGATATAATATTTAAGTTTGAATCATTCAAATAATTTGTAATTCGATTATTGCTTCATCAAAATGTTAAAAAATCACCCTCTCAAAAATAAGGAGATAGACAAATTGCTAACTAGACTGTCGATATATCAAATCAATATTAATTTTTTGTTGCAATTTTTAAATTTGTCATTTTGAAAAAAATTACATATTTTTTGGAGTATTTATTATAAGTCGTCTCTATTACTCCCCGGTGGTTGAGAACACTAACGTTCGACGCATGCGCAATGGCTTAAAAGCGTCGCACAGCTGGCAATCGCTGTCCTCTTCTGACAAATGATGTTACGCGCTAACTCTCTTTCACTCTACCTTAAATATTTATTATCTTTAACAGCCAGTAACCCTTATTTGCGGCCAGATTTAATTAAGCAACTTTATATGATAATTAATAGAAAAAAATTAGCTTCAATTTGACATATAATTAATGAAAATAGGTTATAAACGTATAAATTTATCGAAATCATACCTGTTTACACCTGGCTGCAAAGAGGTGCGGCCAGGTGCGCAACGGCAACCGTGATTTTTTTGAATCTTCATATTAATTACCGCGATGTAGACGTTATTTTATTTAAAAAATAAATAAACGAAATTTTTTACCAAAAATCAACTAAAAATAATTTAATTAAAAATAATGGCGGCCAAATTTTGATAGGCACCCTAGTAAATATATATTCTATTAATTATAAATAAACATAAAAATTTGGTTTTAAACAAAAAGTCGATGAGCACATTAATCTCGCAGCGGGATCTCGTACTATGTGACTCCGTCTAGTTTCCACACTTTAAAATGAATATAAAAGTAAATGTTGGTTTAAACAGGGCCATTTGGGTCAGCACACGACTCCTCTTTTATGCTTTTTTTTTCTTTTTATGTCACTTTTCTGTTTTTATGTAATTTTTTCATTGTCATGTTCATTTCTTCTCTTGCTCTGCTTGTCGTGTGTTGGTACTCAATAAATGCTTTCTTTCTTTCTTTATTTAATAATAATACAAAATCGGTCCTGTAGTTTCAGAGCAATGAAAACAAACAAACAAAGAATCAAAACAAACAAACAAAGAATCAAAATATATTCCAATCTTAGAGCTTTTTCGATAAAATGAAATCCAACACAAAATAATTTTACAATTCGAACCTGTATAGTTTCAAAATTATTTACACATTTGGAATCATACGATTTGCATGGGATCACTTTGAATCGTCTTAAAAATAAATAAAGAAATATTGCAGGACATTCCATCTAGCCTCAAGCTAAGTAACTAGAGTTGTGTTATGGGTGCTAGACAACAGATATACTACTTTTCTTTGTAAATATATATACTTAATTAAGTAAGGCTGTGTGTGGAACGTGTCCCCCAATGAAAAGAAGGCACGAGAAACTCATGGGGCTGTTTTTTAGGATCATGCTCACAAAACCAAACAAATAAACTTTTTAACTTTATAATATTAAGTATAGATATTTCTACATGATCAGAAGTTTAACCGCAGGGCGCAACTAGTATCTAATACGTCTATGATTAGCAATAAAGGTAGTATTTATAAGTTTAGACTTAGTATTGCAGGCCTACGAGTCTTCGATTCAGCTAAGTTTGATGAGGGAGGCAGGGCTGCGGTGGACCACGCAGGCGCCCGCACTGTCTCCTCTCGACGAAAATCGGGATGATAGCGGGGAAAATTGCCCGAGTTTTAGGGTAAATACGAACGGAGAATTTTTTTAACTTAGGGATTATTAGTTTACTAACTGACCCTTTAATTTAAGGGGAAAAATATAAAAGTGAACGTCTGCTTTCGATGAGAAGTTTTTCAATTTCTATTTTTTTTCTAATAGGATTAGTTTCAATTAATGTTTTATTTTAAAAAGTATGGTCGAGGTCAGTTTTATTCTTAAAACTTTTTAACATTGGCACATGACTTACCTGCCCAGGTTTATCAATGTCAAAACTAGACAGTTTTGGGAAAAAAGACCCAACCCACAAGATACACTGATTTTAAAAAACATCACTTTTTGTAATTTCTATATCAGCTTTAAGAGGAAAGGTACCGGGCGCTCTCTCCATACAAACGTAGTGCCCTGGATAAACGTTTTCTCCCTGGATAATGACACTAGCACAAATATTTATGTTGCATAAAACTTATAACTGCCACGACCATGCCCCTATGTTTTGTTTTTTGTTGTTTTTAAAATCTTAATTTCTATGACAGTTAGAAAATAAAAATAAAACCAAGACATAGGGGCATAGGCAGTTATAGGTTTTATGCCACAAAAATATTGCTCTAGTGTCATTATTCAGGGAGGAAACAGTCGACTACGTTATATGGAGAGAGCGCCGGTACCCTTTCCTCTTAATAATGTTATTAATTTTTATCTAATAAGCATTTTCAATCTAAAAAAACTTCCAAGAAATTATTTACCCAACTATTTACCAATTAAAGTTTCACATTCAAACGTAAAACACTTTCCAATATGAACATTTTCAATTAATGTCAATATTTTCTGACACGTGTCAAGTTGTCAAATCGACACGTATCTTGACCAGTGAGCTTTTAAATTTGAAAGAGGGCGCTAGCGTCCACACTAGTTCAACAATTAAACCAATTTTCAACCTTATGTTATATCGTAATATGGCAACACTTTAGTTTCTTTTACTGCCACGTCTAAAACAACACAGAAAACAAGTTGGTATGTTTAAAAGGTTTTGTTAATTTGTTTGTACAAGAGAATGATTGGTTTTGAGGAAATAAAAGTGATATAGTTTTTGATAATAATTCAGTTTATTAGATACTAGCTGCGCCTCGCGGTTTTACTTGCGTTAGTGTCTCTATAAAAGTGCTTTTGGTTTCCTACAAACATAGAAAACATTATAGTTACTACAAATTTTAACAGCCCTTTTTCCCATTTTAGAAGTCGAATTTCCAAAAATCTTAAAATTCTTCGTGCACCTTTTAGGACGTCGTCCCCAACGTCTTAAAAGGAACCCCCATCCGAATTTTCAGACTCGTTCGGATACCTGGTCTGATAATCGTTTGGGGCTGCAAGCTGTTTATTTATAAACTTTTTTCAAAATCGTTTAATTTAAACGATTTTGCCGAAATATCCCCTTAAATTTTTAATTGGTGACATCTGGCCTGTTTCTCTTAACTGCTCCTTAGAAGCGGATGTTTGCCCAGTAAACCAGTTTTGCTTGGGCGAGATGTACCTTATCCCATGTTGACAGTCAAACGAGTGATGTAGCAATGGCTAGATTAAATTAAATGATTTACATTTCAGGCAAATGTCATGAAATTGAATATTAAAATGAAATTCTGACCTCTGTATAATTATATTGAAATTGATATAATTATACAGAGGTCAGAATTTCATTTTAATAGACAATTTAAATTCAAAGATCAATTAAAAGTCAAAATGAATTAAATTATGAAAAGAAATGTCCAAATCAATTAATTATTCATTCAATGCAATCAATCTAGATAATAAATAATTAATATAAATAAATATTGCAGGACATTCCATACATCGCCATCTAGCCACAAGTTGAGTTGTGTGTGGGTGCTGGACAACGGATATACTACATATATACTGTTTCTGTAAATATATACGTATAATGCATGCGTGTTCACTGTTCAGCCGCCTGTAACCTAGTGGGAGTTTTCCCTACTAACCTGACAACCCAGTGATCTCAAGCTGCCAGTCGTTTTGGCGCCATCGCCGCGATCGGTCGCCTCTCGCAATAACGCTCTCGCCTCGATTTAACAAACAACAAAAAAAACAAAACCACACAGAATAAGTGTTGCTGAAAACAGTGTTTTTTTGTGCGTAGTGTAGTGTTCTGCTTTCCGTTTCCACGCTTGGGATAAAAAACACGTAAGTATTAGAGATATTTTTTCTCGTGTTTTTCGTGGGTAATGGTGCGCGAATTTTGGGTGACAAATTTAAGAGGGTTTTCCGATGAAAATTTTCTTTAGAAGTGTTAGATGATTGTGTAGTTTCATCGAGTAGATGATGTACTTGACCCATGACTTCGCCTTGAAATGCTGACTTGTGAATTTATAGTTTTACAACATCTTAGTAATAAGATGTTTTCTGAACAAAATAACCTCTCTCATTCTTTCTATAGTATATATAATATATCAGTGTTCCTATTATTAATCTGAAAGTTTATATATCAGTATGTTTGTTACAACTCCACGCAAAAACTACAGAACCGATTGCGATGAAACTTAATATGGTAGACAGCTGAATCCCCAGAGTGAAATATACACAACTTTTATACCCCGATATTCCTACGAGATTGGAACTTACATGGGTAAAACTGCCAGGCGTAGTTAGTAGGCACATGATTGCGTATTTTTCACACTTTACTAGTTAGGTAGGCACCTAATAGACCAATTAAACTGATATTTTTGTAACGGTTAAGCTCGGGCAAACAGACAGGGTAAGTCGCGCGACCAAACACAACTAAAAAAAAAATCCGTTTAAAAAAAAACTAATTTAGTGGTTTTAAATGTTGCAAAAGGAATATGCATAATTCAATAAATAAACAAGAAACATTGAAACTTTTTTGTTTAACTTTTGACTCGTTTTTTAGTTTTATAATAATGTAATGACTTTGTTTTATGTATATTTAATTTTTTATTGTACTAATTAATTACCTTACTCTTGTATTCCTTTATAATTAACCATTAATTAACATTACAAAGTTGCAACTTGCTTAAATGGAAAAAATTATAATATTAAAGTCAAAGTCAAAATATTTTATTCCTTTGGATGCTTAATACATTTTTACATAGATCACATAGAAACGTCTTAAAAACTAATTTTAAGTTTCACCAGGTAGGGTGCCCAAAAATCTCGCCGCTTTGCCTCATTTTCCTCTCGTTGTTAGGGTGCCGTAGGTACCTCAAAAGTTAAAGAAGGAACCTTATAAGATCATTTTCTTGTCCGTCTGTCTGTTGTAAATAGGTACAGTCGGCTGTATAATTGCAGCCCCTGGTAGAATTCAGAAATTACTATTATTGGCATGGTTGCATTCTAATATTTTTGTTTGATAAATTCATGAGTTAGAATTTAAACTTTAACTAAAGCAGGTGCATAGAATCTTGACTGTGTTGAAAACATTCTTATGACAGCCGTTTTGGAGCTCTACGGTGGGTCTCCAATTATGCAGTCGACCGTACCTTAAATCTATAATATTTAACTAAAAGTAAATAGGTATGTATTTAAGTACATTAAATATATTTCACCTTATCAACCTCTAGCGTTAGTTCTGCTAATTAACGTCACTGCTAACTTTTATAATTAATTACCTACATTAAGCTAATTTATAATAAGGTACCTGCGGATAATAAGAGCCACCAAAAGGTTATTTCAAAAATCTTGATATTAGTGAAAAAATAACAAGAAAATAAACAAATTAATTATACTAGTACTAGCTATTTATACATATATAGAAACACCCAGACGAGAAACAAATGTTTTTACATAAATATTTGTTCGACGGCGGGAATTGAACCAGGAACCTTAGGTATCTCATGTGGGTGTTCGCCTACATACCCACAGAGTTCGTCCAAATAAAATATAATATCTTACCGCGAATCCATCAGTCTTAAATTTTTAAAATTAAAGTGAAGTAGAACTGAATAAAATTTATAAATTCAATTTTAAGATAAAATGAGTTCTCAAATCGAACGATTTTGGACGATTCGAGCCCAGTTTTTTTAAAAAATACATTTTTAAAACCGCTTAGATTAATAAGAAAAAAAAAAATGACAAAGTGCGACTCGGACTCGCGTACGAAGGGTTTCGTATCATTATATTCTGTTTTTAGTACTTGTTTGTTAAAGCGGCAACAGAAAAACATCTTCTTCTTCGAAAATTTCTGTCTAGCTAGCTATCACGGTTCATGAGATACAGCCTGGTGACAGACAGACGGGACTCTTAGTAAAATGGTCCCGTTTTTACTGTTTGGGTACGAAACCCTAAAATATCCCTAATCTAGTAAATGTTTAAAAAAACATTCTAGATCTCTTCTTAGTCTAGGTATTCTTTTTTCTTAGGTCTCTAGGTCTCATTTATGAAAAACTGAAACACGATTTGAAAAAAAAATGACTCAAACACAGAAGGTTGCAGGTTCGATTCCTGCCTCAGAAAAGTAATTTATGTAAAAAATAGGTTTTTGTCAGATGTATGTATGTATATCTATACTAATATTATGAAGCTGAAGAGTTTTTTGTTTGTTTGTTTGAACGCACTAATCTCACAAACTACTGGTTTGAATTGAAAAAATATTTTTGTGTATAGTCATTTTGATGTTCCAACGGAATCGGAACTTACGCGGGTGAAACCGCGGAGCGCAGCTAGTTAAGTATATATTTGCAAAATAAAAATATATAGGTATCCTGTCCGTTGTCTGGTCACCATAACATAAGCCTAGTTGCTTAGCTTGGGGGCTAGATGGTGCTTTGTAAAATGTACTGCATCTCTATGCATCCTGTTTTCTTTTCTTTTTCCTATTTTTTTTGTTTTTGTTAAAGCCACTAATCCTTATCTTTAATGAAACCTCGCAGTAGAGCTACTGTCCAGTTTACATTATTATTTTCGAACATTTTTAAGATTAATATATTTTCCCGAAAAGTTTCCTCAAAAAAAAAACGTAAATTAACAGTTTTTTTTCGCTGAATAGAATGACTAGTAAGAATGTACAGTATGATTTGCAGTTTCTGACGGTGTAATTACGATTTTAAGAAAACAGGAAATGTTTACTGCACTAGGAAGTAAGCCGTTTGTAATTTTCACCCTGTGTATATATTATGCCGAGTCATTTAATAGCGGTTAACTAAGTGCCTATTTGGGAGGTTGTAGACTAGAAACTTATCTGACGACCCAGTTGGCACAATAGTCACCATGCCGGCCTACCAAACACAGGGTTGCGGGTTCGATTCCCGCCTCAGATAAGTATTTATGCTTAAATATTTGTCTGTGGTCTGGTTGTTTCCATGTATTTTAAGTATATTTTTACAAAAGAAAAGCATATAAGTAATATATACGTTGTCTAGCACCCATAACACAAGTCTAGTAACTTAGCTTGGGGCTAGATGGCTTTGTGTGGAATGTCTTGCAATTTTTTTATTTTATTATTTATCTATTGGTAGATTGCTCGACGACACAATAATCGGATCAAAACTAAGGTTGTTTTCCACAACAAAAAACATACAAAGATATTCGCGAAAATAATATCCCTTTCCTTGCAATCGGATAAAAAAACCTAGTAATTTTCTACACTAATAGGTTAAATAATGTTTAAAGATTTTTTTGGTTTGTTTGTTTGTAACAAATTGGCTTCGAAACGACTAGGCCAATTTTGATGAAACTTGGTGTGAGGATACATTTGTTCATTGAAAGTAACATAGGGTTTTTATCCCGGTATTCCCAGGGAATCGGGAGTTACGAAGTGAAACAGCGGAGCGTTGCTAGTTGAAAATATTTTAAAGACAAAATGCGTCTCTAAAAATTGAGGAATTGGTAAGAGCAGCTGGACGGTATTAATGGGGTTGCGAGTTTTAATCTCGCCTCGGTTTCAAATTTTTTAAGACGCATTTTTCCTTTAATATATTTTCAGATAGCCCAGTGCAGGCCACGTAGTGTAAAAATACTGAAAAAACCATTGTGACTAGTACTTATTAAAATTATGCACTAGCCAGATTGACAAGAACATTCCGAATTTTTTTAATAAGTACTAAAATAATAGTACATTACGATATAAGTGTGGTAAATTGATCTTTGCATAGAGGCGGTTTATGACGCGCGAGCGGTAGCGAGCGTGTCATGAACGTGTCGAGAAGCGATCAATTCCACACGTATATCGTACGACGTTTTTTATCACAGTTGCGAATAAAAGAAAACAAAATAATAATTAACAAAATATTTGTGATAAGTCTATGTTTACATTTTTTTAAGGCAGATTTTTTTGTTAATTATGCTCTGGAAAGGCAGGCTAAAGACTTTTAACCTATACATCCTCGTCTGACATACAATATTTTTTGGGGTTTTTTTCTATTTGTTTTGCGTCGGGGGTTAAGAACAAAATACAATGGTACGGAAAAACAATATACTTAAGTAAAGAAAAAACAAAAAATAAACAACTCAATTTTTAATTGTTTTCTAAGTCATTATCACGTAAAATTTTCGTTCGTAAACCGACTTTAGAGACAACCATTTTTGCTAGCTAAAAACTCTTTGGTATCTACCTTTTTTATACATCAAAACAGTATAACCCAGATTAAGAATGTTTCACCTACCTAACATGTAATTAGCAGTAAGATACGTATTAAACTTATCGGGATAACTTTACAGCACTAGTTAACAAATCTAAAACGCACGCGTGCATAATATGTTGGATTATGAGCCTAAAAGCCGTTGAATAAGATCCACTTTATGAGCAACTGTGATAAAAAGACTATTTTTGTAAAAAAATTGCCATCTGGCTTAAACTGTCAAAGTGTCAAACTGATTAAATAATATGAACCGTGTGGTTATTGAAATAGAATTTAATTTTAGATTACACGTTATATGCATTTAAATTAGTTATGCAGCTGCTTTTAAACTTTATTAAGTTATATACAAAGGTTGCCTGGAAGAGATCGCTTTGAGCGATAAGGCCGCCGTTTGTAGCACTAAGACTTATGCTTTATTTTTATTTAATGTTATTTGAAAATGGTGTTACAATAAAGAATTTATCTATCTATCTATCGACTCTATACATTGTTGTCAGAAAGCTAAAATTTAGTTATAAACTATGTCAACAGAAATGATTGATTATTTTTCGAGTCTGACTCGCACTTGGCCGGTTTTTATGATTGGACACTCTTACATATATATTTCTGCGATTGGGCGGGCAAGTATACTTTTGGCCATATTATCCTATTTCTACTAATATTATAAATGTGATAGTTTGTGTGTGTGTATATGTTTGTTACTCCTTCGGAACTCGGTATCTAGAGAGCTGGAGACCTGGATTAACACATAGGCTACTTTTTATCCCAATATTCCCAAGGGATCGGAACTTACGCGGGCGAAACTGCGGGGTGCAGCTAGTTATTTATAATGAGTAATTTTAATGTTTGGTTAATTTTAACGTTGGCCATAATATACCAATAATTGGTCATTTTTAATGGCTGATCAATTTTATCATGTGTCATTTAAATGGTTGGTAATGTTTTCAGTTGGTAAACTTTATTATTGGCTTTTGGACATTAATCGTGTAAAGGTCAAAAATTTATTGACAAGTCTAGATTCATAAAGTCAAGATTTTGCAGTTCTGCTGCACAAGTGGCTATTAAAGAAGAGCGCTGTTGACCTAGGGGTAGATACCTTGACTTTCATTACGAAGGTCGTTGGTTCGAATCATATTATCATTGCTCTTATACGGTGAAGGAAAACATAGCGATGAAACACGCGGATTAAGTTGACTCTAAACGTACCTATCATTTTTAATTTTTTATTTAAGAGTTTTGCCCGCGTAAAAGTTGAACATGGACCAAGGAATCACGTTTTTCACCCCCTCAAGAGTAAAACTTTGATAAATCCTTTCTTATCGGATGCCGTCACACAAAGAACACACCCTCCAAGTTTCAGGTCTCTACGATCAGCGGTTTAGGCTGTGCGTTGATCCGTCAGTCAGGACACGGATTTTATATGTATAGATAGGTCATCGTTTGACCCCTATCAAACCCGCCTGATGATAAATGTCGATGCGGTCTAAGATGCAGCACACTTTCCTCGAAGATGCCTGTTCACTCGCGACTTGAAGACCCCCAAATTGTACACGTCAGACGTAGAGTGATGGTTCAGGTGCTGGGCAAGCTTACTGTATCTAATACATGTCCTAGGTACACCAGCGCCGTGAATACCATGAATAATGGCACACCTCTGTAGTTAGCCGAAGAAGGTCACTTTATGCACTCTCATCATATCAGCCTATACACGTCCACTGCTGGATATAGGCCTCCCCCATACGACGCCACAAACAGCTGTCCTGAGCCGCCTCCATTCACCGACTACCCACGACCGCTACAATGTCGTCGGTCCACCGGGCAGCTGGTTTCCCAACACTCCGTTTCGCGTCGCATCGCAGCCGCCACTCGAGAACCTTTACTATCCAGTGCACTTATGCACTTTAATGGTGTTCAAATATAGTTTATATCCCGCCATCTTTAGTTAAAACTACGGTTAAATAAGAGTCACTAAAAGGTTTTTAAAAAACTTGATATTAGTGACAAAATAACAAGAAAATAAACAAATATATTGTTTTTTTCAGATTGACAATAAAACAAATATTAATTTAGGTAGTTTTACCTATTTTTACAAAATTATAGTTTTTAATCAAAGTGGTGGTTGGCCCTTATTACCCGCGGGTATCTTAGTTTAAAGTATTAGTAATAGGTATAAGTGTAGGTAGTTACTAGTTACCTACAATTCGTGGTCGCATTTTGGTTTAGTCGGGAATGCCACCCGCCCTCGCCCGCATTGCTCGCAATTTCATCGTTTGTCTTTGTCTTATACGTTTAAGCCGCACTTATAAGACTAGATAGAATAGGTACATCTATTTTATAAGATCTGCCTCATTTGTCAGTGATTGATTTAAGGTCCCATCTAAACACGTCTCTATAAAGGGCATGACAACTGGAGATTTATGAATATTTTTTTGTTATTTTACTTATACGTTGTTTGTGTTTCAATAAAAGTAACTTTTACTATAGTTATTTACGAATATTAAAGCTAAAGTAATAAAATTCTAGTAGTAATAAAAGCTAAAATTGCGGGTAAGCAGCAAAGTAAACATTGTTGTGATTCGGCTCCCGGAATTTAATCGATTTCTCCGGAATTACGAGATAGTTTAAAGTGAAAATTCACGGACACAAGCATCTAACCAAAAGGCTCCCTCACGAATGTGGACATTGGACAAAACTGAGCGAGTGTAGTGAAAATAACGAAACATTGAAAGCGACTTGGTGCGGTACAAACAACTATAAAAACTTCAAAATCAACCACAAACATCAAAGACAGTGATAAAGAGTGTTAAAAACAGTGATACTAAAGTGCAGCAATAACAAACAGTGCCTATTGACTAGTTTTAACTTCAGTGATCATCCAAGATAACCTCAAAGTAATATCACAACACAAGTCATTGATTTTATTGATTCATTTGAAAACAACGACATCTACCGTTGAATAGCGGAACGTCTCCACTAGAAAGACAAAGGTTCTAGTTTTAAGAATCGTTCAAGAATCAAACAATAAATCGCTAATATCAAAATGGCCCAAAACATGGAAAAACTTCTACACGAACTGAGACTCAAGATTGTCAGTGATCTGAATATCACACTCGGCGATCAAGAGGAAAGAATTACTACAAAAATAAATGAAAACATAGATCAAAAATTCTCTTATGTACAAAATCAAATAGAAAATATTAACCAGACCAACGAAAATCAAGAAAAAAGGTTGACAATAATAGAGAAACAGATAAGAGTGAGAAATCTTTTATTTTTCGGCGTAGAAGAAGGGGAAAAATCATACGAAGAATTAGAAGAAAAAGTCTTACTTGTGACAAATAAAATAGGCGTGACATGCTACAAAACTGAGCTAGAAATAGTAAGGAGAATGGGCAAACTCGATGAAAATAGAATAAGACCCATCAACGTAACTTTCACAACGTTCGGCAAAAAACTCAATATTCTCAAAAACAAAAGTAACCTTGGGAACTCACAAATCTATATAAAAGAAGATTTCCCGCCACAAGTCATGGAAAAACGAAGATTACTACAAACCCAACTACAGAAAGAAAGGAACGAAGGAAAAATAGCGTATCTTAAATACGATAAATTAATTGTAAAGGACGAAAAAAAAGAAGGAAACAAGAACTCTAAAAAAAGAGAGTTAGAGGTAACACCCCCGCAAACTGGAATCTCATCCAACAGCAAAACACTGACAAAATACCAGAAAGCTAAGAAGAATAAAGTGAATATCTCGACAAACCAGACCTCTATAAGAACCTTCATAACGAAAACCACTCCTAAAAATCTCTCACCAGCAACCGAAAACGCCGACTCAAGCAACGACGAATAGCAATTAACGCCTCCTCACATCACCCAGCGCCCGAACAGAACAAAACAAAGAAAATCAACTAAACCTCCCCCAGAATGGCCGGTCACCACGGGGGCAGTAGACCAAAACCCTCCATCAACACACAAAACTACTTCAAATAAGAAAATTTACATAGCAACTTTTAACACAAGAACACTAGCAAACGAAATAAGATTAACAGAACTAGAACACGCTCTCTCATTAATAAAATGGGATATTATTGGAATATGCGAAACCCGCAGAAAAGGATACAAAGTAGAAGACAGGGATGAGTATCGACTATACCTAAATGGAAACAAGCACAAGAAAGGAAGAAACGGAGTAGGCTTTCTTGTTAAACAAGACAGCCATATAATAATACAAGACTTCATAGGAATCTCAGATAGAGTAGCTCTTCTACATCTCACTATATACAACATGAAATACACTATAATTCAAACCTATGCCCCCACCTCGAGCTCACAAGAAAAAGATCTAGAAAAGTTTTACAAACACCTTCAAAAAGCTGTAGACATGAGCAACAAGAACATCATTCTACTAGGAGATATGAACGCAAAAATTGGAAAACCTAAGAAAGAAGAAAACAGAGTGATGGGAAAATATGGATATGGAAGAAGAAACAAGAGAGGAGAAAAATTCATTCAATTCTGTATACAACACAATTTAAAAATAACAAATACAATGTTCAATAAATCTCCCAAACTGAGATGGACATGGAGATCACCGGACGATGAAACTAAGAACGAAATAGACTTTATAGCAACGAACACACCTAATATAATAGAGAATATCAATGTTCTTAACAACTTCAAACATCCAAGTGACCACCGACTTGTTAGAGCCACTATAAACATCAGCCCAAACAAACCACGATCACGAGCTACTTTCAATACAAATCCAAAGAAACATATAAACCACGAGCAATATAAGTCTGAATTAGAAAAATACGAAGAAACAGAAACCCTTCCCATGCAAGACTACTACAACAAAATAGAAAAAACTATACTAGACAGCTGTAGGAGAGCTAGTGTTAGCCAGAAAACAATAAAAAATCAAACCATAATTACTGAAGAAATTAAAAAATTAATAGAGCAAAGACATTTATTAAAAAATAAAGAAAAGAAAACGAAAGTTGAGAAAAAAGAACTTAGTAAACTACACAAAGAAATATATAAAAAGATCAAGAGCAACACACAATCACATAGAAGAAACATATTAGAAAAACACCTTGAAAGCACAGGAGCTGTGAAAAAAGCCTACAAACAGTTATTAAAAACAAAACAACTTATGAATCAACTAGAAAGCGAATCCGGAGAACTAATGACAAACAGAGATGACGTGATGACTATTGCTACTAACTTCTACGCAAAACTCTACAAGTGCGAAAACAATACAACACATATACAACCCACAGCAATAAATACAGACCCCATACTACCGTTTATGGAAAACGAAATAGAACGCGCAATAAGCAAGCTAAAGATGGAGAAAAGCCCAGGTCCAGACGGGATAACAAACGAGATGTTGACTAAAGGGAAAGAGACTCTAACGAAACCACTTACAAAACTTTTCAACATTATACTACATGACAAACAAATACCTAAGCAGTGGACTGGTTCGAATATAATTCTACTGTTTAAAAAGGGAGACCGTAAACTTATTAGTAACTACAGACCCATAAGTCTTATGTCCTGCATTTATAAACTATTTGCTGCGACATTATTACACCGCCTGACAAAAATTCTCGACAAGGAACAGCCAATCGAACAAGCAGGATTTGTACGATCTTTCTCCACCATAGACCACATACAAACTCTAAAAACCATAATCGAAAAATACCAAGAATACGATAAACCGCTATACATATGCTTCATAGACTATCGGAAAGCCTTCGATTCAATTTCACATAACTCAATATGGCAAGCTCTGTCACATCAAGGAGTTAACGAAGAGTACATCGAACTGATAAAAACTATTTACAAAAACAGTACATCTAGAGTTATGTTTGACAAACCAGGACCGAGCTTCAACATAGAGAGAGGGGTGAAACAAGGCGACCCGATGTCACCAAAGCTTTTTATAAGCGTACTAGAACAAGTATTCAGAGAACTGAAATGGGAGAGCAAGGGGCTGAAAATACATGGAAAGTATCTGTCACACTTGAGATTTGCAGACGACATAGTGCTACTTTCAGAGAGTCCGCAGGAAATGCTTTCAATGGTAACATCCCTCTGTTTACAAAGTAGTAAGATCGGACTAGAAATTAATGAAGACAAATCAAAAATGATGTCAAACAGAGAGAAGACTCCAATGACCTTGCAATCCTCAAACCTCGAATATGTCGATGAATACGTTTACTTGGGCCACCTTATCACCTTTAGAGCATGCACAGAGAGAGAGATCGACAGAAGAACCAAATCTACTTGGAACAAGTACTGGGCAATGAAAGAGATCTTCAAAAGCAAATTACCAGTAAAACTGAAAACTAAAGCCATGGAGATGTGTCTACTACCCTGCCTAACTTACGCTAGCCAGACATGGACGTTAACAAAAGAAAACCTAGAGAAGATAAAGGTATGTCAAAGAGGCATAGAAAGAAGCTTTCTAAACATAAAACTAAGAGACAAAGTAAGAAATAGCACTATTAGAGAAAGAACAAAAGCTAAAGACGTAGCACAAAAAGTTTTACACCTAAAGTGGAAATGGGCAGGCCATGTTCAAAGACACAACGACGACAGATGGACAAAAACAATCCTTAACTGGCACCCGTTAGACAAAAAGAGAAGAAGAGGAAGACCATGCAAACGATGGAGTGACGACATAACAAAGACGGTGGGCCAGACATGGAGTAGAGTCGCTAGAGATAGACTGAAATGGAGACAGGTGGAGGAGGCTTTTACCGCGGAAGCGGTCCCTACACAAAACTAACAAATACTAACCTAACCAGATAAATACATAAGAATAATATACATACTTACCAATAAAACTAACAAACAACACTAACATTTAATTACTTATAAACTAACCCACACATAACACTACATAAAATAAATATATAAAAAATAAAAGATTAAAAAAAAAAAATACAATTACCTACCTAAGATAGATATAAGTACAAACAAATGTTGTGTAAGGGAACAATAAAGCTATTTTATTTTATTTTATTTTATTTATTTATTAATAAAATTCTAAGTTATTAATGTATTAAAATCTAAAAATGGCCAAGTTCGAAATCGAAGTTGCCATTCTAGGACATATTTTTTCAACTAAAACCATAATGATGTTGTTTCTTTCCAAATTAAGGGGTAAATCTCATTCAGGAATTCATAATAAATAATAACTTTTATTTTAATTTTTTTTAATTAATGACATATTATTATGAAACTTTAGTCTCAGACAAATTAAAAAAAACTTGAGGGGTGTCAAGGGACACCCGGATGGAACGAAGTTTTTTTCGATTAATTATTGAAGGAATTGTATTAGAATCAAAAAGTGTCTTTACTACTTTTGGTCTTAATTTTTTCCGTCTAGCCGCCTTTTGCAACGCGCCATAAGGAACTTCGTTCCTAAAACTTAATTTATTGTGAATATTATAAGGGTTCCGTTTTTTCCTTTCGATGTACGGAACCCTAAAAATGGTTAAACATATTTTTTAATTTATTCAGTTAAGAATAATCAGAACATTCGGCTTTCAGATAAAAAAAACCACAAATCGGATAATTTATTTCAAAGCTACGATCAGTTTAGACAGAATAAACTCCTCTTCCATTCAGTCCCGAACGAACAAAAAAAACTCCTATTTAAAAACTCCATTTTTGACAGGCAAACAAACGAAAGCAACTTGAATAAAAGCTTCTAAAAAAGCCGCAATACTTATTATGGCCATAAAATACTTTTTCTTAGCAATATTTGAAACAAGAAGTTTCGTTACCGTTTTACATAATGAATGAATGAATGATGGAACGCTTTGTGCCAAATGGAATATAGCCGATGTATGTAAATGACTTACACAGTTCGAATTCAATTGAAAGCTCTTACAATAAGTAAATGCTTCGGAGCTTTTTGAGGGAAAACCGATATTTTAACACTTACGGGGAAGTGTTGTTTGTGTTTTTGCGTGACTTAGAAGACATTCAGAGTTCGAAGACTAAGTAATAAAACATCATCCGTGCACGAATGGCAGAAAACATCTTAACTAAAAGTAATCTTCAATTCTTAAGAATTTATGTGCGTTAATTGATATTGCTCTTACGGTGAAGGAAAATAGATGAAACCCTCGGCTTAGTTAGTCCTTTGGACTCGATCGCCTTTTTAGAGCAGGCAAAGAGTTCATTATATGTCCATTCAGCCTCGTTATCACTCGTCGACTTATAATAGTCATAGATAACTTTTCGAATTTCGAACTATTCCTTTTTAGGGTTTCGTAGTCCCAACAAGGAACCATTACAGTTTCGCCAAGTTCGAAATTTAAATATTGTGACGGACATCTACAGAACCCTATACGGTGCGTGGTCCGACACGCACTTGTTTTTATTAAGCCTATATAGTGGGAAAGGTGTTTTTTTCTATTATATCCTGATTTATCCATTAACGTAAGTAATTAATCTAAACAGAAACAAAAGGCGATCTAAACAAACAAAAGAATATTTGAACAGTGTATAGTTCTGTTGTGTCCTTAGATTTAAGTATGTACCTATTCGAGGTTATGTCTAAAAACCGGCCAAGTGCGATTTGGACTCACGCTTGAAGGGTTCCGTACCATGTTGTATGGGAAGCCCCCTTAAATATTTTTTATCTGTGAAAATTTTAACTGTTTAGCTATCACGGTTTGAGATACAGTCTGGTGACAAACAGACGGACAGTGGAGTCTTAGTAATAGGTTCCCGTTTTCACCCTTTGTGTACGGAATCCTAAATAGAAATACCTAACTCGAGAAACATAAATGGGGTTTATCTGATTATTTGAACGCATGTCACCTAGAGCCATGGCAGATGTAGGTACCAAGACCAATTATTTTACTTGGATAACTTTTACTTTATTTGGAAAACAAGGCTGAAAATATGTTTATAATAAAACTATTTAACTACATAGTAAGTACCTATCCTTATTTCTTAAGTCAAAATTATGCATATTGCTATTTTGCGAAAAATATCCGGATTTTTTGAAAATTAATATACCTGGTAATTAAATTGGCCTTCAAAGCCTAAACTGTTCTTCAAGGCAAAACTGTGAGGCAAAACTGGTCTTCAAAACTGTGAGAGATTTCCAGTGAAGGCGACGGAAAGGTGAAATTTGCAGAAGTCTATAAAATTAGCTATTTACTTTAATTTACCATAAGTAAATCTGCAATAATTAATCGATACGAAAAATTACTATGATTATTATTAACAGGTTCGATTGCTGGCTAGGGTAATTACTTTTCCAAAACTCTAATGATGCACTTTTATTTTTTGTCAAAATCGAGCACGCAGCTCCTTTCAGTGTTTTTTGCTATCTCTCAGAGTTTAAGAAATGGCACTGAATGCTAATTTAAAAAAAAATCATCCTGTATACAAAATATCAAACATCAAAACTCTATACCGTAAACAAATACCAATGTTTTTATACAATTCAGGGTTTTTCAATTTGACCCAAACAATAACCCTACAAAAACATGCCCATTTAAATGACAACAGCGTTTCTTTATTTTTCAAAAAACATGTTGTATTCGAGCAGAAATTGGGACAAAATAAAAATGTTTGTTCGATTTACATTTGTGAGGTTAAAAAGTTTAACTTGGCGTCGGTTTATATTTCTACTCTGGATTTCGAGAAATTGGCGCGGTTTTAAGACTCAGATATATTTTTTTATTTCTTCTGGCTTCGCACGGGTAGCAGAGGATATATAAATAAATCAATTCATATAAAAGCAAGATTTATCATGAAATTTCTGAAACTACAAACGCTTCGAGTCTGAAACTTCGGATGGGGATTCTATTCGGATAGTAGGCGAGCAATAAAATGATTTTTAGGAATTCAACCTCTAACGGGTAAAAAAGGGACTTTAGACAACAGGTAAATGCCGCGGTGCATTTTAGAGACCCTAATAATCACAACGAACTTCTAAAGCGTCTCAGCTTGACGCTGGCTACATGCACAAGTCGTGCAAAGCCAAAACTAAAAAAAATCTAAACAAAAGGTTTAAACTTTCAACAATTTTCGTAAAGGATTCAAGTTTTTTCATTTAATGGAAAGTCATTTGACTCTCTATGATTAGTGAATGAATTACAAGCGTCGCTTTTTACACACAGCTTAGAAAATCTGTCTCAAAGTTTTTTAAAATACATTTAAATCAGTGAATCTTTTATTTAAAATACTTTTGAAAGAAGAAAACCGAAGAGATTGCAAAACAAACGTCTAAAAACCTTTTAGTCTGGGTAACTATTAAAAAATTCACGACTGTAAATGTGGCTATTTATTCAGTATTCCGCTAGATGGCGCTGGGGTGAAGGAGTAGTAAAAGTTTTTACACAGAATCATTTAGTACCAAATTGGGAATATTATATTTGTACCTACCTATTTAATTGACGTATATATTTTATTTTAGTCACAAAGGAATAAAATATTATTTTTTCAATAATTTAATAATAAAAATCAAAATTAATTAAAAAACCTAAAATTAAAAAGTCCAAAAGAGGAAAAAAAAATCCTTTTGGAAATTAAAAGCTAAAACTAGTAATTTTTAAAACTTAAAAATAAATAAAAAATTCTAAATAAAATACAATTTTAATTGTTTTACTTCTTACAGCTAACATATCCCAGGATCATAAAATGGTTTTCCCATACCTAACCATAAGAAAAAAAGATGTTCTGTCCTCTCTCTCAATAAAATAGATCACTATCATCTTTAACTAAATCAAAGTAGCCTAGATTAATAACATCTACTCCTCTAATAGCAAGGGATAATTTGGGGGTATAGAATCTACGAAGTAGCTGGGGTCAATTCCTTTGGTAGTAAAGTCAGCGTTCAACTGCGCGCGGCATAATTGACCTCGCCAGTCTTACTACTTACTAGTTCAAAGCAACAGGGTTCAGGGGACATAGTGGAAGGTGCAGTGGGGCAACCAAAATTAAGACGTCACTTTAAAAAAAAAATTGAATTATTTTTAAATTAAACCAGCTCTTTGGAAGTCGTGGTTTCAAAACGAACCAAATTTTTTTATTGAAAAATCTTCAACTTGTAATTTTAGAAACTTTAGTCTTGTGGTTTTGCTTCCGATTAAAGGTATCTACTAGGTATACTGAAGTATAAAAATAATGCTACAATAATTATTATAAAGACTAGGTACTTATATAAAATATTTATGGCGATGTGAGGAATGTCCTGCAATATTTATTTTATTTATTTAAAAGTAACTTTAAAAGTAAAAGACATTTTTCTCATACATACAATGGATTTATCATTTTACTCCTTTTGATAGTGATTGTAGTGGTCTACCAGGTTGAGGTTTTTACTTTCCCTATATGTTTACGTTTTTAAAATACCACCCCACCTATTTACACCTATTAACTTTGTCTTCATCTATTTTGAAATACTATTCAACGGATCATCATCATATCAGCTACAACATATTCACTGCTGAACACAGGCCTCCCCCAAAGACTTCCAGAGTGATCGGTCGCATGCTCTCTGCGTCCAACGACTTCCAACGGATACAAAAAAATAAGGCGTTTATTTACACAATAGATCTTAGTTTACCTACCTATAGATCTTAGACTAATTTATGAAACGTATACTTATAATATTTCTGTTTTATGATCATTTTAATTTGAGAGTTATATTATATAACATTATACATTAGGTATTTAGGTATCCTGAACAATATTAACGATTTATAGAAAAACAGTCTAAGACACACGTGTGAGCCTATAAATTTATTTGTTTAATTATTATGTCTAACATCTGCATAAGTTCACTGCAGATGTGTCTAACATATTATTTTTATTTATAATTTGTTAAGATCGATAATTCGATGCTGTTATAGGCAACATATTCACGAGACTGTACTGAAGTTAATTTGTGCAGTATCAAAATATCAAGCGCCATAAAATAAAAACAAAATTTCATGGTAAATATCCTTTAGTAGCTCATTATAATATAAATGACTGATTATCATAAATGGACATTTACTTATATTTTGTTTTACGAATTAAGATTCGTAAGCGCGACTGTTGGTATTAAATAACATCAATAATCCTAACCCAAGCAGATAACAAAAATCCAACGCGACTCTATCGCGAGAGCAGAAATGTTCGATAGAAGCCGAACATTAGTGATGCGTTGGCCCGCTCGCTTGGACTACCAGTGATGGTTTAAAATCAATGCTTTAGCCGCTCACGTTCCTGTTACCCTCTTGCTCAGCTAATTCGAGTGGCCCAGTCTGAGAGTTGGCGAGTCTCCGCTGGCCATTTTTACGTTTATGTGAGACACATTTAACCCAAGCAGTTAATAGACTTAGCATTCGTCTCAACAGCAGCTACATATTAAACCAAATATTATAGAAAAAATTCAATAAATTTCCAACCAATAGGTACCAACTTCATTCATATTCAGATGTCGACGTCAGCTACCCGTTTAATTTCAACTTAGCCGCGCGCTGTATTAGTATGCAAACGTCAGACCGGTGTCTTATACAGGGTTATTGGTTGAAAGGAAATGCAGCGCGGGATGGTATTCGACTTTGCGATCGATCTGGAAGTCTTTGGGGAGGCCTATGTTTAGCAGTGGAAGTCCTGTGGCTGATATGATGATGCTAAAAGAAAGCGGTTGAGTGCTACTTTCGTAAACCATAACTTTTGTTTTGAAAATTCGAAACATTTTCTAATATTTAAAGGTCACGTTTACCCGAAAATAAATAGATAAAATAGGATAATGTTCATCTGAACAATAATAGACAAGGAATTCATTAAAGATTTACCTAATATAAGTAAGCAATATGTGTAGGTATAAACACTCTAAAGGTATTCAAGGATCTCAGAGTTCTACACTAAGAAAACATTGCATAAGGCAAAAAACAGCTGATATTCGAATTACAATACTTCGAAAATTAATAAAAAATATATATGCTACTCGACTAATTGAAAACCTCCTTTTTGTTTTTTTTTTAATTCCAAAAGTCATAGAAAAAAATATTATAATTAAATAATAACAATTTTGTAATAATATTATTATCTTCAATAAACACTCTAATAAAAGTCATGGAATAAAAGTTGATTATAGACGCACAGAAGTAGCCCTGAACCTGTTTCTTATAAGACAATAACCCTGTATACGGTATCGCGTCCCCGACGTTGTCCTACTGTGTTGTAATTATACTGTGGCGATGCAGTAAGCCGGAATTATCCCCTGAATCCTTGATCTCCGGTCTCTGTTTCCTAGATTATGGGGGGTTAAGTTACATTTCTGATTTAGATTGAATACGTACAGTTAGATTGGTGATTGTTTTCATAAAAATACGGTAAAATATAAATATAATAAATATTGCAGGACATTCCACACATCGCCATCTAGCCCCAAGCTAAGTTATTAGACTTGTGTTATGGGTGCTAGACAACGGATATACTACTTTATATACTTTTCTTTTGTAAATATATACTTATAATATATGGAAACAACCAGACCACAGACAAATATCTAAGCATAAATAATTGTCTGAGGCGGGAATCGAACCCGCAACCCTGTCTTTGGCAGTCCGGCATGGTGACCATTGTGCCAACTGGGTTGTCATACTATATCAATATAGCGGGTAATGAGGGCTATTAATTGTTTTTCATATTGACAGTAAAGCAATTATTTATCTAATCATCTGTTATATATAGGTACGTGACGAGTTAAGAACTACTTCATTTTTTT
This sequence comes from Idaea straminata, assembly GCA_951213275.1. Taxonomy (NCBI): domain Eukaryota; kingdom Metazoa; phylum Arthropoda; class Insecta; order Lepidoptera; family Geometridae; genus Idaea; species Idaea straminata. Next base: position 10,441,784 of record OX577867.1, on the reverse strand, counting down.
AAGCCGGTTAATGAGGTATTAGTGCTAACTGAAATTTTATTATTGTAAAATTGTAAACATATCTTTTGGATAAAGTAATTCTACTTCCTACTAATATTATAAATGTTAAAGTTTGTGTGTGCGTGCGTGCGTGTGTGTGTATGTTTGTTTGTTACTCCTTCACGCAAAATTACTGAACTGATCGTGATGAAACTAGGGATCTAGATAGCTGGAGACCTGGACTAACACAAAGGCTACTTTTTATCCCGATATTGTTACGGGATCGGAACTTACGCGGGTGAAACCCCGGGGCGCAGCTATTATTTTAATATTTTATACGGGCCTCTACCCGCGCCTTCGCAAACCATTCCCCCTCTTGGAGGTGGAATTCCGAAAAACCCTTTCTTAGTGGATATCTACAGTTTACAAAGAACACGCACTCCAATTTCATATCTCTCAAGAATCAGTAGTTTGATCTGTATGTTGATGTATCAGCCACTCACTCAGTCAGGAATTTGAATTTATACTAGGTTATTGGTAATTATACTAGTAAGTCGTTGTAAGTACGCGGGTGAAACCGCGAGGCATAACAAGTACTACCGTTGAGGGCTACTGCTGTGCACCTAAAAGTCAATTTTTGTTCTACGACTTTTGGAAATTTGAACATTTTTTTGAAAATTTTGAGGTTAACCTGAAAATCAGCTGTTCCATAAACGTAGAGGTCATTAACCATAAAATTTTACCTATTTTTTAAAGTTTTATCTAATGTTCTTAGTCTAAACGACCTTTGTTTTAAAAAATCAGCTGTTTTTCGAATTTACATAACCACAAAAGTTACTTTTTTTTTTAATTTCCAAAAGTCGTAGAACAAAAGTTGTTTGTTATGGTGCCCAGAAGTAGCCTTCAATGGCTTGCTAGTATAATGACCAATAACCCTGTATAGGTTTGGTAAATTAATAAGGTAGAAAAAGCATTAAGATTCACAATTCAAAGTTCACACAATCAGGCAACAAAAATGAAAGAGATTTTAAAACTGTTATTAAAGTTGAAAACATTTGAATATTAGCAACTTTAGAGCTTTACAGTTGGGTTTCCACCTTTGTTACCGACTGCACTATTGAAACAAATCGTTCACTCACGTATCGATACATTGATGGCCGCCATTCAACAATATAAACAGTGAAAATCTAAGCAAAGGTTCCTGTTTAAACCCACCGCGCCGCTAAATTAGATTGATTTCAGGAATAAATCGCCATTGGGCCCAGATAAGCTCGAATAAACCCGAATAGACGGTACCCTCAATTTGTTATAGCCCTCTATCCCTTTAAATGGGTCACTCGTTCGGATACAGCGACTGTTTTATATGCATATGCAACTATACTATGTATCAAAATGTCACAGTTTTTTGACGTGATAACGTCTAATAAATCCCTTCGGCCGCATACGAAACCGGAGGTTCGTAACCAGTTACCAAAGAAGAAAAAATCGTACTTTCGTACGAAACCAGTTTCTTGACAAGAGGTTTTTTCCTAACACGAAAACCGGTTACGAAATAGGAAAGCAATAATTAATGAGTTGCGAGACAGCACTTTTTTTTCTAAATTGATGAAAACTTGCATTCAGAAAAAAGATGACGTCATGCGTCCCGTTCCGGGAACGCGTCAAGTTATTGACAAGGTAACCATGGCAACGTATTATCGTTGCTGTTGCCACATGATTAAACAAGAACCAGGATTGTAAGGTATGAAACCTTATGAAACCAACGCTCTGTGATAAGTACACTACAACAAGCTTGACGCGCGTGTGTGCGTGACTGGGCTTGTGTTATAGTGACAAGTGACGAATGGAATACTTATATAAAGGAAAGCTAAAGGAAAACGAATATCAAGGAAATAACAAAAAACCTAAATTTTTCATCGTTTTCTTATGACGTTATCACATAAAAATATCGTCCGTAAGCCGACTTTGCAGACAACCATTTTTTTATTTATTAAACCTACGTTGTCCCACGGCATGACAAAGGTCTCCGTCATATGTTTCCAAGCCTGTCGGTCCCGGGCTATGTTGGGCTAGTCTTCATCGAATGCATTCAGATCATCACGCAATCTTTTACAGGGTCTAGCACAGCTATGATTGCGCGTGTCAGAGGTACTGCCTTTAAATTATATCTGGCCAATATTGAGGCACAGCTACGGCAGCATCATTGACATCATTAAGGTCTTCCAACGTGCAGGTGTTGGGGCACGGTGGACCCTACAGTCACAGCGGTCCTCCGAAGTGCAATGGAACCCCATCGGTTTATATTTTGTCTCTAGCAGTTTTCGTTTTTTATAATAAAGAATACTTGCGCAAATTCGCAGGAAAAACATACGCTTCGTGGCAAAAAGCTTATGATTGTCTCAGATAATACGGCGATGCAGGGTATCCTTAAAATTCAGTAGTTCTAAAGATTATCCAACTAAAATATACAAACACAAATACAGTACGTACAGTCTGTTTATATGTGTACCTATTTCCATATATTTCGATTTCTTTTCTACCTAAAAACTTTGTTTTTTATTTCACAAATACGAAACCAAAACGTTACCTCTACTATTTCAAAGTTGTAACCGTGAACTCAATGACTATCAAAATATGGATTCAGCAAACGTTTGTCATTCAGGGCTCGATTCTACTACCTCGGTAACAAAAATGCGTGAGTTTAGAAGCGAAGTCACATCAGAACAATATCTCACATGTTATTATGTGAACAGGTATCTTCTAGAAAACCGTGTTACGTGACGTACCAGGCAGCTGTGATAATGGTCAACTCCCAATGTACCTATCCGGATCCGCGAGGCGCTCCGATCTAATTTTAAATTAGCGCCCGACGTCTCCTCTATTCCAGGGTTTTCCACAGACGTGAAAAAGTTCTTGACCGTCGGGAACAGAGGATCCGTTAGGGGAGCCGATAGGCATGAATCGGCCAAACGCTGATAATTCGTAAAAAATATGTACCGTTAGAGCAATGTTAATTACGCACGCAAATGCCGTGGCTTTTTGTTGTCTCCAAGCTCTTTCTTCTGGAGACGTTGACAAGACTGGGATACTAGGTACTGGGTAAGCCTACTCCATATAATACATGTCCCAGGCACTACAGCATCATCTACATTAGATGTAAAGGCCAATATTGTTATTATAGATCTTTCAGTTGATTTCTTTATCCGTTCACTTTATGAGCAACACCACTTGTTTATTGAGCTATATTGAACTAGTTTTTGAGAATTCATCATTGTTTGCTAGAATCTATAGTATTTTTTTATTTTAAATTATTAGTTATCGAGATGTAGTCGTAAAGCTTCCTAAACCACTATTATTTTTATAACATTTCTCGAACTACATTATAAATCCGAAAGTTTGTTAATTTATTTTTACGTTTGTTCTCTCTTCACGGTCAAACGACTCAACTTTTTCGGTCGGGACTTACGCGGGTGAAACCGCGAGGCGTAGCTAGTTTTATGATGAAACCCGCGGCTTAGTTGGCTCCAGAAGTATTGACAAGTTCTCTCCTCTGGACATGGTTGACTAAGCTGAGAAGGTAGTAGGTGCTGGGCAAGCCTACTCCGTCGTCACGCAAAAAGGACCCAATTAAAAAGGGTCCAATGGCGGAAAACATTCCGTATACAAGTACAAGTACATGATCCTTATTATTTTTTTTATGCTTTTATTATTATTAGTTTTTTATGCTTTTAACTCTCAGTAGAATCGGTCTCTCAACTCGCGTGCCATACCGCAATACAAGTTCACAAAGTCTTCGGTTACAGCAACTGTCAGTCATTTTATGCGGCATATAGCTTGATGTATGCCTCATTTCAACTCGAGGTATAGTTCGTACCAGGACCGAGTAAATACCTACTTATCTACTAGATAGAGAGAGTTATAGTAAGATCTGAAATAAGCTACATAATATAGTATAGGATCCCTTTAAGAACGACCTTCACCTAGTTAGTTAATGGTTGAAAAGTATTTTATATCAAATTAAATAGGTCAATGAATATCTTGCAAATAGGTTGACTAAAAAACCAGTCCAGAAATATTAATTAATTAAAAAAAATATTTTAGTTATTTTACTGGTTTGGAAAATTATAGTCAGTCTAACGTTTGCATATTCTTTAAGCTACATACTTTCGAATGGTATGGAATTTGTCTAATAACCAAAACATTTAAATGAGGAAAAAAAATGTTAAATTATCATATTCTGGATTGAAACTTTTTAGCCGACCCATTTGCAATATTTAACCCATTTAATTTGATAAAAATACTTTTCATTTATTTTGACGACCCAGTTGGCACAATGGTCACCATGCCCGACTGCCAAATACAGGGTTGCGGGTTCGATTCCCGCCTCAATCAAGTATTTATGCTTAGATATTTGTCTGTGGTCTGGTTGTTTCTATGTATTATAAAATCAAAATCAAAATCAAAAATTTTTATTTCTTGGGATGCTTAATACAATTGCATATGGACCACTTGAAATCGACTTAAAAACTAAGTTAGGATGTATAAGTATATATTTACAAAAGAAAAGTATATAAGTAGTATATCCATTGTCTAGCACCCATAATACAAGTAACATAATACTAGTAACTTAGCTTGGGGCTAGATGGCGATGTGTGGAATGTCCCGCAATATTTATTTAATAGTTATTTTATTTATTTAATATTTATTTATTACCCAGCTCGGTGAAGTGTGTTCTTAAAGGGATCTTAGAGTATTAGGTATTCTCTCGAGGTTACAGTTTTAAGAACACACATTCCTAATTTTGCCATCTCTATTCTTTCGTCATACACGCAGGCAAGCTGATATGCGACACAGATGGTGGAAATTTCAGAAACCATCACTAAGCGTTCTGCCTCGTCATTCCTTATCCGTACAGCAAGGGAAGTTGCGAGTAAACAGGTATTTTCTAGACGCGTGTGTTACATCTTAGACCGCATTGTCACCATCAGGTAGGTGTGATAGGGTCAAATGCTGACCAATAATTTATATACAAAACATAATTAACAGTTTAAAGGACACGATTTTCTTTAAAACAATGAAGTACAAAAAGCGCTTAATAAATAATAAATAAATAAAATAAGTATTTATTCAGGCAACTTGACCCATACATAGAATTTTAACAAAGTTCACAATCACAATATTACGCAGTAGTCAATCAGGTCATACAATCAAATTAAATTCAACCAAACTAGACATATTTAGCACCTACTTAATAGTATGTCAAATTATAATTAAAATTAAATCAAAATTAAATGAAATATGTCATAAATAAATAAATTCAAATCAATAAAATTAAATACATTACAAAATTATATTAAAAAAAACATACAAATACTAAAAAAAATAGTCAACACGTTTACATCTAGCTTTAACCGGTTTAACTCAGATGAAACTAATTGCACTACAGAGTTTGGGGGATTCTGAAAAAGTGATATAATCATTTTCCTAAATACTGCTACCAATAACGGTGTTGCCACATCATGACAATTTCATAAAATCTACAGTAACTTAGAGTAATTTTCTCAAACTTTAAATTAAAATAATTCTATTAGTTTAGTGCATTTTTAAAATATTATTAGCCTTACATGATTTTTTTAATTTTTTTAATATCTAGTTTTTGTATCAACTACAGAAAAATAATTCTAATAAGAATTATTTCTGTATTTGTTTGTAAAATATTAACGATTTTCGATTGATTAGTTTTAACCAATTGCATTCGTTGAAACCTAACACAATTACACACCGATCTCTCGTCTTAAACATTCCAACATTAACACATTCAAATATCACCTTTTATTTCTGTCCGTATTACAAAATAGCTTCTGTAATACGTTGAAAGAAGACGGATGTGTGTTATATGACACCGGCTAATGATCCGACAAGTTGGGAACCATAATGTAGGTCACATACAATGACTGGCCGGACTGTTATTGTATCCCAATCTCGCCTGGACTCTACCTTAACACTTAATTTGAATTTTATGAACCTTTTGTTAGAGGCAAATAGGATGCTTTAGTAACTTAACTTGTGTAAAAGAAAATATACATTTTATTAGATTTTATTAATGCTATAGGTTCGGAACTATTGGACCGATTTTGATGAAACTTCTTCTGTAAAAGCTTTTTTATTGCTATGGGTTCTGGAGTTATCGTACCGATTTTGATTAAACTTTGTATTAGGATGCGTTGAATCCTTGGGAGTAACCTAGGCTACTTTTTACTTCGATCTTACGGCATCGGGACTTACGTGGGTAGAACTGTGGGATGCTACTAGTAATAATGTGTTTAGATTAATAAATGGAACTTTATTTTGCGGACAAACTTTACTAAACTATGATTTAAACAAACATATTATCTAGTATTGTGAAAATGTTGCTTGTAGCAGCATCAAAATAAAAATGATGCATGGTACTTCTAAATTCTGTTACAAAATTATTATAATTACCTACTAACTTGTGAATTTAGTTTGTTGTTGTTACCTTTTCACGATCAAACAGCTTGATCAATTTCGATTAAAATTTGTACAACACATAGGACATACTTTTTATTACTTTATCAGCAAGATCATTATGCAGGCAAAGTCGCAAGTGAAGAAAACTTTGCAATAAACACAAATAAAAATTTTAAATGTAAATAATCTAGGCCACCACTGCAGCCTGATAATATTCAAAGTCTTATTACGAAGGCATCCAGCCGCTCTTAATTACTATCTCAGGCAGCATTACTCACAAACTGAAAAACTTAACCTAAGAAACTTTGCTCGATTGTTATACAGTGAGTATGGACAATGGAACGCGTTGGGTAGGGGTTGTGGTGCGGGAGGGGTGTGATCTGAGGGTTCTATAGACGAGACGCATGGACTGCACGACAACCGCTTGGATACGTGTCGCTCAGCGGACAATGGGCATGTGTAGTCACCAGATAACTAAACCGTCAGCGTTAACGAAATACTTTACAGTGAAATAACACATCAGACGATGCTAGCTAAAATAATTTTCATTTTCTCTTCAAAATAAACATGAGTAACGATGATATGCTACAGACAGTGCTGCCAACGCTACGTCTTTTTACGTAGATCTACGACCTTTGGGCCTCTCCTGCAAACCTACGAACTTCAGTCATAGAATCTACGTATTTTCTATCAATTTGTAAAATACCGAAACTCATAGCTGAATGTGCATAAGTTCCTTTTAATTCTGACTAAAAGAGCTACTTTTGTTTTGTTGTTTTGATATCTATCAAATTTCGATTTAATTGAACACAACTGAGGAAATAAACGTAAGAAAGAACTATGTACAGTCCGTGTGCAGGTTAATTGCAGAGTTAAAACACTCATTTTATTCCTCTTCATTTCACTCAGACGTATATCTACGAACTTTTCTAATGGGGCCTACGCATTTTTTAAAATCCGAGTTGGCAACACTGGCTACAGAGCACCCTTTTTAATGGCAATAATTGCCTTAATAATATTTGAAGCTCGTTTAGCACCACCCAGGCGACAATTGCAGGATTATGGTTGGGTAACTGCCGAAGATGTGAGCTTTAGACCGCCCCCCTATAGAAATGGTAAATTGGCTTAAATGGCCTGCATAGTATCGAACATTTCCTGCAGTTCGTCTGTAGCATGGCGACTGCAACTTTCAGCGGTTTTACAGTTCTTTATAAGGTTTGTGTAAAGGCATCGCTTAAATGGCAACATTGTTAAAAGTTCCACCGTTTCTGAACTTTAGTTTTAAATTGAAATAAGGAAGCTCGAGCTTTTTATGTAGATGTTTAATTGGCTTAGAAGAACTGTGCTTGCGTTGTTTCTTTTCTGTTTTGTGATTCTCTTACTTTTTGTTTCTTTTTAGCTTTTTTCTTCGATCTTCTTTTTTATCTTCTTTATATAAAACAAAGTCATGTTAGTTAGAACATTTATAGCACGAGAACGGGTATACCGATTGCAATAAAACTCGGTATATATAAATAGCTGAGCCCATTATTAACTCATAGGGTCGGGGCTTACGCGGGTAAAACTGCGGGCGCAGTTTGTATATAATAAAACTGTTCTTGGATATTTATTCGGAAAATTGCCTTGATGTTTCGGCAGAGTTACAATTGCTGTGGTCACGAATAAGAAATAATAAAATAATTGAAAAAATATATTTTTCTTGTTTAAAAACTATTTTTCTAATCTAAAAAACTTATTTTCTAATGTTTATCCTTATTTTATGACTATTGTTTATTTATCTAAACTGAAAATCCCATGAAACCTGTAAAAACCTCTTTAGTATCGTAAACACGAAAGTATTAGCATATTCCGGAAACCTCGTTGCAGCATTAAAACCTTAGTAATTAAAAGAAACCTGTTTATTTCGAGGTAAAAAACACGTAAAAGCTTTGAAATGATTTACATCGACTTTAAAAAAAGTTGGAGACTCTGTAGACCACAGACTATCTATCGGCCGATGTCTATAACGAAAAGTTCTATTTAAATATAAATTGTTCTTATTTTTTTTACGTGAAAATAATTATTCATTTTATGAAAACGGGTCGTGATAACGTTAAAATTACTAGTTATATTAATATATTTAACCGACGATTCGATCGGGTTGCACCGACCATGGTCGAAAAGAACTATTAGTTTTAACGCGATCACGCCCGTTTTTAGGGTTCCTTACCTCAAAAGGTAAATAAAGAAACCCTTATAAGATACTCTCTTGTTATAATAGGTTTTTTTGTAATAAACTCTGTGGCGCGGCGGGTCAACACTCGCCTGCGACGCTGAAGGTTGCGGGTTCGATTCCCACTTCAAACAAATATTTTATTAGTTTTTGTATCTGTATGTACTTGTACTTGTATACAGGCTGTTTTCCGCCATTGGATCCTTTTTAATTGGGCCCTTTTTGCGTGAGGATGGAGTAGGCTTGCCCAGCACCTACTGCCCTCTCAGCTCGTCGACTGTGTCCAGAGGAGAGAACTTGTCAATACTTCTGGAGCCAACTAAGTCGCGGGTTTTATCACGATGTTTTCCTTCACCGTAAGAGCGATGTCAATTAGTGCACATAATTTTTTCTTAAGAAAAATACATTGGTGCACGGCCGGCCGGGATTCGAACCCATGACCTTCAGAATGAAAGTCGAGGTATCTACCACTAAGCCAACACCGCTCTGTATCTGTATGTATAACGAAAGTAGGAAGTCTGAAGGTCTGTACCTTAAACGACTATAAAAATTTAAGAGACTAAGTTTTTGAATACGTCTCAAGTCTTTAAAGATAGTACAGTCACATTAACAATTAGCTGAACCCTACGTGACCCAGAGCTCTTTCGCATATTTGTAATTCTTCTTGTTCCTGTTCCTATCTTGTTATTTTTTTTTGTATTTTGTGTTGTATTGTATATTGTTTAAAAAAACAGAATCAGGTAACATTACTTTACAACCTTACAGATTTGCGAGTGAACTCTAGGTGACGTGGGGTTCAGCTAATTAGTAATATGACTGTACTGAGTGTTAAAGTTTAAACGCGCTAAGGGAACAGTTAAATATATTATATCTTTGAAAACGTTAAGCTCTAGTTAGACAAACGATGAGCGTGTCAACAAAAGGCTTCAGAGCCTTGAACATCGTCGCAAAGTGGCCAACTTGTCAGTCTTTTATTAGATACATTTTAGGTAGTACTGTACTGTACTTGAACTGATTGTTTTCCACAATTAGACCCATTTTAAATGGGTCTTTTTTGCGTGAGGATGGAGTAGGCTTGCCCAGCACCTACTACACTCTCAGCCTACTCAACCATTTCCAGAGGAGAGAACTTTTCGACTAAGCCGCGGGTTTCATTACGATATTTTCCTTAACCGTAAGAGCAATGTCAATTAGCGCACATACATTTTTGTTAAGAAAAATGCATTGGTTCACGGTCGGCCGGGATTCGAACCCACGACCTTCAGAATGAAAGTCAAGGTATCTACCACTAACCCAACATTTCAGGTGGTGCAACAGAACTGCACGATTTTGTCATCTAGGCAAACTTGTACGTCACTGATTCATGGTGGAAATCTCAGACACCCGCACTAAGTGTTTTATATCGTCATTCCATTTGCATACTACAATGGGATGGAATCTGTTGCCTGCGTCTGTCTTTCCTGAAATTTTCTTTGAATATTGTTTAAAGCACTTTGAAAAAATAAATTTACGTATTTTTTAAGAAATATTTCAGTTAAGGTGCCCTTCTTTGTCGCCGTATCCTTATATTTTAATGAGTTTACAGATGAACGATTAAAATTACTTTACTAATACGTCATACATAGGTAGGTAGGTACATATTATTCAAAAACAATATTTTTTAAATTGTATTTGATTTGACCTTATTATTAATCAACGTATCCTTTAACAAGGGAACCATTATCAGTTACAATAGATGCGCCTGTAATACTTCTTGCTTTGTCACTAGCGAGAAAAGCAACTAAATCAGCTATTTCTTCAGGATCAGCAATGCGGTCCAGAGCTGTGGATTTCTTCATGTTTTTCCATATTTTTGCCTCGATCGCTTTAGGAGCTCCCATATTCTCTATTATATCGGTTTGCACTGGTCCTGGGTTGACATTGTTTACTCGAACACCACTCGATGCCAGTTCTAATGCTATGCACCTCGTAAAATGGTCTAGAGCTGCTTTAGAGGTACCGTAGGCAAAGAAATTTCGAGTAAAAACCCCATGCGCTGCGACACTAGAAATGTTGATAATATTTCCTTTGCTTGTAACAAGATGTTTAGCAGCAAGATGAGTGAGAAGTACAATAGAGTTTAGATTAGTAGCCATCACTCTGTCAAAAACAGCTAATGCATTGTCATCCATTATCTTTGTAAAACCGGCAATACCAGCATTGTTGATTAAAATATCGATTTTTCCAAAAGAATCAAGGGTTTCCGAGATGATTTTCTTTGCATCGGAATTTTTCGTTACGTCGGCAACAGTTATTAATGGTTCGATACCTCGTGTTTTGCATGTTTCGAAGGTGTTTTTAAGTTTAGCTTCATTTCTTCCGACGATGGCCACTTTGGCTCCTTCTGCTGTAAGCTTCGCAGCGATGGCAGCTCCGATTCCAGAACTGGCGCCTGTCACAATCGCTACTTTGTTCAATAGACTCATACTTTAATTTAAAACACTTCTTACCAACTAACAAGTGTCTACTTTTAAATCAATAACAAGACTAAAACATTATCTTTGATCAGAATTTGAAACTGATAAGTATGCTGATAGCACAGTCGAATGTAATCCAATCATAAAAGTATCATAAAAAAGTGACGAGTTGGGTCTTGTTACTACCTACATGCACATGACATTTTTTATTTTGGTTTTATGAATCAATGTTTGTCTTAAGTAAGACGCCATTATTAGCAATTACAGATGCCCTTCTTGCTTTGTCGCTGACGTGAAAAGCAACTAAATCAGCTATTTCTGCAGGATCAGCTACACGGTTCAGAGCAGTTGATTTCTTCATTCTTTCCCATAATTCTGTCTCCGGCAATACCCGCATTGTTTATTAAAACATCAATTTTCCCGAGAGAATTCAAAGTGTTTGAAATAATTCGTTTTGCATCGGAATCTTGTGTGACATCGGCAACAGTGATTAATGGCTTAATGCCACTTATTTGGCATTTTTTAAAGTGTTCTTAAGATTAACTTCATTTCTCCCGACGATGGCCACTTTGGCTCCTTCAGCTGTGAGCTTTACAGCGATGACAGCTCCGATACCAAGACTAGCAATCGCTACGTTGTTCAATATAGACTCATATTTTGTCACATTTTATCAAGACGTGTCTAATGTAAAGTCAATAACGTAACTAAAAATGTTATCAACTTATTATGTAATTCTATACCTAAAAATACTATCAAAGTTGATGATAGAGTCGTCTTCTGATAATGAACAAGTGAACAAATAAGTATTGATTTAAATATTAATTAAATACTTTTTTACTTGTCATGATGAGGACAACAAAAGGTATAAAAATAGTACTTAAACTCTTTTAATTAAATATTACATTTATCTCTCTACATTAAAAAAAACAAAGAAACGCCTCACGGAGTAGCATAATTTTCAGGGACAGCGGCACTAATATAAAATAAAAACAATTTGAAAAACCGACTTCAAAAAAACCTGAAAACAAAAACTAACAAACGAAAAGAGAATTTTCCAAATCGGTCCAGGCATTTCGAGTAATCGGTGAACAAACTAAAAATATATACGCGACGAATTGAGACCTCCTCCTTTGTTAATAATGTTAATAATAGGATACATTTCAGGAATAGGATTAAACTGAACTGACTGAATTGGGAGTAAATCATCATAAATTCAATTTGAGTGAACCGATTTTTACGCGTTTTTTTATTTGAAACCTTTTGGTGGTTTTTGAAATCGGTTAAGCTGTTTATGAAATATATTTTCATTGTCAATTGGACGTTTTTTTTAAAGTATATAACATCGTTCTAAGCAGTTTTTTAATATCCCCTCCCTGATCTAAACGTCAAACAGCAATCAAATCAGTGAATCGACGGCGCCGCGGCGCGATCGCGACTACATTTCCTTAAAACATTTCCTCTCGTTGAATATTTGATAGGTAGGCCCTTTCCGAGAGAAGGAATCAGGATCGTCATTGAATCTCATAATCTTACCGATAAATATCTATCGTGGCGTAGCTATAGACTCTTTTCAAACGAGCTAAGGCTGCCTTATACTAGTGACCATGGATTCACAATTTGTTATTACTCTAAAAACTGCTTATTTCTGCTACCGCTGTTTCACCCAAACTTACTATAAGAGATAGCATAAAATCCTTAAAAATAAGCCGCATGCTCAACTCTGACATAAACTAGAAACTGCATGATTAGATTTTTGGAAAAGTCATTACCCTAGAATAGAACCTGTCTATTTTGCAAAAATAACCTATATTTTTGTATCAATTAAATTTGATAGAATTAAATTCTGATAGAGATCAGTTTCCGGAAATATATATACAGCAGTTATAAAAAGACAGCTCATTATGTTTAAACGTCTTTAAATCTGTCAGAAGTGACAGAAATGTTAGATTTTAAAGTTGTTTACATGTCAAAAACCAAGTCACGAGTCTCTGCCCAAGAAAGGATCTATAAATACGGCCTTAAAACTCTATGGCTATGGTAATGAGAAAGTTCAATTAAAGCTGATCCCTAGATGAAACGATTGATTTTAATTTACCGACAGTGTAAATAAGAGGGGTCTGTGTTTTGGTAAACTATTGATTAAGGAGATACGCTTCTTGAAATTAAGATTGGATTGACCTATTGTCATTTTCAATACTTCTTAGACTTGAAAAATAACAGAAGTGTATTTTAATTCGTGAAAATATTTTCTCTCTGAAAATGTTGCCTGTTGTTTGATGATAAAAAATATTTGAGATGATTTTTAGGGTTTCGTACACAAAGAGTAAGAACGGGACCCTATTACTAAGACTCCGCTGTCTGTCTGGCCGTCCGTCTGTCTGTCACCAGGCTGTATCTCATGAACCGTGATAGTTAGACAATTGAAATTTTTACAGATTATGTATTTCGGTTGCCGCTATAATAACAAATACTAAAAACAGAAAAGATAAAACTTTTATGTTGGTCTCCCATATAACTTGGTACGGAACCCTTCGTGCACGATTCCGACTCGCACTTGGCCGGTTTTTTATTTACTAACAGGAAAATCAGACTCTTAACGAGATCTTGTTACATGGCATTTAACATTTAGGTTTGAAGGGTGGTCGCGCAGCTAAAAACATTTTAATGGCTGACTGTCCACCGTACAAGATTAAAGCGTTCATAAGATATAGTGGACGAAGATCTTAACGCTAAAACTAAGCAAGTAAACATTATTCTGCGCCAACAAAGAAAACGCAATCAACAAGAATTTTCAATTTTTAACAAAAATTTTCTTGAAAAGTATAATCTAAAACGCCTTTTAGATTATACTTTTCAAGCACAAAGTGTCATAGTAATTGGTTTAGGAAACTTAAATTCTTTGCAATTTTGTCCGGGAAACGAAAATTTTTGTTAAAGTTATTAGCAGTTGATTCAAGCTATGCTTGAATCAACTGCAAATAAAAGGTGCTATGTTTTAATAGCAGTGCAGTGCTGCTTCATAGCTCGTCGTGAACAAGGACTTGTCAAACTGGAGGGGTTCTATGTGCAGCGGTACGCCAAATGATGTCAAACAGATTTATTCATAAAGTTTGATAAGACCGGACCAATACCCATAGAACGCATCTAGCGTGATTATCTATATCTATACATATAAAATGCTTTGTCCTGAATGACTGACTGACGGATCAACGCACAGCCTAAACCGCTGATCGTACAGACCTTAAACTTGGAGGGTGTATTCTTTGTGTGACGTAGGCATCCGATAAGAAAAGATTTTCCGAAATTTGACTCCTAAGGGGGTGAAAAAGGGGGGCAAAGTTTGTATGAGGCAACGTGATTCCTTGGTCCAATCTTATTAAAACCATTTTCGACTGTTACGCGGACGAAGTCGCGGGCAAAAGCTAGAATAACATCAATTTAGTAATTAAGTTTACCAAAATGAACCGAAATAATATTGTTCAAATGCTTGATGCTTAAACTTGATCGTGTACTGGCTGCTTAATAGTTATTATGACACCTGACCCTGTTTGTGGTTCTCTCATAATATTTTAAAATGGACCACAAAAGAAATGTATGACTGAATTGAATTTTTCAGCAAGATAAGGTCAAAATATCAGGATTTTCAAGCTTCAGTTTTCATAAGAGTATGGAATAGTTCAGTTTTCTAGTGGTTTTCACAACCATTTTAGAACAGTTCCGTTGTTTAGTTTCCCAAGTTTAGTTAAAGTAAAAACGGCCAAGTGCGAGTCGGACTTTAAGCATGAAGGGTTCCGTACCATGATGTATGGGAGGCCCACTTAATTTTCTTTCTGTTTTTAGTATTTGTTGTAATAGCAGCAACAGAAATACATAAACCGATTGAGTTTAAACTCAATCCCCCTTATTCCAAAACGAGGTTTAAATCCACAACTCGGACTATCCGTCCGAGTTGTGGATTTAAACCTTAGATTTAGATGCAGATTTACTCGTGAACTTTAGTTTAAACACTATCCATATATAATCTATAGGGATAGTGTTTAGACTATAGTTCACGAGTAATTCTGCATCTAAATCTAAGGTTTAAATCCATATCTCGTATCCTTAAACCTCGTTTTGGAATAAGGGGGAATTTGTAGCTGGAGACCTGGATTAACACATAGGCTACTTTTTATTCCGATATATCCACGGGATCGGTTACGCGGGTGAAACCGGGGAGCGCTGGTATTTAATAATATTAGTAGGATAAACATAACTAAGTAGATACAAAATGATACCGAGAAAATTTTCCAGCAGACATAACAGTAATACGCACACACAAGCGAATACCTATAGCGTTATAAACTAATTACCTAATCGTATAAGCAGATTACTGTCCATTGTTTGTATGGAAGCTGTTTATCTCGAGCTTTTCCCGCGTGCAGCTTTACCGGAATACACTACACACTTTTATCACGCGATAACACGCCAGCCGGCGACCGTTTGGATTTGGACGTAAAGGTTCCTATTGTTTTTTTTGTTTGCCTTCAAATAGATATAATATAATAGTCTAAGATTCCTATATATATATATACTAGCGACCCGGTCCGGCTTCGCACTGCTATATTATGCGTGTATTATACATATAAACCTTCCTCTTCAATCACTCTATCTATTAAAAAAAACCGCATCAAAATCCATTGCGTAGTTTCAAAGATTTAAGCATACAAAGGGACATAGGGACAGAGAAAGCGACTTTGTTTTATACTATGTAATGATTTATTTAACGACCCAGTTGGCACAATGGTCACCATGCCAGACTGCCAAGCACAGGGTTGCGGGTACGATTCCCGCCTCAGACAAGTATTTATGCTTAGATATTGGTCTGTGGTCTGGTTGTTTCCATGTATTTACAAAAGAAAAGTATGTAAGTAGTATTTCCGTTGGCTAGCACCCATAAAACAAGTCTAGTAACTTAACTTGGGGCTAGATGGCGATGTGTGGAATGTCCTGCAATATTTATTTATTATTTTATATTTTATAATAGTCTAAGAACGACCTTCACCGACAATCAAATTAAATAGATTCATAAATATTAAACTTATGTGTCTCTTTCTCTTATAGAAAAAAAACGTCTTATGAATATTGTTATATTGTATTGTACAAATCGTATGGAGTTATTAATTAAAAAAGAAAACTATAATATTTATTGGTAATCACTCGAAATATAATAGGTATTTATTGATTTTTATTAATAAAGACGATACGGATCAACATCATTAGGCCACCAGAGGGAGGAAGTGAGGTCGAAACGGGTTGAAAGGGGTGCATTCACCCATTTAGGGGTGAACTCACCCGTTTAGGGGTTCATTTCATTTATGAGATGATTGGACATGAATCGCCGTTGTAAGTTTGATGGGATGTGTTCAATAATTTAGGTATTCATGTTTATTTACCTATTTGATACTTTGTCTGGAGTTTGCTTTGATCTTCCCTTACTTCTGTGACGCTATAATTGATTATTTGAGTCTTGGCCTTCTAAAAATTCTTGCCACTCATCACCAATCTTAGCCTTTTTTAACCGACTTCAAAAAAAAGAAGAATGTTCTCAATTCGGTTGTATGTATTTTTTTAGAATAGCAAAAAAAACAGTACCTACTGAAGTAAAATCTAAATAAAATAAAACTTAAATAAAAAAATAATAATTTTATAAGTTTATCATTTTATCTTTGTAAACATTACTCTACCTTTTCTGTGACCATGAAAGCTGTAAAGCATTCGAAACGGCAGATGAAAGCAGTTATAAATGTCAAAATAATTTCAATATGAATTCAAGTTCCGGAAACTACAAAAATACTTTAAAACTAATTTTTTTAAACTCCAAATTTCCAGAGCTCTAAACCACAAAATCCCTTATTGTACAAAAACTCGAAATTATAATCGTTTCATTATAATTTCATGTCATCAAAACTTAATAAAATATCATAAAACATTTTTTGACGTGAAATTATCCGGTGCGCCAAAAACCACAAAACCCCCGTATTATTTGCGACAACCATAGTTACGTGTTGATAAAAGTATACATAATACGACCCTACTTAAACTAATTTAATCTAAATTTTAGTGTGAACTTACATTTAGGTAAATTCCTGCCTACCACTATACCTCACTAAAAACCAACACCCTTAGAGTTAGACTAGTAGATACAGAGAGCTAATGTCACTCGTCATCTAATAAACCGAGCAATCATTACAAATGTAATTTTTAGGGTTCCGTACCCAAAGGGTAAAAACGGGATCTTATTACTAAAACTTCGGTGTCCGTCTGTCTGTCACAAGGCTGTATCTCATGAACCATGAGAGCTAGAAAGTTAAAATTTTCACAGATGATGGATTTCTGTTTTTTTAGAAAATAGCACTAACCAATGAATTTTTAATATAAAGTCCTTATTATTTTGATTATACTTCGGATAATCGTGTTTGCAAATTGGATCAGTATATGTCACTATTTTTGCGGAGATATTATCAACACGTCTGACAATAAAGGATAATATAATATGAGCTTATTTTTTAAATCTAGTTCTGTTTTTTTTTGATCTAGTCAATTTTTAACTCATACAGACTCGTTACATACACACGTCGTCCATTTTAACTTGCCATATACATACATCTTTCTAGTTTATAAATCGCGTAGCAAACTGTGTCGGTCATCATTGGAGACAATTCGAACTACTCGTTTTTAAAAGCATTTATTTAACTTGCAATTTTTTTTCAAATAAGCTTTATTTTAAGGAATAAGTTGCAAACATTAAAACTTGCGAGCACTCTAGATTATTGTCTTTTCTCTAAGGCAATACCACAATATTGAATTGAAGACCCACTTTTCACCTACGAGATTAGTAAGGACTATTAAGTTTCGGAAATTAAAGGAAATTTTCCGAAAATTAACGGAAATTACCGGAAAAATGAATGGAATCCAATCTGTGGGTGGCTGTCACTTGGTTTCATTATACCGGACCTCTGTGATCGGTGGAATTTTAATTAGTGGACTTGAAGGTTGGTGAAAATTAGAATTGATAGAATCTATCTAAAACCATAGAGTATATAACCTTTCTACTAATAGGTAAACACTGATATTATTAGAGAAAGTTTTTTTGTTAACCTATCCTCCTACTAATAGGTAAGATAGATAGATAGATAGATAAACACTTTATTTGTACAACACACAAAACATTCAAAATAATAAAAAGGATGAGAAAGCTTATTAACTACGAAATTGTACAAACAGGTGACCTTATCGCTTAAAGCGATTTCTTCCAGGCAACCTTAGGATGGAGAAGGTCTGTTTAGCTTAACTGGTAGGTCGTGTGGTGTAAGAAACACATATAATAATAAATACCTACGTAAAACAGATATAAACTAAATACTTAAACATAGATATCATAACATACACATAATAATATTTAACAAAACTATTCATAATGAAAATAAATTAACAAATATGTATATAATACAAAAAATAAAAATAAAATATAATAAAACTATACAAGCATTTCTAAGAGAAGAAACAAAAATACAAATATAAAAAGAAAAAGGAGGCAAGAGTTATGTAACAATAGAGTGAAAGTAATGTTCAGTTACCATACTCTTAAAAAGGGGTAGGATTTTAGCAGAGCGAGCGGAGAGGTTGGGGTAGAGAATTCCAAAGAATGACAGAACGAAAAGTAAAAGGATTTGCTGTAGAAAGTTGAATTGTGAAGGGGACTAAGCACTAAGCAGTAATTTAAAATGATCATGTATTTTGCAAATATACAAAATTCATGTCATAAAGATTAAGTAGACCTAGGCTAGCACATAAATACAAATAAAGCGGCAAAGTGCGAGTCGCCCTCGCACACGAAGGGTCCCGTACCATTATATTCTGTTTTTAGTATTTATTGTTATAGCGGCAATAAGAGTTCATCATCAATGAAAATTTCAACAGCCTCGTGACAGACAGACAATGGAGTCGGAGTCTTAGTAAAAGGGCGGGACTCCAAGTACTCCGACTAAGACTTTTTAGCCTTTGGGTACGGAAGCCTAACAAGGGAACAAGTAACAGAAAAGTTGCCATTTTAAAATTAGATTGTGATCCAAATGAAAAGTATTGAAATTAGTTTTTTAAAATGTCTTTAACTATCCGAAACATATAAGAAACTAGCTTTCACTCGCAACTTCGTCCGCGTAGGAGTTACATTTTTCAATATATTTTCTTATCGGATGCCTACGTCATACAAAGAACACACCCTCTAAGTTTGAAGTGTCTACGATCAGCTGTTTAGGCTGTGCGTTGATCCGTCAGTCAGTCAGGACAAAGGGTTCCTTTTTACCTTTTGAGGTCCGGAACCCTAAAAAAGAGTCAAAACTTTGTGACTACCTTTCCTGAACGGAATTGGAACTTCAGCAGCATGGCACCACATTTTTTTTTCATATTAAAAAAAGCTTTCACAACAAAACCCTAGATCCAATCCAAAAAACTCAACCTAAAAGGCCTTTCTACCTTTTTTACTATTAAAGAATTCAGCAAATGTAAGCTGTATATCTTCGTAAAGGTAACACAGAAGTTTTCTCTCTCTTCAAAATTTACAACCTTTATCTAATAAACCTAGCATAATACATTAGGGCGTTATAAAGGTCCCCGTCCATTCGTCATCTGTTCTGGCAATGAACTTGATCTATTTGATATGACTTTGCCTTCTTCTCATTGGTGGGCGCGTTCCGAAAGCACAGATCTTGACTTATTTTTTAAGACGTTTCAGCGGGATTTTATGCAAATTGTATTATTCCAAAGATAACTGAATTATGACTTTGATCAATGACCATGAGAATTTGACAAAATTGGCGACAATCTTAAAAAACATCTGAAATCTAATAATCTATATATATAAAAGAAAGTCGTGTTAGTTACACCATTTATAACTCGGGAACGGCTAAACCGATTTGGCTGAAAGTTGGTGGGGAGGTAGCTTACAATCATAAGACGGACATAGGATATTTTTTTCGATATTCCCACGGGATCGGGACTTACGCGGGTGAAACCGCGGGGCGCAGCAAGTATTTAATATATAAACAAGCAATTCTTGTATATATATGTAATCAGGATCTCGGAAACTGCTCTAACGATTTTCATGAAATTTAGTATGAAATTAAGAATTTCGGGGGCAACGTAAAAGTCACCCAGGTAAGTTCTTTTAATTATACTTACAAGAATTTATACAAAAACTCTAACAGGCGTGGTGCTTCTTGTTTCCTTATTAACTTTACCTATACTTGTAGTTATTTTTGTCTATTCTACTAAAAGTAACTGTTTTCTCCACACCTTGTAATTATCTCTAATTGGAAACCTTATATAAGCCATTGACACGGAAAAAGAAGAATAAGAATTTGAGAATAATTATTTAACTTCAGTCCACATTAATTTTTACGCTGAGTGACCGATTCTAAAAACGTTTTTCCATTAGTGCTTGTTTACTTTTATAATACATAAAAGCAACCAGACCACAGACAAATATCTAAGCATAAATACTTGTCTGAATCGAACCCGCAACCCTGTGTTTGGCAGTCCGGCTTGGTGCCAACTGGGTCGTCAAATAAATGTTTAATTTTGTTTTGATCATGTTAGGTTAAATCCCTTCAGCCATATTCCTATGATATCATTCAGTTCATTCAGTCATATCATATTTTTCACAATTTTATAACTAGTTATTCATGAAGATGAATTTTTCATATTGAGTTTTTGTAGTGGTGATTGTTCGGCTTTAGTTCCAACCTTTGATCATGATTTCGTCGCATACACAGAATACTGGTTGTCTGTTAAGTCGGTTTACGATCATTTTACGTGATAACGTCATAAGGAAACATTGACGGTAACCATAGCGACGATAATATAGAAATAAATTTAATCAAAAAACTTAAAAGACAGACATGTATAAAAAAGACTACTAAAATATAATGCGTTGCTATAGTTACCTTGTCATTAGTCACGGAACGTGAGCGATGACGTCTCATTTATTTGTGAATGTCGGTGTTCATCGATTTATAAGACGTTATCACGTCAAAAGGTTTTTTGAAACAAGAAGAAATCCTAACCCTAAAGACGCTGGAGAATAATTTCTAGTTTTTAATAAATTTAAAAAAAGAATTTTTACGGAAACCAAAACAAATACTCTCTAACGTCTAAATAGAAGATTATTTCTTGCTTTAAGGAACGAATTTTCGAAAATCCTTTCTAAAAAAGCATCTGCTAGATGCTTATGTCATAAATCCGTTCTATCTCATCCATTAGCTTGAGCTGTATCTGTTGTCAGTCGGGACTTTAAATTTAATATTTAAAGAAAAACAGAGTTGTGGGTTTGAATCCCGCTGCAGAAATCTCAAAACAGACTTACTACACTTACCTACGGTGGACGCATACCTTAAACATTATTATTTAAACAAGAATTATCCGAAATCCCTTAAGAGCCTTTTCTTGTAGAGTGACTATTTTTTCTCGTTTTTTTTCTGTTAAGGCGTAACAACAAATAACACTTAATTCTGCTTTTGTGGGTAGAGTTTAATTCGGGACACCCTTTCACTTTGACAGTTTGTAGACGTGAAAAAATTGTCCCGAAGTTTGGTAGAGTTTGGTGCTCAGGGTTATTTAATGAGCGGCAGCGATTTATGGATGAAACTGAGTGCATTGTTTGAGTGATTTCTTTAGAGACTTTTATACGGGGCGTAAAGATACCCTCTAGAAATAAAAAAAATACTTTTTTTAGCAAAATTTATTTAGCGCTTATCAGGTGTACATACAGACAGAAACACCTACAACACAAAATATATGTACATAAAATATTTGTCTGAGTCGGGAATCGAACCCGTAAACTTCTGTAGCTAATCCAACCTCTATGTTAAAAGAAAGTTGTTAGATTACATCCGTTACATATTCTGACGTTTCTCTAAGGTTATTGCTGATTTTCAAGTTTTTACTCTTTTGACCCATTTGAAAAAAAAAACATCTAGATTAGAAAAAAATATCTGTGTGTAAAATATTTGTCCGAGACGGGAATCGAACCTTCTTTTTAACAGGCGTGTTTTCGCCCACCGCGCCACAGAGGACGTCAATTTTAAATCAGAACACAGCAGTCTTCTGGTAAAATTTCTATTTCCAACAATAAACAACCCCAAGTACTTAATAAGTCCCTTCACGACGTAATTCCTCTCAAAGTAAATTATCAAAAAACCCATAATTATCGACTTAACATTTTTAATTTTACCTAAATTAAGTTAAATTTATGTTAATATCAATTTTAAATTTAAATTAAGTAAAGGAGGAAGTAAGGGAGGGTCTTTACAGAAATTATAATATTTTTATTGGACCCTTTTGTAAGGTTGTCCCCAAAGTTTTTTTTAATGATCTTTATTTTCTTGGGTTTTTAATTTTTGTTCCTTAATAATTGTTTTAATTATCATTTTGGTCCAAATATTTCAAAAAACTTAATGCGTATCTGTTTTATCACTACATAGTACAAAACAAAATCGCTTCCCGCTGTCTGTCCCTATGTATGCTTAGGGCTTTAAAACTACGCGCAACTGATGCGGTTTCTTTTAAATAGATAGAGCGATTCAAGAGGAAGGTTTATATGTATAATACATGCAAATATTAAGGCTATATTACACCGGGGCAACACTGTGCGACATTGCGGCATGCCACAAGGCCGCATGCTACAAAGTAAAAAATGTCGCACATTGTGGCAAGAACCGTGCGGCATGGCAACACCTTGCGTCACGTGGCAGACTGTCGCAACTTGTATCCGGGCACAATGGATTCCATGCGACATTTTTCGTGCGTCAAAACAGTTTTTAGGTTATGTTTTTGTTTGTATTTGTTTTGGAAAGTAAGAATTATCGGTCATGGAGTGGTGTAACGAAAAATATTTAGACTTTATTGAGGATTATAGAAAGAGTGAAGTGTTATGGGATGTCCGCAATTCAACTTATAAAAATAATAGAGTGAAACGTGATGTTTTACTTGGTCTTGCACAAAAATACAATTTAGATGAAGATACTGTCAAAAAGAAAATAAAGAACCTCAGTCGTTTTTAAATAAAGCACCATCGTCTGCCTTAATTTTTATTAGTAAACTAGTCCGTGGGCCATTCTGAAGTAATCTTCTTTTCCACCAACGTTTCTTCTTCCGTTGTTTAGCTGCATGGCTTAGTAGTACTAAATAAGCTGCTGCTAAAGTTACTTGATCAGCCATATTCTATGGTGTATGTATCCCCTTGATCAAACAAGTAGATGTTGCCTCGGCGTAAAATAGGCTGCCGTATGCCACATAAGCCGCAAATGCTTTCTATTTGTAGCATGCCACATGGTGCCGCATGCAACAATGTGTAGCATGTGACACTGTCGCACGTTGTCGACTCGGCGTAAACGAGCCTTTATAGTCGTGCGAAGCCGGGAAGGGTCGCTAGTACATTAAAAAAGGAGTAAGCTATCTGTTATTCCGCGAATTCCAGCAACCGATGAAAAGTTTTTAGAAAAATTCAACTCCTATAAGCTAGTTACATTCGATTTGTTACTGACATGATATTATTTTCAGTTTCATATAATTTTCAATATGTGACAACACCTTTTTTTTTTTCGTAGAATTTGAAATTTCTTAGATTTTTACTACTAAATTCCGGTAATTTTTTAAATAAAAAATACATAAATTGTGTAATTTTAGTTTATTTATGGAATTTTAGTATTTATGTGTTTTTATTGTGATTTAATTCGATTTAACCTACTTGTCTCTGTTATTGTTATTATCTTTCTTTTTATATGAATATAACACTATATTTTTTGGAATTTTTTGAAGTGAAAATTCCTTTTACGGTACGCATATTTTTAGATGAGATTTAATCTTGTACATATATTTTGTAGTAATTTAGTAAATCAGTTAAATTTTTTAATTAGTTTTTTTTATAAGTTTTTATTTTTGTCGGCACACCTGGAGTGCAACCGTTTTTTTAATTGTTTTGTTATATTCATGGCATACTAGTACCTAAGACAGGGTTGTAGTTACATACTGTATAGTTGTATTCAACCTCTATACCCACTACTATAACCTCACCCTGAAATCGCGTGCACGTTGTGAGCATTAATATTTTTCAGTTGTCAACGTTTAGGTAGGTACATCTGAAACGGGAAATAACGATTACGTTATCAGAGTAAAGCCTCCGTGGTTCTAACAGGTATTTTAATGTTCCGGTGTTTACCTTTTTTAGCCGACTGCGAGACGCAAAGGAGGGTTATGTGTTTATCGGTCTTCGTATGTATGTTTGTTTGGGTTTGATTGGGTTTTTGGCCAAAAATTTTTTTAATGTTGCAGTACATTCCACACATCGGCATCTAGCCCCAAGTTAAGTAACTAAACTTGTGTTATGGGTGCTTGGCAATGGATATACTACTTATATACTTTTCTTTTGTAAATATATACTTATAATACATAGAGACAACCAGACCATAGACAAATATCTAAGCATAAATACTTGTTTGAGGCGGGAATCCAACCCGCAACCCTGTGTTTGGCAGTCCGGCATGGTGACCATTGTGCCAACTGGGTCGTCAATTTGGTTATATAATACGTATGATAAGTAGCTACGAGAAAATGTTCCCAGGAGACCTAAATTTTCCTGAAAGAACTAAAAAAAATGAGTAAAAAATAAAAAAAAGTTGCCCAAAACCAAGGGGCGCTTCTCATTTTTTTCATTTAAAACCTTCTGACAATAATAAACACGACAAAAAATTAATTAGGGAAATTTGGTCCAGCTTTTCACGCGTGAAGTGATGATAAAGAAAAATGGGAATTCATTTTTTACATTAGCCACAAGCGTGCTTTTAAAATTAAAAAACCGGTATGCCAAAATAGTTATGCAACTTATTAGCACTAAGCACGTCAGTATTCAGACTAGCAGCGCTTCGCGGTTTCACCCGCGTATTTCCCGATCCTGTGTTAATATCGGTATAGATAAAGTGGCCTATGTTATTTCCAATTAATCAATATATCCTCATACTAAGTTTCATCTAAATCGGTCCAGTAGTTTCGGAGCTATTCGTTACAAACAAAAAAAAAAACAAAAAATACGGACGATAATTTTACGTGATAACGTCATAACTCTTTTGTATCGTTGACATTACCATTTTGTATACTTCAATACGTTGCTATGGTTACCTTGCCAATAACGTAACGCAACGTAACGCATGACGTCAACTTTTTTGTGAATGTCGTTGTTCATCGATTTATAAGACATTATCACGTCAAAAACTTTCCTCTTTATAGTATTCGGAATAAGCCTTAGTGTACGTTGATAGACAATCATAAAACATCTAAACATTATAAATTGAGTCATATTGTGATAGAAATAGAGTTCCCATTATAGACATTAATTCAATCTAAGATCAGATAGTAGATACACAATTAATGACAAATGCTTTGTTTTGTTAATTAATTCGACTAATCTTGAATGGAATGTAATTAGCGCTTGAAAGGGGGCGTTAATGATGCAATTCTGTGTGTTGTAGGACCGTCTTCGATCCGGGGTGGTCCGGAAATTTGAGAAATAAATTCTCTCCATTCGCTTTGGTAACTTCAAAAAAAACCGGCTAAGCAAGTCGGAGTCGCGCACGAAGGGTTCCGTACCATTGTATTCGGTTTTTAGTATTATAGCGGCAACAGATCTGTGAAAATTTCAATTGTCTAACTATCACGGTTCATGAGATACAGCCTGGTGATAAGCTCCGCGTGCGAAGACAGACGGACGGTAGAGTCTTAGTAAAAGGGTCTTGTTTTTAACCTTTGGGTACGGAACCCTAAAAAGAAATAATTCGTTGCGCTAAAACACATTCTATTTTGTATTCACGACCAGTTGCAAACACTTTTTTTAAACTAATAAATAAATAGTGCAAGTACTTGCACACAGCCATATCTAGCCCTAAGCTAACCAACTAGGCTTGTGTTATGGTGGCCACACAATGGTTGAAATAAATAAATATTGTGCGACACTTCACACAGGTATACTTATCTCCCCATGAGTTTCTTGTCCCTTCTTCTTATTTGTGGGCGCGTTTCGAAGGCACACATTTTTAATTTAATGTGATGTCATGCAAATTACATGATTCCAAATGAATAAAGAATTTTGATTTTGATTATATACCTACTTTTATTTTAGTAAATACACACAGAAATACCCAGACCAGAAACAAATATAAACAACAGAGTAGAAGCCATTTATCAACAAAAAAAGTATGACATGGTCAATTGCTCACTAGATTTGGACACTCCAAGGTTGTAGTTTTCAGAAACAACCGACGCGTATGCAAAACTCAATTTCTTGCATAGAAAGTGAATGGAGTTCATTTTCTTATTTTACTTCTTAAAAAAATTGAGATCACAAAAGACAAAAAAGGAACATCTAAATCGATTCAGCAGTCATCGAGTATCAAAACAAAAACGCGATGAATTGAAATCTTCTCCTTTTTTAAGTCGATTAAAAAGAAGGAGCTCTTGGGCAATTACATTTTCAATCATGCTTCGACTATGCTTGGGGCTGAATTGAAAATACCTACTAGAAATGTAAAAAAATTCACCTCAAGTTTGACAGCTAAATTTGTTTAGATCATTTCTCTAAACCATGTTTGACATTAAAAATTGTTTGGATCAATTCTCCACCACAAATTTGACAGCAAAATTTGTTTATATCATTTCTCCACCTCAAGTTTGATAGCAAAATTTGTTTGGATCAATTCTCCACCACTAATAGCAAAATTTGTTTACATCGTTTCTCCACCTCAAGTTTGACTGCAAAATTTGTTTAGATCAATTTTTCACCCCGTGTTTAGATAAGCAGATCTTGATTTGAAAACAATTTTGTGTTTGTAGGTTTATATTTTATATTTATATCATAAATATTTTATTTCAGAATTAATTACAAAAAAATAAATACATCAATAATAGAATATAATTTATAGAAACACACATATGACATAGTTTACACACAAATAAGTAACGATAAGAGATAGTTACAAAGTAAAAAAGAGAATAAAAAATAAGTATCTGAAAAGTAGTGCTGTTTCCGTTGGTATGTGAAATGGTACTATGGCCAACGGCGAAGACATGAGATCGAGTTTTCGTACATTGGACGCAGACCCTCACTGAAACACAGCGTTTCATTAATTTAGGAAAATAAACGTTTGCCCATTATTCGTTGAGGTAATTTATCCCCGTCAAGGATTTGCGGCCGGACGGACAGACGAGAAATGTCTTTACTACGCTTTTTTTATATTGATGGATTGGTATTTGCCATGTTATTGTCCCGATGGCTTAAGCTTGATTGGTTGATGCTTGACGAGGGTGACGTTGTATTTTTAAACTTTTTAAAATCATTATCCAGCGAGAGTTTTCACTAAATTACCCTTTTTTCATAGCTTACATAAAATAAGCTTTGAAATCTAAAACAATGATCTCAAATAGCATTATCTAATTTTTTTTGACAATCACTTTGACAGATGTCACTTTTGCAATTTTAAGGGTTTTGCGGGACGGACCAATCCTAGTCTATCCTATTTGCGAATTTTTTTATTCCTCTGACGTTTCGACTATGTAACAATAGCCATGATTACGAGGAGAATTTGTAGTGGCGAACGTTGGCATTTCATGCTTATAGTTGAGGGTAGTAACCAAAGGTAGGTAGAGTACTCGATTTAATAAACAGTTCCTAAACCAATAGGCATTTAGAAGTAGGTTATTCGAGCCTGTAGTTTCATTACAAAAACATTGTGTTTCAATTTCAAATATATTTCAGCAAAGCCTTCACGTTCCTCAGGGTTTCTATTCTCTATAACAAGTGCATGTTACAATTCCACGTGAAAAATGATCTCTTACGTGAAAAGCATTTACGATGGAAACCGTAAGGTTTAGAAGGAATTTTGAACTGGATTTTCTTTGCGTAGGTGGATGAATTAGACAGTTTGTCGATAATTCCTAAGGGATCATTGCTTTGAAATATGAACTGAACTTGCAACTAGACGGTTTTTCTCAAAGATATATGAATAAATTTACTTCTTAAACTAATTTTTACGACATTTTACATAGACTGACTAAACCTAGCCCAGGACCGAAATACTTGGAAAGATGTTAGGGAGGCCTTTGCCCAGCAGTGGCTAACAATAAAAAAAAGTCTGGTAAAAAAAAATAACTACCTGGATCTTCCGGAACGCTCCCGGTATCTTTAATAGTCTTACTTTAATTTTCTATATTTTAGTGTTTTTTTTTCGTAATTTTTTTCTATTATTTTCACGAATGTGGTAAGACAAACAGTGTGGAATGAGTGTTGTACAGAATAGTCACATAAACAAATAAAGATAAACATTTCAAAAGAGCTATTAAATTATTTACAGAAGTGATTTGTTTGGGGTTTCTCTTGAGACGATTAGGTGGATGAATTTAAGTCTGTTTAACCTTTCGGATGATAAAAGCTGTTGTGAGTTTAACCCCCATGTCTGTCTGTCTGTGTGTACTAAAAGTGCAGTTTTAAAGTTACTAGGTATTAAAGTTACTATTATTTTTGTTATTAATAAATTTATTTTAGTTTAGATTAAAATACTGAAACTCAATCATGACTTTTTTTTGAAATTTTCTTAAAGTCCTTTCTTAGCGGATGCCTACGTCATAACAGCTATATATTATAAGTAGTAATGAGTCAGTCAGTCTACAGGACTTTGAATTTTATAGATTTATTACAGATTAATTTTTAAATTTTATTTACTATTTAAGTTGTTTATACATAATACATTAAGCGTATTATAATAAGTTCGACGACCCAGTTGGTACAATGGTCATCATGCCGGACTGCAAAACACAGGACTGTATTTATGCTTAGATATTTGTGTGTGGTCTAGTTGTTTCTATGTAGTATGAGTATGTATTTACAAAAGAAAATTATATAAGTAGCTTTATTCGTTGTCTAGCACCCATAACACAAGTCTAGTTACTTAGCTTGGGGCTAGATGGCGATGTGTGGAATGTCCTGTAATATTTATTTATAACTAGATGCGCCCCGCGGTTTTACCTGCGTAATCATTTTCTGCGCAACTTTCTTAATATTTTCTTTCATAAGAACCTTCTCCTGATAATAACAAACAGACCAAAAAAGGAATTGGCCAAATTGGTCCAGGCGTTGTTGACTTATGCGCTTACCAACACATTTTGCGATTTATTTTTATATCTATATCTATATATATAAAAGAAAGTCGTGTTAGTTACACCATTTATAACTCGGGAACGGCTAAACCGATTTGGCTGAAAATTGGTGGGGAGGTAGCTTACAATTAGAAGACGGACATAGGATATTTTTTTTCGATATTCCCACGGGATCGGGACTTACGCAGGTGAAACCGCGGGGCACAGCTAGTTATAGATATAAAGAATTAATAAAGTCTGACTTGTGACACAGTCGTGCAGGGTTACATAAGGTCCTTGCTAACTTAACTACAAGTACAAACACAGGATGTATCGTAAAACTTCACACCATTTCTCATTAGCCTTCTTCTATTGAGTTTTATTAGTTTTCCTTTTTTTTATTAGCGCCCTGTCCTTTAGATTAAATCAGCCTATAGATTACGGGTCTTAGTTTTATGAGGTTGTAAATAACAGAGGTGATTTAGTTGTTTTTTTTTTACATTTTTTCCTTGGATTTTTAAGGTTCTGGACAAAGCAGTATGAAAGACTACTTGATCACCTGCGTAACCCCCGATCCCGTAGGAATATTGGAATAAAAAGTAGCCTATGTTACTTTCAATGAATAAAGTCAAAATCGGTCCAGTAGATTCAAAACCTATTCGTTACAAACGAACTAAAATAAAAAAGCTTTTCTCTTTATTATTAGTATAGAGAATAGACTAATTTTGCCTGCGGCTTCGCCCGCTATGTGCCCTTTTAAGAGGAAAGGGTACCGGGGGCTCTCTCCATACAAACGTAGTCGACTGTTTTCTCCCTGGAGTCAGTTAGTTTTTTTGGAAATTCAACCCTTAAGGTGAAAGGGTACCGGCGCTCTCTCCATACAAACGTAGTCGACTATTTCCTCCCTGGATAATGAAACTACCCCAAATATTTTTGTACCATAATATCTATAACTGCCATCAGTTAAAGGTATTATGGTACAAAAATATTTAGTGGATATCTGAACGTCACAAATTGAATGTCTGTAAGACCAGCGGTTTGTGCTATGCGTTCATAATATATCAGTCAGGACTTGAAATTTCATATTTTTAGATATAATATCTTATTTTTTGTTTGTAATTAACTGGGTTTCAATCCTAATAAACCTTGGTACGAAAATACATCGAACCTTGGGCTATTTTTATCACGATGAAACTACGCACCCTCCAATAATGACAAGAAGCCACTAGAAACTCAGGCATTTTTATTAGAAAAGGAGCAATTAAAATATTTTTTTTCGACAGTCAATCATTTAACTGGAGTTTTATTAAATTGGGTACAATGTAAACGAGTAATTGTTCACAGTAAAATAAAATTATATTCTACCCACAGTGGATAATGTAAATTGTCGCTCAAAGTTGTGAGCGCAATGAGCGGAGTGCCGCATACCGGTTACATAGTGTGACTAACAGACGGATAACGTTTTTTTAGTATAAAAACTGTATTTGAAGTGCACAAAAGTATCTTTTTTCATATTTGCCTGAACTAGGTGATTCCTTAATTTTAATGCTTCATGTGTAACTTATATCTAATACAGGGTGCACACAAAAAAAAAAAAACAAAGAAAAAAAGGCTCGGGGACTGCCGCGGTGAAGCTATTGCATCGTGCAAGCTTCGTACAGTCGTACCATATACAAACACGTTAAGCGAACGCTCGGCCGAGCTACATGATAGGCGAAGTAGGGGGTGTTAGGTTTTATTTTCGTTACGGAATTTCTTGATTCGATCGCCACGCTCAAAGACCGCGATAAAAGCTACGCAATAGCTCGACGTGTCACATGACACGCGTTTGGAACGAAGTCACTTTACCCTTTTTTAATTTATATTAATGGGAGATATTTTTAATATTTAGTTATCTTATACACCGTTGTGTAAGATCAGTTTCTCTTACAGTTTTTCGTAACGCGTAACATTTTTTCTCGGCCATAAAAAGTTTCTTCGAAGCAAGAACTAATCCTCTCCCTATAGACGCTAGAGTATAATTTCTATGTTTTAGTAAAAACTAGCTGCGTCCCGCGGTTTCACCCGCGTAAGTCCCGATCCCGTGGGCATATTGGGATAAAAAGTATCCTATGTCCGTCTCCTGGCTCTAAGCTACCTCCCTACCAATTTTCACCCAAATCTGTTCTGCCGTTCTTGAGTTATAAGTGGTGTAACTAACACGACTTTCTTTTATATATATAGACTAGCTGTTGCCCGCGACTTCGTTCGCGATGTGGTTTTGGGTTATTTAGAATACCTAGCATTTTTCTGCATAGATACAATTTATCATTCGGTGTAAGTTATAAAAACAAAATAGGTAGTTACATTGTTTTTAAACTATATGTTTAATTGATTTGGCAAAGGCAATTCTTATTCTAGGCTTACTCATACTCCGAAAGTAGGTCTAAAGATGCCTGAAGAGCGTGTAGAAAGAAAAACTTTCGGCCCTAGGGAAAATCGCTTTCACTGACAGCTGTCATGTTAAATTATGGCTTCGCGCGGCTTGTGCAATGTGTTTGTAGCCAGTATCAGTATCATTACGCATTAGGGACTTCAAAAACCTAACCTCCTTGATTTAGGTAACACCAAAGAATAACAATTATGGCTTCGCACGGCTCATCCATACTGCCAGAGTTTAGTACATAATAGGTTTTTTCTTAGTAATCGAATTCAGGTAGATATATTTAGTTCAAGATATCTTATTTAATAAAATAAATGTAAAGATGAAAATGGTCAAAGCGACGTATGACCATGCTGCGCCTCTACCGGCGCCCTGTCAAGATGTTGCAGATGTGGCTTTATGTGACCGTGCGGTCAGTGTCGTTTCTTGAGTAAAAAATACTGGCGGGAAATGCTTGCATTTTGAATGATTTTAATTAGTATTATCTTTTGTTATTTTATTATGTTTTTGTGTTAAGTTTAATCTGGTTTTTCATTTATGATTGTGTATTTTGTGTAAATAACCTTTTCTAGACAAACCGTGTTACAAAAACTGTAATTGAAATCTACGGACTTCGCGTCATCACTCAGTGTTGGATAAACTAATTTATAAAAATCTCTTCGGTTAGTACCGACGTATTTGAGTATTGAAAACATGTTGAAAACAAATAGCAAAAGCAAAAAATCTACATAATGTATAACCACTTTGGTCCCAACCTTGTAAGAGGATCAGGTAGTATGGAGTCTCTCATTCACTCTCGTTATTAGAAAGAATTTTATGTTTATTCGTAATGAAAAGCACAGTGTTTACCCCGGGTTTGTTTTGTTTACCCAAGGTGTGAAAGTCACTAATTTAGTCCCTCGAAGTATTAGCGCCCTCGCTACGCTCGGGCGCCAAACTCCTTCTCGGGGCTCAATGAGTGACTTTCACACCTTGGGTAACAATATACTATTTTTGTTAATTTTTCACAAATAAAACATAATACACAACAATATGATAAGCTGAAACTAAGTCCAATTTCTATACGCACAAAACTTTCAACATACTTTGTCTTCCTAGTTATCTTTAGATTTTTGTAAATTAAAGAAAAAATAATTATCAACTACCTTTGTGTCTCGATTTATATTCTTCAATTAATAATATAAGAGGTTATTATAGTATTTATAACACCAACATCATGCAAATAATAATCTATTTTGGTGCAAATAATATTTTACATTGTTTTTATTATCAAATAATAATATTAATGATTAAAAAGAAAGGCAATTGGACAGAACAAATACTAATACTTAAAATAACGCGATGCACATTGAGATCCTTACATATTGATAGAAGGCATTACCCTGAACAAAAAATGCTTTCACACCAAACATCTAAAGCGTCTCGGAAACGGGGTATTTAGAGGAACGTGATGTCCTAAGAATCCAATTTTCTGAATTCTTGACCAAAATACCCAGTTTTTGAAGTGAAAACTTCTTTAGCGGCGTTGAGCACTTTTTCTGTAATGGGTATAAAATGTTAAACTCGCGTCAGGACACGTGACCTGATCGAAAAAGCGTAAGACGGATGGAGAGTAGACAGCTATCCCCTCTCTACGGCGCCGTGCGCGGGGTTGTAACACGGCCGCTCGCATTCATTTATGCGTTGAACTCGAATGACTCGAGGTCACGCGCGCAGCGGGCACAGCTGATACCGCGTGCGTGTGTGCGTGGCTCGCGGCTATGTCAGTGTGGGTGAGCGCTTGGGCATGCATTGCATTTCTGTAACTTCAAATGCGTAATTTGTTAAGAAAATTTAAAAATTTTGGTAATGTTTGTTTGGAAGAAAATTTTGTGTTAACGCTTAGAATTCGATTTTGCAAAAAAGTTGAAAAAAAAGGACACTTTGACCTTCAATATCTCCAGAACCTGTGGTTTCCCAGGTATTGTCTAGAAGAAAAAAATGATCCCAATGATGGGCAGAATATGTGGTTTTCGTTTTCGTTAAGGGTCTTTTTACACCCTTTAGATACATATGAACTTACATAGTATAAATGTAATATTTGTAATATGTTTATACTTTATAGCATTAACCTATATTTTCATAACATCACAATAAGCACATGTGCGGTGTAGGTTTACCAAACAAATAATTTCGAATGAAAATAAATGAAATAAAATGATAATAAATAATCTCCGTTTTTCAGAGAAAGAAAAGAAAAAAAAATTATGGATGAAAGTTGATTTTTCGGAGAGATAAACTTTTTAATGTAAAATAATTGTAATAGTTTTAAAGTGTTAAATTTTTAATGTAATATAAATTGTCATGTTTGTGTACGATAGCGCAATAAATGAATATTGTATTCTACCACATAAATGATAGTACTTTTATACTGATAAAGCAATTGGTGCAAAATTATTTTTATTAGGTAGCTGGCAGGGCTACGTAACATTGGGAAAAAAATGATTTTTACAAATGACTATTACCTGTATATTTTTTAACCCACATCAAAAAAGGTGGAGGTTCTCAATTCGTCACGTATATATATATATTTTTATGTATGTTCGCTGATTACTCGTAAACTCTTGGAGCGATTTGGATAATTCTTTTTTGTTTTTACTATCTAAGGTTTCCGCTACTTGAACTCATAATTCAAACTATAGCAGGAGAAAAGCGCGATAGAAGTGTAACATCGGAGGTCTTCGGTAAAGGAGATCGGTAATATTATGTAGTAGTACCTCTTTGTACTAACCTCATTTTCAGTTTCACGTAGGTAGTATTAAATGCAAACTATTTGGTTTTATGACAGCTGTCATCTTGAGCGGAGGCATGTACTGCACTCCTACCATGACTTTTTGAAGAACTCGAAAAAAAGAAACCCTTTTTCGATCACTCTTTTGTCCGTTTGTCTGTCGGTGTGTCACTACCGATATTCTCAGAGATGGGTGGACCTAGTAAGTTGATTTTTAGGAAGTTTCATAGTAAATACTCAATATAGTATGTTTAATCGAATACGTAAAAAACCCGTGGTAAGGGTACTGTTCCCTTCTGACGTTCGATTACGTTTTACCACGGAAAATATTTCGATTTCACATTTTTTAAATGTTTTTTTAACAAATATCTTAATTATTGTATTAAAGTTAAATTATAACATAGCCTAAATGTTATTCTGATATATTCTGAACAAATATGTGTGGACCTTGTTAAAATCTGTTCTGTAGTTTATGAGATTACCTGGTTCAAACAAACAAACAGACAGACAAACAGACAAACAGACAAAAAATCTAAAAACTACCCTATCGTGTTCAGCTAACGATTTTAAGGCGACCTGTGTATTTTTTTTCTGGATATCTTACAATTACAGATTTTTTGATGTCTATAGATTTATTATATGTATAGATAAGTTAAGCCAGATAGGTTGATATTATAAACTCGACACTTTGACAATTAGTTAATCATGTTTAAATTCTTAAACGTATTTACATTTTCTTGTACCTGAATTTCCTTACTGCCGCATTAACTTCCACTGTGACTTATTATCCCCATTCGCGGGGCGTAGCTTTTGTTGCAAGCATAATTTTTCTTTGAGTCTAACGAATTTTAATGTACGGACTGACAAGGGTGTTTTGGAATTTGAGGGACAGCGCTGGGGCGGTCTCTTTCATTTAATTATACAGGTGAATTTGAACCTCATCGTAGACTAGGTTTTAGCCGCAACTTCGTTCGTGTAGGATTTGAATTTTTCAAAATCCTTTTTTAGCGGAATAATAGAAAATCTTAAAACAAAAATTACTTGTTTGCAAGGAGGTTAGGTCCTTAAAGCTCCTATTTAAACATAAACATTAAAAAACATAAAATACTTTATTAAATAGTCCACAATAATAGAGCAAGCTTATCTATGATATCTACACTATAGGCTAAAGCCTGTGCAATGGCGTTAGATGTTGATGAAGTAAACGAAAAACACGTTACTTTAAAATGGTTTTATCTTTTTTCCACAACTAGTTAACGAAATACTAGTAATTTCATTGTAATATAGAAAAACAAATAACTTTTACCCGACTACGGCAAAAGGAGTTATGTTTTTTATAATATATTTTTCTATTTGTGTAAATGCTCAAGTATTGCTTTGTCATCATTATTTTAGCTTGACCCGTCCATTAGTTTAAAGCTGTGCGTTGATATATTAGTGAGTCTGGAATTTGAACTTTATATTTACTTATAGATAGAAAAAAAATGCAAAATAAATCACTAAAAAAATTGTGTTCTTTGTGTTTTCTGATTTCTTCCAAGCAACGTTTCCGTCCTCTAAGCCCTCTTTTAAGCAAGCTGGCAGCGTTCCTTTTCTGGATCATCAGGATAATACGCTGGGAAAGAAAACTTTTATAAATATAAATATATTACACAACATTTCACACATCGCCATCTAGCCCCAAGCTAAGTAACTAGACTTGTGTTATGGGTGCTAAACAACGGATATACTACTTATATACTTTTATTTTGTAAATTTAAACTTATAATACATAGAAACAACTAGACCACAGACAAATATCTAAGCATGAATACTTGTCTGAGTCGGGAATCGAACCCGCAACCCTGTGTTTGGCAGTCCGGCATGGTGACCATTGTGCCAACTGGGTCGTCAACTTCAAGCCTTACAGTCCCCAGTGGCCGCGTAAACACGCAATCATAGCACCTTAATATTCAAAATCGGTCCAGTAGTTTCCGAGCCTATTCAATTCAAATACACAAACAAATAATTAAACCTTTTCTCTTTATGGTATTAGTATTGAAAATAGGATGGTAACACTTTAGTACCTTTTTCTGCCACTTTCAAAACGATCCCTGACTAATTGTATGTTCACTCATTTGAACGAATGAGTGAACGAAACGTAAGGAATGACTAATGGGGAAAGACCGAGTGAATGGAATAAGTCAGGTTTAAAATATATTAGGTTTTTAATAAATGAGCAGCTTGTGAGTATTTGAATGTAATTTTATTAGATTTTAGGATTATAATGGTGTTTATAATGGCTTCATGCTAATTTTGCATATTGCCGTTATTTTCGTGAGATTTGGATAGTTTTAAGGTTTGTGTTTTATAAATGTACTTATACATTTTTTTTCTTTTATTTTATGGTGTAATAAAGCAGAAAGACAGACAGATGAAATTCTTAGGTTGACTTACACAGTAGAAATAAATTGGTTTAAAGGACCTTAATATGATTAACCAACTGTCAGAGTGTTAAACTGATTAAATAAGATCAACATTGTGACTATTTTAGTATTTAGCGTTAAATGCATTTAGCTAAATATGTTTAAGCACAATGTCATGAAAGCCCTTATTAAATTAACTTAAGTAAATTATGTAAATTAGTAGCAGTTTGCGGTTATTGAAATATAATTAAATTCAGATTACCTGTTAAATGCATTTAGCTTAATTTGTTTAAGCACAATGTCATGTAAGTCACCCTTATTAAATTAACTTAGGCAAATTATGTAAACAACATTCGTAGCAGTTCCGTAGCTCCCTCGTAGCGCCGTAGCACAACCACAAGTAATTTCGTAGCCAGTAGACTAGTCGTTAGAATAAGATTTAAGTAATTTCTACTTAGAACTTATACTGCCTATTTGTTCTGTGGTTATACTGAATTTCACAAATGAAATGTGACTTTAGGACAGTTAATTAGTCAAGGGCAACTTTTACAGAATCTTGATCTTACGGTTTTTAATGAGGGATACTAGATTAGCTTTTTTTTCCGAGATACTTGAAATATTGATTTATCAAATGTTAACAGTCAATTTTGGTACATTTTGATATACCTATGATTACGAAACATTTTGATATACCTTAAAGATTTTTTTTTAATTTATCCAGAGTTTTTGAATTTTCAAAATATGGTAACCCCATTATTTACCTAAGCACCTGCTTTTAATAATGGTAATACCACATTTCCTTAGTTTTTCTCTAATTTACAAGGAGACTTTAGGAATTTTCAAATGTGGCATCTTTTAGCTTAGCGCCCGCTGTAATTAATAATGTTGCCACATCTTGGGAATTTCTTTAATATTTCTGAAAATTTGGGTAAGTAATAAGGATTATGAAACTAAAAGAATGATTTCATTAATTAAAAAAAAATCTAGTAATACCTACATTTTTCTAGTTATAGATACCTAAAATTGACAACAGAATTGCAGATCAACCGTAGAGTTTTAAAATTGCTAGTAGCGAAATGTTTTCATTCTAATAATGTTTATCTGATACATTCACGAGTTGAAAGACTTAAGAGGAAAGGGTACCGAGCGCTCTCCCCATACAAACGAAGTCGAGTTTTCTCCCTGGATAATGACACTAGAACAAATATTTTTGTTGCATAAAACTTATTACTGCCATGTCCATGCTTTGTTTTTAAAATCTTAATTTCTATGATAATTAGAAAATGAAAATACAACGACATAGGGCACAGTCAGTTATAGGTTTTATGGCACAAAAATATTTGTGCTAGTGTCATTATCCAGGGACGAAACAGTCGACTACGTTTGTATCGAGAGAGCGCCGGTACCCTTTCACCTTAAAACTTCAACTGAAGCTGGGCCTTGCTTAAGTTAAAAACATTTTAATAATAGCAGTTTGTGACCTTTACGATGATTCTGCACGTTATAACCTGATTGTACCTAAAAGGGATTAGTATGCACAAATCGTGTTAAGCCATTTATAAAAGAAAAATAATTAGTATTTTTTATTAGTCCTCACTAATTATTCTCCAAACAAAATCGAATTATTACAATAACAAAATTACTCCTTTGATCTTCCAATTTCACATGCCAAAGCAAAACAAACCCTAAACCCGACGAAAAAAAAAACTCAATTTTGCACACAAACCTTTCGATTCCTCTGTGTATATTACTGTGACGCTGGTCGGTAATTTAGACCCTTATCACGAGGGGATAGAGGTTGTTTTCCCTCGTAAGTGCTCGTTGTTTGCAATTAAGAAAGTTGATTGGCTAACCTTAGTCAGGTGTGCCTTTGGGACGTTGTAAATAATTGCCAGTAGTATGTATGGGATACGCATAGATTACAACGATTAAATATTTAGATGCTCTCTTGACTTGTAAGGAAAACAGAGTTGTGTTATTTGTATATTTTAATACTTAATGTTTACAGGGTGTGATTACAAGTGGCGTAAAACATAAAATATGGGTAGTCACTTTCTGGCTAAAATAATAATAATAATAAGCCCCCAGGGCACCTTGAGGCGAGGTGACGGGGAGTAACGACCCAGCGGTCCCAAGTTCTCCAGGGGGAAGTCACCGTTCCTCACCTCCGGCTTGCCTTAGTTGGTTGGTCGGAGTGAAACCTGACGAGGAAGCGGTCCCCCGCCTCTGGCTTGTCTTCACCGGCTGTCCAGAGTGGAGTCGCAATAGCAGAAATGATCGAAGGATGGATGCTGAACGTCAGTGATGAGTTGGCCCGCTCGCTCGGACTACCAGCGATGACTTAAAATCCAGTAAGGCCTCTCCATCCTTCAGCCACTCACGTTCCTGTTGCCCCCTTGCTATAATTTGCTCGGCTAATTAGGGTGGCCCAATCTGAGAGTTGACGAGTCTCCGCCTGCCATTTTTACGTGTTTATTGAACATTGTTACGGCAGGTGCCATAGTATCCATAGTTCCCCAGTATCTAGTCCACTACCATCCCATCACTATAGCTCAAGTAGTTTTGTCCTGTAGATTATCAATAGTTTTATCCAAACCGGAGGTTGTCCTTGGTTGCACTTTATAGTGTAGACAGGGATAATCGCCGGTTTAGAATCCACACCATTGCTTGCTATTATACTTGTTATTGTAAAGGGCCTCTACGTGTTGGCTTCGGCTCCACGCACGCCTTCCAAAGGTCCGGGGCTCCATAGCCCCGTGATACAGGACGTATAACAGATAATAATAATAAATAAATATTTCCTGAAGGACGGTACGGTCGATATTTGTCGAGCATGCCACCGTCCCGGGGTGTCACTCAGGCATATTATTTCCGGCTGTTCTCATCTTGCCAATGGTGAGTATTTGCACAGGCATAACCTAGTAGCTAGGATCATCCACCAGCAACTTGCTCTTAAATATGGACTCGTAGACCAAGAGGTGCCATACTATCAATATGCACCCGCGCCAGTTCTAGAAAACCGCCATGCCATGCTCTACTGGGGCCGGTCTATCATCACTGACAGGACTATTGTTGCCAATAAGCCTGATATTGTGATAATAGTCCGGTCGGAGCGACGGGCAATACTCGTCGAAATAACCGTTTCACATGACGTTAATCTCGTAAAGGCCGAAAAGGACAAGGAAACTAAGTACTTGGACTTGGCCCACGAGATCACCGCCATGTGGGACGTTGATTCGACGAGTATTGTTCCGATAGTTGTATCGGCAAATGGACTGACAGCGAAAAGCTTTGATCAACACCTCAAGAGGCTCTCGCTGGATGGTTGAGTCAAGGATCAGATCCAGAAGGCAGTCATCTTGGATACGGGTAGATATGGGTGCTAGACAACGGATATACTACTTATATACTTTTCTTTTGTAAATATATACTTATAATAGATAGAAACAATCAGACTTCAGACAAATATCTAAGCATAAATACTTGTCTGAGGCGGGAATCGAACCAGCAACCCTGTGTTTGGCAGTCCGGCATGGTGACCATTGTGCCAACTGGGTCGTCATGGGACCAGGGACCAGATTACGATTGTAGAAAATGGAATTCGTAGACTGGAACCGTAACTTAGAGACCGAATTGTAGGAAAGATTGTTAGAGGTAGACTGGGAGCCTTAAATTTAGGAAATTGAGTAAAATAAGGTTTCGAAAGTGTAAACAAAAGGGGATCAAAATCGAACCAAAACGAGAATGTAGATACCTTACTTCATAATCGTGACAATTTTTAAATTTGGACGTTTTACTACTAAGTCGTTTTGCCACTATATAGACGTTTTAATATGCCGACGTTCTGCAAACTACGTCATTTTCCTTGATAAACCTTCTGATAGAGCAAAATTTTGCGAATTGTGCGAGTCGGACTCCCGGACGAAGGGTTCCATACCATTATATTCCTGATTTTTCAATTGATAGAATTAGGATCGATGACCTTTTGTATTAATTCAACTTAAAACGATTATAATAATTTGAAATGGACGATCAAGCAACGAAAGTTTTAAAATTGCTATTATTTTAGTGTTAGTTAATAACACTAAAGTTCTTCTACCTTAAAGTCATGTTCGAGTTCTAACTACAGCAGTTTTAGGACTCTACGATGGTCCTTCACGCTTTTCGCGTACTGTACCAGTGAGGATGTGTTCGTTACTGTGTAAAATATCATTGAGGTTAGTTGTGAATTGCTGGACATATTATTCCATTATGTGTTGCGATGTAAGAATATTTACACGGAAGTAACTTGTAGCCTTACCTACCTATAGGTGAGTAGGTAGGAATTTATACCTAGCATTATACCTACATGCGGTGTCACCCGCGTAACTCCCGATCCCGTGGGAATATCAGGATAAAAAGTAGCCTATAGCCTTCCTGGATAAATGGACTATCCAACACAAAAATATTTTTTCAATTCGAACCAGTAGTTCCTGAGATTAGCGCTTTCAAACAAACAAACAAACAAACAAACTCTTCAGCTTTATAATATAAAAAGTATAGATATATACCTACATTACTTTACATAAATGTATAGCCACTGATCTTACAAACATTTCATGTATAGGCCTTGTTCTAAAACTTCTTCTTCTTCTCGTATAGTGGTGTGGCTCACCTGTTGTTAGAGTTTTCAGATCGCCTTAAGGCCTCTAACTTGACCTAACGACTGCTACTAGAGGTAACAACCGGGACCAACGGCTTAACGTGCCTTCCGAAGCACGGAGGGGCTCACGGAAATACATTTTTGCCATACTACTAATTGGTCACCCATCGAAGTAATGACCGCGCCAGGCGTCGCTTAACCCGCACAACCGTAAACAATCAGCGAGCTTCGCTTAGCTGTGAGCCTCCCGTTCTGTACTAATGTTATAAAAAAACCCGGCCAAGTGCCAGTTGGACTCGCGTACGAAACATTCCGTACCATGTTGTATTGGAGCACTTTAATATTTTTCTGGTTTTAGTATCTATTTATAGTTTATTTTCCCAGGTCTCAATCACGTATTTTATTTCCCAATTTTTTCGCGATTTTTATTTCCATAGTCGAGGTAAGAGAAACACATTAACACTCCTGTGTCGCGCAGTCAGGTAACAATAAAAAAATAAATAAAAATATAAGCAAAGAATTGAGACTCTATACATAAAATAACAATCAAATTCATAATTCAAATAAATAAAAATTCATTCGTCTTTGAATTTAGCTATTTTAGACCTGCTGGTCCAGTTACAAAACGGATAGTGAACAAAAACCTAAAAAAAGATTTAATTCGTATCCTAATGTCTTTAAGTGCTCCGAAGCTTGCAATTTAAACGTTTTACATTGAATTTCATCGCTTCACTCTCCATTAAGCGATAAGGAATAAAAAAATTCTGTAAAATGTAGATATTTTTTAAATCTAGACTATTACGTACTTATCTAGGAGATGTTTCATAATGGTAGTTTTTTTTGGTGAAATGGGAAAAATTTACAGGGAAAGTGTTTTGTGTCATCTTCTTGGTGGGTGCGTTCCTGACTTAGGTTTTAAGACGATTCAATTTAATCTCATGCGAATAATGCCGACTGAATAAAGAGGTCTGTGTGTTTGTTTGATAAAGTTTGACAAAATACTATGTAGGTATATTGTAAAATATAAATAAAAATGTCATTTTATTTCAACAAATAGATATTGGCCAAGTTGTGGAATCCATTTTCAACGTAACAAAAGTTTTGCAATGTACAAAAACCCTCAAGTGCGAGTCAGAATCGCATTCGAAAGGTTCCGTACCAGGGAGCTCTACTTATTTTTTTCTATTTTTAGAATTTGTTATTATTGGCGGCAACAGAAATACATAATCTGTGAAAACTTTAACTCTCTAGCTATCACGGTTCATTAGATATAGCCTGGTGACAGACAGACGGACGGACATTAGAGTCTTAGTATTAAGGTTTTGTTGTTATTCTTTGGCTATGGAACCCTAAAAAGTAGCCAGCCCTATCGTCCCATAAGTTCCTTTACTTACATTAACCAATAAAGTTCTACAAAGAAATTCCAACAAGGTAAACACATTTTATTCAAAATGCAACAATTTGAAACCTTTGTTTTACCTGTGGTTTGAAAGAATAAATAAATTTCAATGTAACAAAACTGTTGCAATGGAACTGCGGGTAAACAAAATGTAGCCGGGGTCGGTTGTCCCAAAAGTTGCCTTACTAACATCAACTAATAAAATATTGAAAGTAGTGCAACAGCTTGTTGGATTCATTGTTTAGGACTACGAGAGCGGTGTTGGCTTAGTGGTAGATACCTCGACTTTCATTCTGAAGGTCGTGGGTTCGTATCTCGGCGGGCCGTGCACCAATGTATTTTTCTTAAGAAAAAATTATGTGCGCTAATTGACATTGCTCTTACGGTGAAGGAAAACATCGTGATGAAACCCGCAGCTTAGTTGGCTCCAGAAGTATTGATAAGTTCTCTCCTCTGGACATGGTCGACTAAGCTGAGAGGGTAGTAGGTGCTGGGCAAGCCTACTCCATCCTCACGCAAAAATGACCCAATTAAAAAGGGTCCAATGGCGGAAAACAGCCTGTACACCGGCTTTTTCTCCATACAATACACTAGAGCAAATATTTTTGTTGCATTGCTGCCATGACCATGCTCTTATGTCTTATTTTACATATTTTGTTTTTTTTACTGTTAGTTTCTATTATAATTAGAAAATGAAAAAAGCCAAGACATAGAGGCATAGCCATGGCAGTTATAGTTTTGACTTAGGCATTTTAATTGATTGATTAAAAATTAAAACGATTTGTAGTAGTTAAGTTTAGATTTACTACAATTATTATTTAACGAGATGAACACGCGGATACGCTCAGGTAAAATTTTACAAAATATCTATAGATGTGTTCTTAACCTACCTCTTTTAATTAAACTCCTTTGTTTCGTTGACATTACCATTTTGCATACTTTAATACGTTACCTACCGTGTCAACAACGTGACTGTAACATGACACTTTTTTGTAAGTGCAGTACGGTGTTCATCGATTTATAAGACGTTATCACATAAAAAACGACACAAACAAAAAGAATGTTAAGTTTTGGGAAATGTCTAGACTGTCCATAGTTAATCTAGTGTTTGGGGAATTATCAAATGTGGTTGGTAACAGGATTATTTACATAAGGACCATATGCTTAAAATGATTCCTTAATTTTGATAGCAATTTTTCTAAATTTTAAATTTATCTATACATATAAAATGCTTTGTCCTGAACTACTGACTGACTGACGGATCCACCGGATAAGACAGGTTTTTTTCCACCCCTAAGGGGGTGAAAAGTTTGTATAGGACAACGTGATTCCTTGGTCCAATCTTCTTCAAATTTGATATTTTTTTTTTTGCCATTTATTACCATTTAAAAGAAACTTAAAAAACATTCAGT
Organism: Idaea straminata; assembly: GCA_951213275.1. Classification (NCBI taxonomy): domain Eukaryota; kingdom Metazoa; phylum Arthropoda; class Insecta; order Lepidoptera; family Geometridae; genus Idaea; species Idaea straminata. The sequence continues at coordinate 10,397,382 of OX577867.1, read as the reverse complement.
ACTTAACCTAGCACAGCGAAACCACTAAGGTTTATAATTATGCTCAGTACATTTAAATTTACGTCGATCTAGTTCAATATATGTAGTTACAGGTAGGTATAATTTAATGATTGTAACGGTACTTACGATAATAGACCGATTTGGTACTTACATTATAGTTCAAACAGGATCTGGACAAATACACCTCGAACTTAATAAGGAAAATTAATTGAAATAAAATAAGTATTGATAATAAAATAAGAAGTGATAAAAAAAATAATAAGTAGTGATAATATAATTTCAAATATTACGTAGCGAAGTGAGAAAATACGCCTTAAGCTTATATTTAATATTTTTAGTTGTCAAGCTATTCCGTAATTCCGCGGGTAGTTTATTTATGCATCGAGGAATAATGTAATCAGATGTTCTCCTACCGTAATCATTGTTCACTCACTCAGCTGACGTTGAGCTAACGCTCGGGTGTATACAGGGTGTTCGAATCGAGGCTTATTATAAGTTACGAAGAAAAGTTTTTTTAACAAAATATATTTAACCTGCGTATGTACGGGTAATACTTTACAATGTTTAAAAAGGCCAGAATGGTCACCGTTATATTGTTTTCGAATTTTCTTTGATACTATATTCATTAATATTTTTACCTGGAGATCATAAATTTTGTCTAAATAAGTATTGTATGTGCGACCATTGCTGCATAAACCGTATTAAATGTATGATTCAGCGAGTGAATAATATAACATAATCTTAACTTTAAATGGGATTCTGTCCTTAAGTATAATTATGTTTGCCAAAAACTGTCTCAGCTTATTACAAACATGTTCAACGTGGTTAAGCCAATGAAATTTACTGTCAATTTGAAGACCTAAATATGTTTGTCAATCTACTACTTCAATAAAATCACAGCTACACTGATTAAAGTTGGACGAGTGTAAACATCTGTGGTCGTGGGCCACTATACCTTTTAGGGGTGTACTTTTAATATAAGGCGATTTAATGGGCAGCAATTTAGTTTTTGCAGCATTAACAACCAGACCTACATCGTGACAGCATTTCAGGAGGGAATTAAAATCAGATTGCAACATTTCACAAGCTTTATTAGGGTCTTTATCAGCAGCCACAAGACAGGTGTCATTCTTATAAACATTCTTTGACAGAATTTATGGAATACGTGTTTCGTATTTTTTTGAAATTCATCCCCTAACGGGGTTAAAAAGGGGAAAGACGTTATTTTCGGGGTGGTTTTTCTATTTTCGACGTGTAACGAAAGCTAGTTTTATTACAAAAATGTAATTTTTTTACTCGGGATACTCACGAGTGTCTAATAGTTTTTTTTACACGCTGTACATTTTTATTTCGTATGAAGTATTATGAAGCTACATTTTAATTTCAAAATGATCCATTCAAAACATTTTAAACAAACTTTAATATGTCATAAAACCACAAAAAATACCGAACTCGTACGTAGTAAACCGTATTACGGGACAAAACCGGTCCGAGTTCAACGTTTAGATGTATACTGAGTATCACACACGTCCCGTATTTCAATTTCGGATTCCATGTTTCTGAAATGTTGTTTCATTTCGGGTCCTCGTAGACTACGGACTTTTTATCGGCCGATTGTAGCTTGACTGACTGACTGATCAATATGAATAAAATAATAAATATTACAGGACATTCCACACATCGCCATATAACCCCAAGCTAAGTAACTAGACTTGTGTTATGGGTGCTAGACAACGGATATACTACATATATACTTTTCTTTTGTAAATAAATACTTCTAATACATAGAAACAACCAGACTACAGCCCAATATCTAAGCATAAATACTTGTCTGCGGCGGGAATCGAACCCGCAACCCTGTCAATCCGGCAATCCGGGAAGGTGACCATTGTGCCAACTGGGTCGTTAAAATATTCTGTACATATAAAATGCTTTGTCCTGAATGACTGACGGATCAACGTACAGCCTAACCATTAATCGTAGAGACCTGAAACTTGGGGGTGTGTTCTTTGTATGACGTAGGCATCCGTTATGTAAAGATTTTCGGAAATTCTACCCCTTATGGAGTGAAAAAGGGATAAGTTTGTAGTGAACAACGTGATTATTTGGTCCAATCCACTTTTGCATAAACATTCTTTAACAGACTTGATGCACGACGCACTTGGTATTTTATTGAAATTAATCCAATAAAATTAATATTGAATAAATTAAAAAATTGTAGAAAGTTATTTAATAAATAAATATTGCAGGATATTTTCACATGTCTATCTATAATAATTATCTTTTTTTACAAATGATTTCGGAAAATACAAATCCGACGAATAGCATCCTGGGTTTAAAAAGCTAGCCTTCTTTTTTTCTAAATTAGTTTCTAATGTTGCGACAGACGGCGTTAGAATTTTGTTTTATTTTTATTTTATAAATACGTATCGCGTTTTAACTACCCGTGTGACCATGATCGATGTAACACCATCAAAACTAGAATTTAAATTACATTTCTAAATTAGAATTAATGCCCTAAAAATCATTGATTTCTTTGACTCTTTGATTTTTGAAATCAATACCTAACTCTAGAAAATAATTATCTAATGACATTCTATGAAAAATACTAAAAAATACCAAAATAACTTTGTATAGACTTACCTCAAAAGGAAAAAAAAGGAACCATAAGGTCACTCTCTTGTCCGTCTGTCTGTCTGTCCGTGTGTCAACACCGATTTTCTCAGGAACGGATGGACCTAATTTGTATGGCAATAATTTGTGTTTTCGAAAGCTAATAAACGCTATATATATCTATCTATCTAAAAAACTAAATCAAAAGCGGTCCATCCTGGAGCTACGATGCCACAGACAGACAAACAGAAACACGTCAAACTTACAACACTTTTCTTTTCGTGTCGGGGTTTAGAAAATTGACTAGAAATATTCCTCTAAGCTTTTATCTTACCTAACTTATCAATATATGAGCTTCCGAAGTACCTCCTTTAAAAAAGCTTGGGTAGCAAGAATTATCACACTTATAGGTCTAATGCAAACTACGGATTTTTTATCGCCCGATAGATATTAAGTTCTATTTCTAAACCGACTTCACAACAGACTGACATAAGACTCTTATGTCAGTCTGTTGTGAAGTGATCTTATAAGGGTTCTTTTTTTACTTTTTTCGATTGTATTACTTATTTCTTTTGGTTATGAACCGATTTAGAATTTTTTGTTTAGTTTTAAAACTACGTTATTTCCAGACATTCTTTAGTTTATTTTGATTTCTTGTCCAAAGGAAGGTTGTCTAGACGAGATCACTCTCAGCGATAAGGCCGTCATTTGTAAAATATTAAAGCTCTGTAAATCAGGATTTCAGATAACAAATATTAATTCACTCGTTGCAAACATTTTCGGGATTTAAAAAAAACCTATTTCCTTCAAGTAGTAAGGAGATTACATACAGCGCCATCTAGCCCCAAACTAAGCAATTAGACTTGTGTTGGGGTGACCAGACAACTAATAGAAAATATATATTGATTTCCTACAAACACAGAATACATAATAGTTACTACGTTCTACAAACTTTATCAGCCCATTTTACCCCAATATTGGTCGAATTTACAAGAATCCTTTCCCAGTGCTCGCCTACGTTCTAAAAGCAACCCCCATACGAAGTTTCAGACTAGTTCTTGTAGGTACAGAAATTTCTTGATGAGATATAGTGAATAAACAAACATCAATAACTGTCTGAGGCGGAAATGAACCCGCAACCTTCTATATCACAGGCGGATCCCACGGTGCTACAGTACGCAACTATGCGACAGAAACTCAATAATCTACTGAAACCCTAAAAGAAATAAAAAGCCTCGCAAATAAATTCTTTAGGAATACGTTATTTTCCCTAAAGATTACAGTAATAGATAAAATAGTAACAAATTAATATAATATATACAGAAAATGTCTATAATATATTACCGCTGATAGGTACGTATATAAAACGTAAGTGGAGTCAATATATGAATAAGTGTCTCTCTGTGAATTCGATTGGGTGCGGTCGGAGTGTTAGCGGGGATGATCACAAATACGGTGCTAATCTGTGAAGCTTATAATATCTAAACCTATATATGTACTACAAATACAAATATTTTGATTATGTAAATCTCATTTTTAACCCCCGATTTAAAAACGACGAGGAGTTAGAAGCTTGACGTGTGTATGTGTGTGTGTGTGTCTGTCTGTGGCATCGTCGCTCCCGAACGGATGACCGATTTTGATTTAGTCTTTGTTTGACAGGTGAATTGTCGGGAGTGTTCTTAGCTATGTTTGATCGAAATCGGTTCAGCCGTCTGAAAGTTATGAGGGATAAAAGTCAGGATTAAAAACCGAATGTAAGTAGATATGATCGAGTGGGGTATTAAATGAAAGGGCATGATTCGTACATTACAAGTACTAACTTTAACATTTTAGTTGAAATTTTAATATTATCATACTAAGAAGGTGTTTTATAGGTAAAGAGCGGACCCCGACGCGCCAATATTTAATAAAAAAAATCACATGTACTGACGTAGGATCATAATTTCGGGCTTATTTTTTTTTCTAGGGTTTTAAGTTTATGCATTATTTGTTCTATTTGTGGGTTTTTTTTCATAGTCATTTTTGCATGTTTTAGGTTTTTTACGTTCCTTCTATTTTTTATATAATAAAATAAGCACTAAATATTGAGAACAAAAATAACACGTATGCCTGATCTAGGTAATCCTGTATCTCAGGCGAAAAAGGACTTACATTAACTTCATAACAAAATCACTTTCCGCTGTCTGTCCTTTTAAGTATACTTAGATCTTTAAAACTACGCAACGGATTTTGATGCGGTTTTTTTAATAGAAATAGTGAATAGTGATAGAAATAGTGAGTGTATAAACTTCTACGCGTACGAAGTCGCGGGCAACGGCTAGTATTATTATAAAAGGTTGACTTACACAACAAAAAATAAATTGATTTGTGTCATATACATGATTGCATGATACTATGTAGTGGTAAAACCGCTGTGAGTCCGAGCACACCTGAAACCAGAGTCGGCGCGCTGCCAAATAAATTCCCCATACTAGACACAGTGTAACACAACAGCAGTAAGGAATGTAGGTATTCGACATTCAACGTTCGACAGTCCCACTGAATAGCTGCCTTGTCGGATATGTTACTGTGCGATACATTCCGGAGGTTGCTACATATGTACTATAGCTACTTACTTACCTACCTATTTGAGATAGTGATTAATGTTCCAAAATTCATTGAACGGAATAAGATAATAAATCCAAAAATCCGTGCATTTTTAGGATAATATGTGTTTTTCTTAGAAAAATCAATGTTGACTGCAAGCATTCGCACGGAAAAATACTTAATTTAAAAGTATATTCAATTTTATTGACATTCGGACTTCTAAAAAAGCGTAAAGTTTGCAATTCGAAAGGTTTTCGTTTCTTTATGGATTGTATTAATCTCTTTATTTATGAACCGATTTCTATAGTAATTTTGTATTGTTATGGCATAACCTCGAAAAATAAATGTCTCGATAAAAACGAAGACCTTCTGAGTGATGAACAGAATTTCACTTTCTTCAGCAATGCTTATCCATAAAAATACGGCATTAGTGTGTTTTGACAAAAACAATGATACTAAAACTAGCTGTCCCGGCAAACGTTGTTTTGCCATATCCAAATTTCCCGCTTTTCTGTTGAAATTTTTCCTAAATTTTCTTTGCTATAAACCTCACGGAGCCCGAGACCTTTCCAACGAATGTAAAACCATGGAAATCGGTTCGTGCGTTCTGGAGTTATAGCGTCAGGAAGGAAAACCCGACTTATTTTTATATATTAGAATGTAGAAAAAGAACTCACCTACAAACAAACAGTACACACGAAAATTTCCATGACATAATGATTAACAATCTTAATTACAAGCGACAGGCAACTATATAATAAATAATCGCAAGGTAATACTTGAAAATATACACAAATAAAAAAATATGATAAAATTCTCCGTTTTTCTAGATAACAGTGAAATTGATAGTATTTCGTGAACTAGATGTGGAAAAAAGATATAAGCATTAAAGAGGAAAGGGTACCGGGGGCTCTCTCCATACAAACGTAGTCGACTGATTTCTCCCTGGATTAGAACAAATATTTTTGTTGTATAAAACTTATAATTGCCATGACCATGCCCCTATCTTTCGATTTTATTTTTATTTTTAAATCTTAATTTCTATAATGATTAGAAAATAAAAAAAAAAACAAAACATAGTCATAGTTATAGGTCTTATGACACAAAAATATTTGCTCTAGTGTCATTATCCAGGGAGGAAACAGTTGACTACGTTTGTATGGAGAGAGCGCCGGTAACCTTAAAGCCATGTGTTTTTCATTTATTTTACCAGCATCTGTCGAAATTACACTTATAGGAACTTCAAGAACCTAACCTCCTTGCAAACGAAGTTTTGCAATTATTCCTCTACGAAACTAAAGAGTTTTTTAATACAAGTCAATTTAAAGTAAAAAATACTTCTTATTTACTTACCATTTCTTTGAGATGTAAAAACCCCGAAAATTCCCAATAGATTACAATCTAAATCCAATCTATGTAAAAGTAAATGGAACACACAATTGTCCTCATTGTTAAACAACTCGAAACTAATTGTCGATTCGTTAAAACTCATCTAATTTCCGAATATCCTGTCCCCAGGAGGTTCTCGGTAGGAGGTAGTGAGAAGAATCTCATTGTGTACGTACCTACTTAGGTTATGTACCTACCTTGTTGGTCTGGAAAGTTTTATTTTTTGTTGATGCGCTTGGATTTAGAAAAAGTTGAATTTTTTAACTCTTTTTAATTCTTTTTTTAATGCTGTATCAGAGAACCAGCCGTGACTTCACGTCCGTTACAATTTATACTCGTTACATTTGATTTTTGCAAGTCTAATGAACGAACGACGGTTCACTTCGATAGTCTCGAAATAAAAATTGAAAAATGTCATTCGATTAATCGATAAATGCCAGGGCCGAATTCGTTTTTGTTCTGGTTTTCGTCAAGCTTATTTTAGTTGCTTGGAGGAGATCACCCATAAGCGATAAGGCCGCTTATTATGCAACTCTAGGATATTTTTCTATATTGTAATATTTTACCAGCTATCTCATACCGAGTTTAAACGCGATCCGTTCAGTAGTTTTTGCGTGAAGGAGTAACAAACATACATACACACAAACTTTCACATTTATAATATTAGTAGGATTTTTGGTTATGTTTTGTTTAGGTAGGTACCTATTTTTATTTCTATGGTGCAATAAAATATTTATCTATCTATCTATCTATCTCCTCGAGGCTAACCCGATAAACTTTTAGGGCGTCTTTTTTGACCTTGCAGTTTGTATAAAAATACTAGCTTTTGCCCGCGACTTCGTCCGCGCAGAAGTCGAAAATTGACCAAGGAATCACGTTGTCCCATACAAACTTTGCCCCCCTTTCTCATCCCCTAAGGGGTAGAATTTCGAAAAATCCTTGCTATCGGATGCCTACATTATACAAAGACCACACCCTCCTAGTTTCAGGTCTCTACGATTAGCGGTTTAGGCTGTGCGTTGATCCTTCAGTCAGTCAGTCAGTTATCAGGACAAAGCATTTTATATGTATAAAGAAGATAAAAGTAACAAAATACAAAGATGGCTAGGAAATTCAACTGAATATTGTAAACTTCGACAGTCTACAACAAGCTTACGAGGTAAGCGAGTTTTCAGCGAGCGTCTGAATCGTCTGAAATTGTTGGAACTATACTCTTGCAATTCAAAGATGGTTTCCTTATGTTAGCTTGTCGAGCCTTAGGTTAGGGTTAGGGTGTAGTGGTTGGAGAAACGATATTCATTCTGTGGTTATGTTGATGGTGAGAGCGATTTTAGTAGAATCTAAGATCTACAACATTGAAAAATAGCGGGTTAAAATCCTACTAATATTATAAATGTGCACAATGGTCATTATGCCGGACTGCCAAACTCAGGGTTTCGGGTTCGATTCCCGCCTCAGACAAGTATTTATGCTTAGATATTTGTCTGTGGTCTGGTTGTTTATATGTATTATAAGTATATATTTTCAAAAGAAAAGTATATAAGTAGTAAATCCGTTGCACCCATTTCCACCCGTATCCAAGATGGCTGACTGCCTTTTGGATCTGATCCTTGACTCAACCATCCAGCGAGAGCCTCTTGAGGTGTTGATCAAAGCTCTTCGCTGTCAGTCCATTTGCAGATACAACTATCGGAACAATACTCGTCGAATCAACGTGGCCAAGTCCAAGTATTAAGTTTCCTTGTCCTTTTCGGCTTTTACGAGATTATCGTCATAATTATTCTGATGTAGGATTTTGGCAAATTAAACTTCTAACTCCAAAACTAATCCGAAATTTAGTTTATTTATTTATTTCCTCAGACAACTGAACCGATTTGGATGAAAATTGGCTTGGTGGCAGTGTAGATATTCCCACGCGATCCAGATTTACGCGGGTAAAACCGTGGAGTGCTTGGTTTTACCCGCGTAAATCGTAAGACAGAAATAACATTGTAAAAATTAATGGACATATCTTCCGAATATCGAACCTTTACAAATAGATATCCCATATCATTTGTTATGAACATACTCATTAACATTTTTATTATATTCTTCAAAGGAAATACATAGTCATCATGGCGTAGTATCTTTTCATACTTGATTTAAAATATATCTTCGAATAGGTCTGGACAATGGACACACAAAATATGGCACGTTATAAGCATAATTTATGAAACGTATGGAATAACACGAAAATAATCATTTCAATCGGTTTAGCCGTCTTCGACTATTTGGTGAAGATACATAAAAAATTATAAAAATATTTTTTTTCAAGACGTTTCTCTGTGATCATTGTACAAAATAGACTTAAGCATCCAAATGAATAAAGAAATTTGACTTTGACGTTATATAGATAGCAGCGTTCCGTGGTTTTACCCGCGTAACTCCCGATGCCTAGGGAATATCGGGATAAAAAGTACTCCTTGTTACTCCCAATGAATCTATATGTCCTCATACCAAGTTTCATCAAAATCGGTATAGTAGGTTTGGAGCCAATCAAAAAGCCGTTACAAACAAAAAAATCTTTCCTCTTTATTATATTAGTGTAGATACAATTACATTAGTGTAGCGAAGAATTGAGAACTTTCTCCTTTTTTGGAAGTCGGTTAAAAACACTGTTTACCGCCTGCAATGCCTGTTGTAGGTTCGATACCCGACCATGTAAGTACAAACAAATATTAGGATGATCTGCTGAGATTTTTGAAGTTATGCTACTAATCCACCTACTAATCTACCTACTATCCTAGTAGTAGGTCACTGATTAATAGTAGGGAAAGTTGGAAAGCGCCCCTAGCGGACGTAATGTGAAGCTTTAACTTTCCATACAATTTTATCGTTTACGCAAACGTGATAGTAGCGTTTATGAAACGCGCTCAAGTATCTTCTAGACACTGCGTGCTTTATCTTAGACCGCATCGTCACCTACCATCAGGCAGGTGTGATAGGGTCCATACAAGGTGCGATAGGCAAAAATCACCGCTAATACTAATCAAATAACTCGCTATTCGCTAAGTTTATGAAAGTGCCCGCACATTTATACCGGCTTACCGCTGACACGATCCGGATTCGACTGTCAGAAACAACAACCCGAAACACAAGATGAATCGGTAACAACACGCTGGGTTGCCTGCGTCCCTCCGCCGCCGCAGCCCGCCCTGCCCTAGCCAACCCGCGCCGCCTGTCCAGCGTGTTGGGGATCTTCAGGAACAGGACAAGTAAGAAAACTTAATAGAATAGTTTGTTTGGGACAAAATATACGACAAATATAGTTACAGAAGAAAATAACACAAAAACTTAAGGGCATAAAAGAAACGACATTGAAATTATCAAGAAAAGAAAGAGAAGCCGTGTCCTTTTCCAATGGCCGACCTCACCTATAAGCCAGTGTCGAGCTTACTTGACTGCGGCTCTGATCTTCGGCCACACCCACAGCAGCAGGCGGACGGGACTCATGATGAAGTTGCTTTAACCGTTGACTATCGTCTACCTATGGCTTCACTCGACATTTCATCCTTGTTTTAGCGGAATTTCGATAAAACCCTTTCTTAAAATGACGGTGATGATGTGGTTTATGATGTAGCACGTTTTCCTAGAAGATTCCTATAAGGTTTTGGGACTTGAAAACCCTGTAGATATCAGAAAAGACAGACACAGGGTAAATGATTCCATTCCCTTGCTGTACGAAAAAGGAATGACAAAGCAAAACGCTTAGTGTGGGTGTTTGGGATTTCCTCCATTAATCGGTGTCGAATATCGATTGCCCGTATGACAAAATCGTCAGCTTATCGTCAGCGATGAGCCTCGAGGCCAGGCAACTGGCCCTGGGCACTTGCCCAGTGGGAAAGAAGGGTCTACAGTGTTTTTAACGAGTTCAAGCGTTCATCAGGATCCTTGAAGTGCCTTTGACCGAAAAATTATATTTGTTTAATGAGATTAGAACGATTCGTACGATATAAGCCAGTCTTTATTACTTACGGATTTTTTTTAATTTTACGGATTTTTTTATGTGCGTTTATTTTATTATCTTAATTTAGTAAATTTACTGTCTGCCAAATATTTTTAGCTAACTTAATTGTTTTTGTTTTTATTTTATTTTTTTAAACCTAACAAATGATAATACTGCGCAAACCGTGCTAAGTTAAAAAAAGTTTGACGTTATTAAGTGTGAGTTACTTCGACCAACCCAAGGAACTATCCCTGTAAATGGTTCAACCGCCGGCCGCAAGAGTGCAGCACTAGTATGACAATTGTTTATCAGCATCGCTGGGACGATGCTTACAAAAATTATAATTTAGATATACCTAATTACATCGTACAATAAGTAGAATATTAAGTAGAAACTTACGTACTAACTTAAAACGATTACCTACTGAACATGACTCATAGGGCACAAATATGACAAGGCAATATAATTTAGCCCGAGTCATTGACTTGTTAAAACGCAACGATCGCGCGATTTAGAAGGTGCACAGTGGTGCCATCTAGTTTCTCCAACTGTATAGGTAAAGTTTATAAACAGGCAAATCGGCGCATTTCATGCAAAATTGGTATAAACGTGATATTAATGTGAAAGGGTTATTTTTTTTATCTAAAATATTTAGATATGTAAGTATAGGCACCTACCTAAAGTATTTAGTGCACAAAATATATTTATTTCTTAATGAAATAAAAATAATAATATATTTATTTTTTAACTTATGAACAAAATTCAATGAATATTGCCATTATAATAAATGAGCTTTTTAACTTTTTTAATCAGTAACTCATTCTTAATATTATATTTAATTATATTTTTACAATTTATTTAATGTTATTTTTATAAAGTGTATTTTTATTTATGTTTGTTTCTCGTAATTTTAGTAATTTTAATAAATAAAAACCTAGACGTTATCAAGTGTAAATTACTTTGTCCATGATTATGGCAGTACTATGTTAAATGTTCTACAACTGGCCGCAAGATTGCAGCACCAGTATGATAATAGATAATCAGCATCGCTTCAACGATGCTTACAAAAATTTATTATAAAGAAATTAACACCTAATTACATCCTAATAAGTAGAATATTAAGTAGAAACTTACGTACTAACTTAATTTACAAACTGGACATGACTAGGTAATCTTAAGGTGGTGGGTGAAGAAACTACAACTTAGCCCGAGTACCATATGATTTGTTGAATCGTAACGACAGCGCGATTCAGAAGTTGCCCGGTGGCGCCATCTAGTTTCTCCAACTGTCCAAGAAAAGTTATTAAACAGGTTTATCGACGCATTTCATGCAAAAATGACATAAAAGTGAAAAATATATTTTTTTAATCTAGATAAGTATAATATACACCTAAAGTAATTAGTGCAAAAATATATTTACTTATTTAAAATTTATATAGATAATTCAATGAATATTGCCGTTATCATAAATGTGCTATTTAACTTTTTATAGAATTTTTGCTTCGTGGAATTACTAAGTTTGGGAAACAGAACTGATTACTCAGTTACTCTTTCTTAAAAATTAATTATATTCAATTTAGTAAGTATTTATTTTATATTATTTTTAATACATATGTCCTTTTTCATATTTATTTTTTTAATTTAAATATATTATTTTCGTTGTTCATATTATTAGAGTCATTTAAATAAAAAAACAACCTTGACATTTTAAAGTGTAAATTACTTTGTTCACGGTTACGGTAGATGGCAGTACTATGTTAATAGTTCCAACAACCGGCCGCAAGATTGCAGCACCGGTATGATAGTAAATAATCAGCATCGCTTCAAACGATGCTTACAAAAATGAGCAAATTATCACCTAATTACATCCTAATAAGTAGAATATTAAGTAGAAACTTACGTACTAACTTAATTTACAAACTGGACATGACTAGGTAATCCTAAGGTGGTGGGTGAAGAAACTACAACTTAGCCCGAGTACCATATGATTTGTTGAAACACAACGATAGCGCGATTCAGAAATTGCTCGGTGGCGCCATCTAGTTTATCTAGCTGTACTGGTAAAGTTTTCATTGATTAAAGACGCATTTCGTGCATAATTGGTGTAAAAATGACTTTTTTTTAAATCTTGTTCAGTTAAGTCAATTTTTTTAAATGAAATCCTTAATAAATCAACCTAAATTATGACTATTTATTCAAAACTTTTATAGAAATAATAAATATTGCTTACGAGAGTTTTATTTTGTTGAAATCTTTTTTGCATGTATTATTCTGTGTACTTATTTATGTTCTTATATGTATTTGTTTTGTGTAATTAATATTTATTCGATATTTCGTTAAGTTAATTAATAATAATCTACAGTATGTAATTTTATTATATTGTATTGAGATGTTTATCAGAAAATTAAAATACTTATACAAAATTAAATTCATAAATGACTTTGCCATCCAGCGAGGGAATGCATTTTAGGATCCTTTTTAAAATCATCATCTTTTAATTTAAGAAAATAATACTTTTTTAAAAATTAAATAACATACCTACCATGTTTCATCGTAATCGGTTCAGGAGTTTTTGTATAAAAAGTTGCACACAAACTTACACAATTCACTTATATTAGTAGCTTAGGATAGCATAAGCTAAAAATAGACAGACTGGATAGACTTTAAAAGTTTTATTTTATTTACAAAAAAAGCACCCCAAGTGAACCCATACAACAAAACTAGCACATGAACGTAATAAATACAGTTTCATACAAAATAAATATCTTATGTTAGATAAATAACCAGTTACATAAACTTAAGTTACATAACATAGATATAGAGATTAAATAACAATATGGTTGTAGAGGTAACATCTGAACATTTTCCTCAGCTGGACTTAACAGAATAACTTATGAGATTTTTTTTAGATGGCTTCCGTTTTGATTTTAAAAATAACCATGGCAGCTTAAAATTCAGTAAATATAGTATTGAAAGTCCCGACTAATTTATATATTAACGCACAGCTTAAACCAATGGAAGAAGAGAGCTAAAATTTTGCATACTATAATATAGTTATTACAATGATCCAGATTTATTTTTAATTATTAAAATTTTGAATAATCCATGGATGTATTGTAAAACAAACAATTGGGTTGTTCTAGACGTCTATGTGAACAACTTTTGTTTTACACCTTTGGGCATTAGAACTTATTTTAGATTTGAGGTTAAGTGTTTGAAAATAAGCTGCTTTATGGAGTTAGAGGTCCATGTGGTTCTATTTTAATAACTGAGTTTTAATTAGTATTTTAACCATTAATGGTATTAATGTATAAAAATAGGCGATTTTCGTATACTTAATCATAACCTCAAAAAATCCATTTATCAAATGCTTAGAACATTAGTTGTTTGCCTAGCCGTCTAGAACAACATTCTATCGTAATGAGCCCTCGTTGGAACACCCTTATTGTACTTATACTTCTCGAGGTGATAACGTCTAATAAATTGAAGGAACATCGGCATTCATAAAAAAATCGACGTCATTGTCACGTTCCCGATGTGTGTCGTCATTGTCACATTAAGGTGACGTCATGTCAACAATGACGTCACACAGCACGCAGCAATATTATTTATCGCTTATCAGGGCTTGTGTTATGGTGACGAGTGACGAATAGAAGACTTATATAAAGGAAAAAATATATAGAATAAAAATGAAGAGAAAAAAAGGAATTAAAAATATTTCAATTTTTCATCAAACATTGAAATATTTTTATTTCTTTTCACGTAATATTATGGTCCGTAAACCGATTCACGGACAACCATTTTTAAAATATGTTCTCTATATACCACTTGAATATTTTTATCTCTAAACACAGCCCTAGAGAATAGCCAATAGCCATCCAAAGTAAGCGTAAGTTTCACGGTCAACGGGTCGACCTAATGACCTTCGATTGACCGACTGTTTGGACACTAACGGATGCTATGTAAAGAGGACATAATATTGGCTGATATTATTCTATACAAAGATTGATTTATTTAAAAAAAAATTATTGGCTTCTGGGGTTGAGGCTGCGAAAGTCCGCAAATATGAGGATATGCCCGGTTGTTACATTTTCACTCCACTGGGTTTTGAGACCGTTGGCTGCTGGGGGCCCTGTGCTAGGACCTTTTTGAGGGAGCTTTCGGCGCGCCTTGTCGAGGCTACTGGCGATCCTAGAGCTGGCGGCTTTTTGTCCCAGCGACTCAGTATTGCTATTCAGCGAGGGAATGCTGCCAGCATTTTGGGGACAATGCCTCGGGAGGGTATGGCCGAGGGCTTCCTCTTGTTTTAATGTTAAGGCCTAGGTTGATTTTTGATTAATTTAATTTTATACTAATTTTATTATTTAATTTATTTGTAATGTTTAGTTTTTAATTTAATTTCTGGGTGGGCTTTTTTTTGTCGTAAATTTAATTTTTTGTGTTTATTATTATTATTTTTAGTATTTCATGTTGTGTTATTTTATTTGATGTTTTTATTGAAATTTGTGTTTTAAATTGGAAAAAATTCTGTACTTCATTAATTAATAATAAAATACCTTAGGTAGGTATGGTTATCGAAATGGAATTTACTGTTAAAAATTATTAAAGGTGAAAAATTAATTTTAAGGGATAGATAATAACTTCTAATTAAATAGTGAAACAATATCATAAATAAATTCTCTAATTATTTACTTTTTTTTAAAAATATTCTAATTTTATTATTATATTAGGTTTTTTTTTCATGTTTAATTTCTGGGTGCCTTGGATGGGGGTATTTTTTGGCTTAATTTTAGTTTATTTTGTATTTATTTTATTTGTTTTTATTTTTTATAATTTAATGTAATTTTGTTTGATTGAGTTGAGTTGAGTTTTTTCAGAAAAAAAAATGTTTTTCTTCACTTTTGGAATAGACCTTATTATATTATAGTTCCACAAAACAAAAATAAAAAACAAATGGTTGTGTGTAAAGTCGGTTTACGGACGATACTTTTACGTGGATAACGTCACAAGAAAACGATCGTTTTTTTATATGTTTCCTAGTTTTTTTTTCATTTTTTTACTTTATATATTTTTTACATGATTTAAGTCTATTATTCGTCACTCGTCACAATATAACACATGGGCAGATCTATGAGCGATATTACTAAATACTCTGTTTCTTAAATTACCATGACGCGTCTGGTCATATTACCACAACGCATAACGTCAGACACTAATACCGTGACACTTTTTTGTGAATGCAGGTGTTTCATCAATTTACTAAACTGAAAAAAATCATGTTAAAATCACTTCTTGAATAACTTTAGTAATGAAAATAACTTCGTTAGTTTAAAACAACTATAATAAGGTATGTTTATACGTTCCAAGTGTCTACGTTAATGTAAGTACCTTTAAGTGGAGCAATCGACAGCTTCTATACGACTAATAATAGCAAGTGAATACACGGTCTTTAAATAGTTGTGTAAACATGGCACTTCACTTCAGTCACGGGCGCTAGCGCGGCGCGGGCTGGAATTACATGATTTTATAGTTCATTGTACTATTTGGGAAATATTAATAAATAAATCTATACTTAATATTATAAAGCTAAAGAGTTTGTTTGTTTGTTTGAACGCGCTAATCTCAGGAACTACTTTATTTTTGTGTCAGAATGTCCATTTATCGAGGAAGGCTAGATAGGCTACCTTTTATTTTTATATTCCCATGGGATCGGGACTTACGCGGGTGAAACCGCGGAGCGCAGCTAGTATTATATAAATATTGCACGGCATTCCACACATCGCCATCTAGCCCCAAGCTAAATACTTGAATAAATAAATAAATAAATCTTTATTTACCAAAGAAGTCACAAAAACTTATACATATTAGATATTGAATATACAGAAGTAGTATTAAAATAAAGTAAGAAATGTACAAGTAAATGTAATAGCGGTCCCTGCATAGCTAAGTAACTAGACTTGTGTTATGGGTATAAGTATAGTATATCCGTTGTCTAGCGACAACGGATATACTATACTTATATATACTTTTCTTTTGTAAATATATACATATAATACATAGAAACAACCAGACCACAGACAAATATCTAAGCATAAATACATGTCTGAGGCGGAAATCGAATCCGCAACCCTATGTTTGGCAGTCCGGCATGGTGACCATTGTGCCAACTGGGTCGTCAATATTACTTGTAGATACACTTTTGGAAAACATGCACTTTTGTTCCTGTAAGATACAAACTCAATTTTTTTAAATTCAAATTTTCAATAGGAGGTATACATCACTATGAGGCATCTTAAAAATTAAGTTAGAATGTGTGCCTTCGAACCAATGAGAAGAAGGCACAAGAAACTAATGGTTTTTTTGTCATCATGCTCACAAAAGTCAATATTAGAAATATTTTTAAAGATATATTTGAAATGGAGCAATTAAAGTTATATTCATGGGTCATTAGGTACGACGAAGTATCATATTACGCCTTGCCGCACAATTTATGCTTAATAAAAAATTTAAACCTGTCAATAGACATGTCATATCCATCTTTAGATAATTTATTATAGTAGAGCACACATGTGCTATTAAACAACCTGTTTATTTTCCGGAGCCTACTACCGGGCACAGTCAGATCATCTTTATTTCTTAAGTTAAAATTATGAATATCGAAATCACAAAAAATATCAGGATTTTTGTGAACGTACACCTTTTAAAATCCTGAACAGTTATTCTTCTTAGATACACTTTTAGATACATTTGTTTGGCTCCATGTTTTATTTTACTTCCGAATTGAATGGACAAATTTTCCGATTTGTATGAAATTTTTAGCGTTACGTGAGAATCAAACAACCTTGTATTTTTTTAATTTTTTTTTGTAAGTGGCAAAACACCGTTTGCCAGGACTGCTAGTATTTACTTATAATTAACGTTAAGCCTCGTTAAATTGCAAAATTTTGTTGGAACTTTATTCAAATTATGTCAGTGAAAGTTTACGCTTAATTCTGTAGTTGACTTCAGATTATGTTAATGCGTTTGTTTTAGGATTCCGTATCCAAAGGGTTTAAACGACTTTTATATTTTGACAACCCAGTTGGCACAATGGTCACCATGCCGAACTGCTAAACACAGGGTTGCGGGTTCGATTCCCGCCTCAGACAAGTATTTATGCTTAGATATTTGCCTGTGGTCTGGTTGTTTCTATGTATTATAAGTATATATTTACAAAAGAAAAGTATATATAAGAAGTATGTCTAGCACCTATAATACAAGTCCAGTTACTTAACTTGGGGCTAGATGGCGATGTGTGGAATGTCCTGCAATATTTATTTATTTTAATATTACGAAGAAATTGTTGTCTGTCCGTCTACGTAAGGAACCCTAAAAACGGTTAATAGTCGAGAGCTCTCTAGATACATTATCTATTCTGCAAGTTTAGTAGATTGGTACGTATTGATAAGTTTACCATCCATTCCTTGGAGTCCAATCTATTGTATAAACTTGTATGAAATTGAGAACAAGTTCGAAGCACTATATCGTTGATATTAGAGAACTATTGGACAGCTTTATTGTAAGCTTAGCTACGTTTTACATTGCTATTGTATTTGCTATGGAATAATTCATGTAGATTACTATTGCGTTTTGCGGTTTTATTCGATTGTGTGGGAATATCGGGATTAAAAATATTACGAAATCGTGAAATTTCTCTATAAGTGCATGCCCAGATCTTTAAAAAATATTTAAAACTTAAATATTTTTGCATGAAAATAAAATGATTATTTTTGGAAATTTACCCTAATTTAAAGAAATTTTATTAAATATTCCATAAAATCTGAGTAAATTAGGGTAAGTAATTTTTTCCAAAATAATTTTTTGGTTAAAGTCTGTTATCCTGTAATCCATTTTATGTATCTACATGTAACCCCAAGATATTTTTTTACATGAAATAAATAAATCATTTAAATTTTACTTCCGGAAAGTTATCTTAATTAACTTCAAATTAAAGCATTATTATTAGCGGGTCGTTAAATAAATAATTTTGTCGTTATTTTTGGATTTTTCCTCCGAAATCTTCCACAATTATTAATATAAGGGTAATTTTTCCACAATTTTATTTTCTGCATATTATTTTTTTATTTAACAAGTAAAAACGTAAAGTATGTATTTAAGTTCCGTATGTATAGGCACCTATGAGTTTATATGTAATTAAACTCATAGGTGCCTATGTAATTAAGAGTTAAAGTTAATTCTTAATCACCTCAGTTATATTTAGAGATCTCTAAACCGATGTCTTCTCTATTATAGTTATAAGTATTTTATCTCTACGATGAAAGGTTAATCGGTCCGTATTGAATGCCTGTTCGTTGTTGATAACACGACTTATACGACCTCTATGGCGTAGTGGTGCGAAAACCGTTGAAATTTGGTAATAAAATATTTGTAAACTTGACCTTTCTGAGTATGATCACAAAAAAACCAAAACCCTGTGTTTCTTCTGCTTGTGCTTCGGTTTTTCGTTTCACGTTTTCGTAACGCGTAAGTAACATTTTTTTTCGGCTAGGTCCTCGCCATCCTGCTATAAGGGACTTCGTTCCAATAAACTTATCGGGATTTATTTTGATACACTACATTGTGCGTAATCTATGGATGTGACGTTAATTGCTCCATTTCAAAATTTCAAATATTTGTAATATTAAACATAGGGAGCGTGATCGCATGAAAAAAAAAATCATGAGAGTTTTATTCCTTAGTGGCGTTCCTAAAAGGCACACATCCTAACTTTTCTACACTATTGCATTGGGGGATCCAGTAATAATAGATGTAGTTTTTTTGATAAATACACCCAGTTTCTAAGACGTTTCTATGTATTTTTTGTACAAAATTTATGCATCCAAATGAATAAAATAAATAACTTTGACTTTGTCCACTACTTTAGACCTCAAATTAGTATTTGATGAACATATTTTTGTATTTTTTTAAATACTTAAACAAAGTTCATGTTGTAAGTTATAATCGATTTTTTTTAAATGAGGCGTCTTACCTGCTATAGTACCCCCAACTATTCAATATTATAATTTTTGAAATTCGACCTCTTTTGAATAACCTAGCGCGTGTTACCCGCATTATAAGTGCGCCGCAAAATACAATGTTGTTAGCTTTTGTTCTAGAATTAAAAGGCAGGTTTCGAATAGATGTGGTAAAAAAATATTTGAGATTATAGTTTTTCCAAATAAAGGTTGTCGAAAGACGTTGAGAACTAAAACAAAAGCCGATCGGAACGGAAACAAAAGACGTTGGGAACTAAAACAAAAGCCGATCGGAACGGAAACAAAAGACGTTGGGAACTAAAACAAAAGCCGATCGGAACGGAAACAAAAGACGTTGGGAACTAAAACAAAAGCCGATCGGAACGGAAACAAAAGACGTTGGGAACTAAAACAAAAGCCGATCGGAACGGAAACAAAAGACGTTTGGAACTAAAACAAAAGAAGCTCACCTATCGACGTCATTTCAAAACGTAATAACCAGGGGAAACCGCGGGACACAGCCAGTTTAGAATACATATTACGAAGCTCATTACTCTACGAAGGTGTTTGTACTTAAATGGCTTAGGACAGCGTTTGTAACACAGATGGTAGCGACTAGCGACTACCGAGCGGCAGGCAGCAGGCGGGGCAGGCGCACCCGGACTGATTCATTACTCATATTTACTACATTTATCATTTTTGTCTTGTTTATTTAATAACTGTTTGCGTCCTGTGGTTTTACCCGTAATCTCGATCCCATGGGAAAATTGGGATTAGTAGTAAGAGCGGTTCTCTTCCCACAAACTTTATCAGCCCTTTTTTTTATTTTTATCTGACTGCTAGGAAAGGGTTATGTTTTATACATACTGTAAGATCTATGAGATCTATGTTTATCAGGATTACGGGTTATGGAGAAAGTAGCAAAATACAAAAATGTGGTTACACTTAGTAGGTATATTCACGAAAAATACATAATCGAAAAAATGAAAAATAAAATGTCTGTTAACACCAACTCAGCTTAAAAATAAAAGTAAATGAATATACAAATCAATTTTGTTGGTAATGCGTTATTGATCGGGGTCATAACAATACCGTTTGACTACTATCACACTTGCTTGATGGTAGGTGACGATGTGGTCTAGGATGAAGCACGTGCATCAAAAATGACATGATGATGATGATGATGATGAATGACATGATAATGTGTTTTATTTATGTTGACATCATCCATTTTATATTATTTTTTTCCTTTTAATTTATTTTTAGTATTTATGTATAATTGTTTTGATTGTGTTCTATTGTGTGGGTTTATAATTATTATTATTAAAAAGATACCTATACCGACTTAAGGACCCACGAATTCTAAAAACAAAATGTAGTTAACGCTTAGCTGAAACTAGTGATAAAACCCCGTGATTTTACCAATATAAGTTCCTATTAGAATATACAAATTTCAACAATTCAATGAGAGCCTTTTGCAGGGCCAAAGTAGCAGAGCCTTTTTGGTGGCAGACGGCTCCTTACATCTTTTCTTTTTTATATATTTTTCTACTGTATTCTCAGAATTTTCTCACTTTCTATTTTAAACTTATTGTTCTGGTGTATTCCTTTGATTTTCTGTTTTTTATCTTATACTTTTGTTCTTATTCTCTGTACATATCAGTGTTCTTATGTTTGTTTGTCGACTTCTGTCAACTGTTCTAAATATTACTAACTATTATTATTATTTATTTTTTAGGTTTGTCGTGTGCTTGTCCAAAAAAACTTTTTTCTATTCTATTCTATTCATATCAATTTTCAACAAAATCCGTCAGTAGAACATTAAATAAAAACAAAAATATACCATCTAGCGTAGGAAGAGGATTATGTCTTGCTTCAAGAAACCATTTTTTCTGTATATCTATACATTCATACTCATCAATTTTTTAATTCGCATACCACCTACGCTCAAGACTAACGCAAATGAAACCTCGGGGTGAAGCTAGTCTACACTAATATTATAAAAAGGTTTTTTATGTTTGTAAGGAATAGGCTCCGAAACTATCGGACCGATTTAAATAAAACTCGGTATGAGGATACATTGGTTCGTTGGGAATAATATAGGCTACTTTTTATCCCGATATTTTTACGGGATCGGGAGTTACGCGGGTGAAACCGCGGAGCGCTGCTTGTACGTAGATCTATCCACGTTTTAGGATGTGATAACCTATATTTAGTACATCCTTTGATTAATGACCCAAGATGTAAGTATCCGCCTACACGGAGCACCTCGGCGTGACCTTAGGGTCAGTATAGACAGTTGAGGATAACTGATGTTGTACCTTAATATTGTCATAATTAAGCGTAGGTGTGTCCGCACATAGAATCAACTAGCAGCGCTCTGCGGTTTCCCTCGCGTAACTCCCGATCCCGTGGGAATATCGGGATGAAAATTTGCCTATTTTACTTTCAATGAATCAATGTACCCTCATTCTAAGTTTCATCCAAATAGGTTTAGAAGTTTCGGAGCCTTTTAACCAAGAAACTTGGCACTCAATTGTTATACAATATTTTTTGTGTTCCAAAGGTCCAGCCTATTACTTAAACTTGGACAGAACTGACGTTTCGTACTGTCCAATTCAACATTTTGGCCCAATTTGGGCTAAAACTCGATATAAATGATTCTACTTGATACTAGACATGCAGAAGTCGTTTAAAGCCGAAAAAATCCTACATAGATATCAGAATATAGAACATAAACAGAGTTTTATTATCGGTTCCATCAACTAGATAGCACACTATTTCTTATAATAGTCCGAGTGGGCACACACTGAAAGTGTAAATTATCTGGTGTAGGCCTGCTGTCCCCATTGACTCTGTCCCCATTATATGGAGACAGTGGAACTCAATAAAAATAAATACAATTTATGCCTGTTGTCCCCATTGACGGTGTACTTGTTATGGGATAGTTTAACTTAATAAAATTAAATTTTATCCCTGCTGTCGTGTTTTTTGTTCTGGGGACAACGGGCTAACAGAAATAAATTTGAAAATTTTAAAAATCTACATGAGAAAGAATAAACCATAGAATAAGTAGATATGGCTTAACATCTGATAAAAAAAATACTGATTTTTAATAATGTTAACTTTTATAAAAAAAATCGTCTTTTTTAATAAAGCTACCTATGTGTGGTTGGATACAAAAATAATCGTTGCACCTACCTAATTATTACAGATTACAGAGATTAAAAATATTTATAATACAAAGTAAAAAAAGTTATAACTTTGTAGCTTAGTTATAACTTAGCAAAAAAAAATATAACTTTTTACGTAGAGTGTTACTGTTAATTATATAGGCTGTCAGAAATTACGCAGCACTGAAACTTTAAATTTTTACGCACTAAAAAATCAAAGATTTTCTGGATAAGTATGCATTTTTTTGAAGACATTTTTACGTGGCACTTATCACTTTTCACGTTCATAGTGATTAATATACTCGGGTCTTAATCCAGTATTTTAGACCCAGGAATAGAATTACAATGAATACAAATCGTGTCAGTTTATAAAGTTTATTATTTTCACATTATTCTAACACTCCGTTTGGATAAACGCGTAATTCTTCAGTTCTATAGACGGCTGAAGCGGTTTGACTAAATACACCCATGGCAGTATGAGGTTTTGACAAAACGTTTATTTTGACGATATACTCCTTTGGTCAAACGTGCACTTTGACCAAACACACCTTTGACCAATCGCCCCAAATCCTATTTTTTTGTAGGTATACTTTTCTACACCGACCGCTTGGCCTACATCAAAGGGTAGCGCGTACAGTCCATACAATTTGTCAAACAAACGATACGGGTTGAATGATTGAGAAAAATGCAATTCTATGTGTCTTTGTTTGGAAATGGTCCTCCACAACCCGAACAAATGGTTCAGTTCGCGGTGGCGCTAGTTTCTAAGCCATATCTTTATAAAACTTTAGTTCTTCGAAAATCCGTCGGTAAACATAACTTGGTTTGATAGTATTGGATAAGATGATAAATCGTATAATCATAGGTCGTCGTTTTCAGTGAAGAAAAAACTTATTTCTAAGATAAATTACCTAATAAACTTCCGACTCAAAATGGGAAGAGTTCGTAACAAATCGTTAGGGTTCCGTAACTAAAGAAATAAAACTGGCAAATTAAAAAAAATACCACATGAGTAAATAATGGAACTATTACTAAGACTTTACTGTCCGTCCGTCTGTCCGTCTGTCACCATGCTGTATCTTATGAACTGTGATAGCTAGATAGTTGAAATTTTCACAAATGATGTATTTCTATTGCCGCGCCAACGCGCGAAATAGTGAGGCTCCCATACAACATCGTACGGCAGTCCGACTCGCAATTGGTCGTTTTTTTTTAACTTTATCTAATAGTATTTGTTTGGGATAAGTTCCGAAACTACGGGACCGATTTTGGATTATGGAGTAGCACCTATACCACCCTCCCAGCTTAGTCGACCGCGTCCAGAGGAAATAACTCGTCATGTTTTGCTTCACCGTAAAAGCAATATTCATTAGCGCACATATTTTTATGTTTATTACTCCTTTATTCTAGTCACACATGTTTGTTACTCCTTCACGCAAGAACTACTGGACCGATTGCGATGAAACTCGGTATGTAGATAGCTAGAGATTAATACATAGGCTACTTTTTATCCCGATATTCCCACGGGACCGGGACTTACGTGGGTGAAACCGCGGGGCGCAGCTAGTAATAAATATTTCGTAAGATGAATCCATTGGCCGGGATTCGACGACTATAAACGTGTTAAGTCACATTATGAACAACTTGCAGAATGTATGGAGCTATCCAGTTTTAAATGGGTTGAATTTTAAAAAGGACTAATTTTCGGAACAAAATGTGAAATTAGAACAAAAAAGATTTAATTTCCAGCTGCCCAATTCACAAAAGGATTAACTCAAACATTCTCTTCAGTTCAAAAAAAAAAGAAAAAAAGAAGTGATTACTATAGCTTAAAATCCTGTCTTTCTCTTTGACGTTTTTTAGGAGGATTTCTGTTTATTTATTATTAAAAATAAGAAACAATGAAAACAATTCACAGAGAATTCGTATTGAATAGCGCTTTGTTATACGTTGAAGTATTTTAAATGAAGTTTCGCTGCAAATGAAAATACTCTGCACTACTTAGACTAGATTTTAAGGTGAGATAAAGCTGTGAAATATGGATACGGTATATAAAAATAATGGGAAAAGTATCGATCAGTCCAATTCAGAAATTTTATATTTTTACTAGCTTTTATTCGCGACTGTGTTCGCGTGGGGGTTGAATTTTTCAAGAACATCATAATAGTTATCTGTATGCAGAATTTAAGCCCGATCCATTTGAATTATAGATACTCGTAGATGTTTTGGTTAAGGTAAAGTAGGACCTGAATACCCCTGTCCCTTTCCCATGCGCGCCGCGCTATCCCTTACACCCGCGCGCGCTTCGCGATATGGCCGTTTTAAACTGTTTTAAGTAATTTAAAGACTAACATCTATTTTAGTGAAAAACTATCTGTACTACCTTAAGGAATTTGATGTAAAATTTACGTAAACATAAATTTTATACTTTTTTTTACCATCACCGTAAAATTAAAAAAATTTCAAAAAATATACGATTTTTTACAATTTTCACGATTTTTTCTATCGAGTCAAATCACTCTAATCGTGTTTCGAAGTGTATGACCATACAAAGCATTCTTTCACATTTATGACAGAAGGAATGTGATTCTATGGATTAAAGCGGTTGATACCCGTAAACTGTTTTAAAGACACCTCTGTCGCGCTTCTGGTCTTACCATTTCGGCTTAAATAAAATACATGGAAATAAGTTGACATTTCGGAGCTTTGTAATGAGCGGCGACTTTGTTAATGTGAACCAAAACGACTATGCGTACTGGACCTATGTGTGTTTTCACAGATAATTTGTATAACCTAATTTTAAAAAATCTTCTGTCATTCATTTTATAAAACAAAAGTCATAACTACTATGGTGCCACCCGATCGAAACGTTGGGTATATACTAGCAGCACTCCGCGGTTTCACCCGCGTAACTCCCGATCCCGTGGGAATATCGAAATATAAAATAGTCTATAGCCTTCCTCGACAAATGGACTATCCAACACAAAAATAATTTTTCAATTCAAACCTGTAGTTCCTGAAATTAGTGCGTTCAAACAAACAAACAAATATACAAACAAACAAACTCTTTAACTTATAATATTAGTATAGATTAACTAGTACTTACCTAGTTACACCGCTATCACGACTCGCGTTATTAAAAATGAATGACAGAATAACTTTTAAAAGTTATTAGCTAAAATTATCTGTGAAATCACGAAATGCCATTGCCGTGTTGGCTCGTTCATTTCAGACTAACTACCTCATCCGAAAACATATTAGCTCAATGATAGATTGAACATTTCAAGCACTCGATTCGTCCAGTTCATATCCGTTCGGTTTAATGACGAAAATGTATCACCTGATGGAATAGGTTTTGTACACTCGCGTACACTGGGTGTTAGCATACATTAAAAAAAAATGATGTTTTGGTATTATTATTCTTTCGTAACTGGCTACGAAACTACGGTTCCGTATACGTAGGATGGTACCTCTATGGCCTATAATGTGGTCAAAGCTAACATTTGACCTGATGTCACTTGAACGTCTCGCAACGATGACGTCGAGGATGTAGTATGCTTGCCTAGAAAGAGAAAGGCATGCCTGGACAACATGATGGAACGCGACGAGTCACTTGCCAACATGACTTTGTCCAGGGGGTGTTAGAAACCACCGGCCAGGGACACCGTGTCTCTTCTCAAAATCGACTAACATTAAGGCGAAGTTGTGTAACAAGCTGTTCTTTTTAAAGTGCTATACGTAAAAGAGGCGGGAATTGAACCCGCAACTTTTTGCTGCGCCACAGAGATCGTCATGCTTTTTAATATTTTTAACTTTATAGCAGTTATGTGAACGAGTGTACACCATCGACTCCGATTCAAACGCTTATGAAAACTCATTACCGATATTTCACGTCTCTTGAATTATAATAATTATATTATATTATACTTTCCACGCTTCTCAACGGAGTTTAAATGGCTGAAGCTAAAGGGTTCTACTTAATTATATTATTTTGCGATTAGAAAGTTTAGGTTTTAAATGAAAAGGCTAAGTTTTAGATTTCTTGGTAAATTATTTAATTAGGGACGGTTTATTTGACGTGTAGGGGGAAATTTAAAAGAGCGGTGTTGGCTAAGTGGTAGATACCTCTACTTTCAATCCAAAGGTCATGGTTTCGAATCCCGACCGGCCGTGCACTAATGGATTTTGCTGACGAAAAATGTATGTGCGTCTATTGAATTTGCTCTTATCTATACATATAATAAATCTGTAGACATAAAAAAATCTGTAATTGTAAGATATCCAGAAAAAAAATACACAGGTCGTCTTAAAATCGTTAGCTGAACATTATAGGGTAGTTTTTAGAATTTTTGTCTGTTTGTTTGTCTGTTTGTCTGTTTGTTTGAACCAGGTAATCTCATAAACTACAGAACAGATTTTAACAAGGTCCACATGAATATGTTCAGAAAATATCAGATTAACATTTAGGGTATGTTTCAATTTAACTTTAATACAATAATTATGATATTTGATGAAAAAATATTAAAAAAATGTGATATCGAAATATTTTTCCGCGGTAAAACTTAATCGAACGTCAGAAGGAAACAGTACCCTTACCTCGACTTTTTTACGTATTCGATCTAACATACTATATTGAGTATTTACTATGAAACTTCCTAAAAATCAACTTACTAGGTCCACCCGTCTCTGAGAATATCGGTAGTGAAACACTGATAGACAGACGGACAAAAGAGTGATCTTATAAGGGTTTATATTTTTCGAGTGCTTTAAAAAGTCATAGTAGGGGTACAGTACATGCCTCCGCTCAAGATGACAGCTGTCATGAAACCAAATAGTTTGCATTTAATACTACCTACGTCAAACTGAAAATGAGGTTAGTACAAAGAGATACTACTACATAATATTACCGATCTCCTTTACCGAAGACCTCTTCGATGTTACATTTCTATCGCGCTTTTCTCCTGCTATAGTTTGAATTATGAGTTCAAGTAGCGGAAACCTTAGATAGTAAAAACAAAAAAAGAATTTTACAAATCGCTCTAAGAGTTTACGAGTAATCAGCGAACATACATAAAAATATATATATACGTGACGAATTGAGAACCTCCTGCTTTTTTGATGTCGGTTAAAAATATACAGGTAGTTATTTGTAAAAATCTTTTTTTTTCCAAAATTACGTAGCCCTGCTAGCTACCTAATAAAAAAACTGGGTATTTTGGTCAAGAATTCAGAAAATTGGAAAAGTTATGTTATGTGTTATGTTATGTTTTTTGCGCTGTGATTTTAGACCCGATGAATAAATAATGCCCAACGCTTTATAGGTTTTGTTTGATGGCATTATTTGTCATTTTCGATGGCTATGGCACTCAAAGTGAACCGCACACTTTTGAAAAATTATAGGTTATCATTTTTCTTTAAATATTCCGTTTCCAAAACGTCTCGCTTTAGAAGTTGAATGTCCTTTTGTAGTTTGGTATAAAGGTTTTGGAAAAATCGGTTTTGACATAAAAACCCTAAGCATAACATAATTTTACACAATTATTTTTGGCATAAAGTCACCGCGCACTCTTAGAAAATCGCTTTAGAGGGTTGGTTTTTTATTATTTGTTTTTTTTTCGATGCCCTCTATCGATAGGTATGAGTCTCAAAGGGAACCGTGCACTTTTGTGAAATCATAGGACATCACGTTCCTTCAAATACCCCGTTTCCGAGACGCTTTAGATGTTTGGTGTGAAAGCATTTTTTGTTCAACGTGATGCCTGATCTCAATGTGCATCGGGTTATTTTAAGTATTAGTATTTGTTCTGTCCAATGGCCTTTCTTTTTAGTCATTAATATTATTATTTGATAATAAAAACAATGTAAAATATTATTTGCACCAAAATAGATTATTATTTGCATGATGTTGGTGTAAATACTATAATCTCTTATATTATTAATTGAAGAATATGAATCGAGACACAAAGGTAGTTGATAATTATTTTTTCTTTAATTTACAAAAATCTAAAGATAACTAGGAAGACAAAGTGTGTTGAAAGTTTTGTGCGAATAGAAATTGGACTTAGTTTTAGCTTATCATATTGTTGTGTATCTATTATGTTTTATTTGTGAAAAATTAACAAAAATAGTACATTGTTACCCAAGGTGTGAAAGTCACTCATTGAGTCCCGAGACGGAGTTTGGCGCCCGAGCGTAGCGAGGGCGCTAATAGTTCGAGGGACTAAATGAGTGACTTTCACACCTTGGGTAACAAGTGCTTTTCATTACGAATAAACATAAAATTCTTCCTAATAACAAGAGTGGATGAGAGACTCCATACTACCTGATCCTCTTACAAGGTTGGGACCAAAGAGGTTATACATTATGTAGATTTTTTGTTTTTGCTATTTGTTTTCAACATGTTTTCAATACTCAAATACGTCGGTACTTACCGAAGAGATTTTTATAAATTAGTTTATCCAACACTGAGTAATGACGCGAAGTCCGTAGATTTCAATTACAGTTTTTCATCTTTACATTTATTTTATTAAATAAGATATCTTGAACTAAATATATCTACCTGAATTCGATTACTGAGAAAAAACCTATTATGTACTAAACTCTGGCAGTATGGATGAGCCGTGCGAAGCCATAATTGTTATTCTTTGGTGTTACCTAAAGCAAGAAGGTTAGGTTTTTGAAGTTCCTAATGCGTAATGATACTGATACTAGCTACAAACACATTGCACAAGCCGCGCGAAGCCATAATTTGACATGACAGCTGTCAGTGAAAGCGATCTTTCCTAGGGCTGAAAGTTTTTCTTTCTACACACTCTTCAGGCATCTTTAGACCTACTTTCAGAGTATGAGTAAGTAAAGTGCCTTTGCCAAATCAATTAAAAATATAGTTTAAAAACAATGTAACTACCTATTTTGTTTTTATAACTTACACCGAATGATAAATTGTATCTATGCAGAAAAATGCTAAGTATTCTAAATAACCCAAAACCACATCGCGAACGAAGTCGCGGGCAACAGCTAGTGGTTAATAAAAACATCAGGATGAAACCCGCGGTTTAGTTGGCTCCACGTTTTAACGAGTTCTTTCCTCTGGATACGGTCGACTAAGCTGAGAGCGGTATAGGTGCTGGGAAAGCCTACTCCATCTAATAAATGTCCCAGGCTCTACAGCGCCCTAAATAGCATAGATTAAAATTGCTGGCGCCGTAAAAACCATATAAATTAGATGTAAATATAATAATATTTTATAAGGTAAACTTTTATCTCGCGGTATTTTTGAGTTTGGTTTATTGATAAATTATTCAATTTTATACCAAAAATAAAAGTAACCGTATAGGTTGGACCTGGAAAACCTGTGTATTATTTGATGGGCGGTCAAATCGAGTGTTAACAAATAGCATTATGTTTCAAACAAAGATGTCAGCACGTGTACCTACTGTTATTTAAAAGTAAACTCAGATTGCGAATTGGATTTTAGATTTTTTTATTAGGGTTCCGTAAGGAAAGGGTAAAACAGGACCCTATCACTAAGACTCCACTGTCTGTCTGACTGTCACCAGACTGTATATATGATGATATTTAAAATTTTCAAAGATGATGTAATTCTGTTGCCGCTATAACAACAAATACTAAGAACAGAATAATGATAATGGTACGGAACCCTTTGTCCGCGAGTCCTACATCCACCAAAAAGTTGACGTCATTGTCACGTTCCGGTGACGTCATGTCAACAATTACTTCACACAGCACGCAGCAATATAAAAAAAAAACATTTGGTTGTTACTGTTTAATAATAATATCGCTCATCTGTGCTTGTGTTATGGTGACGAGCGAAGAATACAAGACTAATAAATATAAAAAAAAATTAAAAGAAAAAAAAAGAGAAACAAAAATTTCAATTTTTCATCGGTTTCTTATGACGTTATCACGTAAAATTGTCCGCGTAAATCGATTGTCTGTGAAGACAATCATTTTTTGTTATAAAACTTTTATTAAACCCATAGCTTGTTCTAGAACCTTCTGTTCTGAACCATCACATCTAATTTCACAAAATATATTCCTCTAAGCTAATAATAAATGTGCATAACATATTGACTCATTACTCCTTGCCAGATTCAACCCCTGGATTAAAAGATCCACGTCGGAAAATGTATCCGCGTGTGTAGTTCTATCATTTATTATACACCTCGCTATCTTTTACCTGCGGCTTACACTGCGTTTTTCAAAATTCTTAGGTGAAATTAAAAGAAGCAATTGTATTCAATGAAATAAAATAAATAAGCCGCTTATTAACCAAAACTTAAGTTAGGTTAAGTTAAGTTAGTAACTTAAATAAATAAATAAATATTACAGAACATTCCACACATCGCCATCTAGCTCCAAGCTAAGTAACTAGACTTGTGTTATGGTTACTAGACAACGGATATACTACTTATATACTTTTCTTTTGTAAATATATACATATAATACATAGAAACAACCAGACCACAGACAAGTATCTTAGCATAAATTCTTGCCTGAGGCGGGAATCGAACCCGCAACCCTGTGTTTGACAGTCCGGCATGGTGACCATTGTGCCAACTGGGTCGTCTTAACTTAACTTAGGTTTAAACTTAGACATTATTACTAGCTTAAACTAATAAGTCAGTAAGGTTGTCTTTCTAGGTATAAATTTAGATCCTAAGCTTCAGTGGGGCTCGCATGTGGAATCATTGTCCAATAGACTTTTTTCTGCCGCTTATGTCGTTAAGAAAATTCGCGAATACACGTCGTCAATACATGTCGCTCGCCTAGTCTGTTTTAGAGGAGCTAAGCGACGCTCGCTGATCGTTTACGGTCGTGCGGGCTAAGTGACATCTAGCGCGGTCATTACTTTGATGGGCGACCAATCAACAGTGTGGCAAAAATGTGTTTTCGTGAGCCCCTTCGTGCTTCGGAAGGCACGTTAAGCCGTTGGTCCCGGTTGCTACCTCTAGTAGCAGTCGTTAGGTCAAGTTAAACTCTAACAATAGGTGAGCCACACCACTATACGAGAAGAAGAAGTCTATTTTAGCTACTTTCAAGGTGTCATGACGTATAGCATCCTGCTGTGGTGGTGTGTTGCAGATATTGATGCTATTTTTTCTTTCTTTCCTTGTTAGATTTTTTTCTTTATCTTTTCTCTCATTTGTGAGCGCGTTTCAAAGACACGAGGCAACTTAGTTTTAATTTGATTTTCCTCATTACGTTTTGATTTGTCTTGAGACTTGAACGAGGTACTTATCTGCCCTCACTATATCTTCACTTTAATTTCAACAAATCGAAACCCAACAGTTTTAGTATAATTCAAATCCAATTGATGGTAAAAGCAGACTACAGATTTTGATCGACCAAAACGCTGACGTGTCATTTGGAAGCAAACAAAAAAGGATACATCTGGCTAGTTCTATTATATTCCGACAGCTGGTGCAGCTAAGAAAGAGAAGAATATCTGACAAATATCGATGGCTAAGAAAGACTTATAATCCTTAAAAATCTTAAAGAAATCCGAATATCCGTCTTCAGACTACAATGCACAAACGTAAATCAAAATAGGTTCATCCGTTCGGAAGCTACGATGCCACAGACAGACACACACACACACACACACACACACACACACACAGATACGTCAAACTTATAACACCCCGTCGTTTTTGCGTCGGGGGTTAAAAAGTTACGATTTTGAGACTCTGTCAACATAGTTTTTCAAATTTAATAATAAATATATCTTGACCGCAAGACGATCTGAACAATAACAAAAGACGATCAAAGCAAAACAAAAGGTAATTGAGAACGTGAAACAAAAGACAATCCAATCAGAAACAAAAGACGATCAGAAAAGTCACAAGAGCCGATCGGAGCAAACACAAAAGACAATCAGAGCAAAAACAAAAGGCGATCGGAGCAGACATAAAAGAAGATTGGAGCAGAAACAAGAGACGATCGATGCAAAAACCGAAGATCGATCGAGCTATCGACCGGTTTTAGCTCGGTCGATAGCACTACGGCGAGCTATCGACCGATCCAAAAGTCCTCGGTCTAAGTCCACATTTAAATTAAGTAAAGGGATCCCATTTAGTATCAATACAGTCCATTTAACTATGTAATAAATAAGCCGATGGAAATCCGAGAGGCATGACAAACAGACGGACGGTCGGGCGGTCAGAGCCGCACCATCTAAATAAAGGATTAACGTTTACAAGACATCGCGATCAAATATATATCTACAGACAGACCTTTAACGAAGATATTCAATATATACCAACAGTGATATAGAGATAAAATTTATTCATTTGGTTTCATCATCTTTACTAGTCTATATAAAGAGGAAAGATTTTTTTTGTTTTGTTTTTAACGAATAGGCTCCGAAACTACTGGACCAATTTTGATGAAACTTATTATGAGGAAACATTCGTTTCAGCTTAGGATATATTTTTCTCAAAGCTGATTTTAAAATGAAACAACCTCAAAAATATCAAAAATAAATACATACCTACAACCGAATTGAGAACCTCCTCTTTTTTTGAAGTCGGTTAAAAATGGGCGAGTTTCTAAAAGTCTTAACAACAAAATTGGATTAAACACAGAAGTAGCCCTCAACAACATCTTATATGATTATCAATCCCACTGTGCTAAGAGATTATCAAAGACCAAAATCTATACCAATTACTATTTTATAAGGAAAATAATTTTAAAGCAAAATTAATATTTCCTCTATTGGTGTACATGATTTATGTCTTAGTTGTCTAAAAACAGTATAAACAAGATGAATAGTCGAACATTTTGTGAAGGGATTGCAGATTAGTACATGCGGTTACGCAGCGTGGGCGACTTGTGTACTTATACTATATAGTTGGGTATTCAAAACTCAACTTAAATTAGAAAATTGCATGATGGACTTCGGCTAAGATTCTCACTAGTTCTATCTCGTTTTTGACCCAAAATTCAATAGACATATGGGTATAATTAGTTAGTTTGTCTGACTGTACAATCAGGCGATAAAAGTGCAGAGCAGACCCACTGTAGAGTTCTTAAATTTTTATATTTAGAATGTTAACTCAAGTAGGACTTTAGATGATGGTAGCTGGCAGGGCTACGTAATTTAATTAATAATTCGGGTAAACAAAATAAAAAAATATTTTAACATAATCTATCTATTTTTTAACCGACTTCAAAAAAGGAGGAGGAATTCGTCGCGTATTTTTTTATGTATGTTCGCTGATTACTCGTAAAAGCTTGAACCGATTTGGAAAATTCTTTTTTGTTTTTATTTTCTAAGGTTTCCGCGACTTGAACTTATAATTCAATCTATTTCATTAGAGATCATCGAGAACATCGAAGAGGTCTTCGGTAAAGGAGATCGGTAATATTATGTAGTAGTACCTCTTTGTACTAACCTCATTTTCAGTTTGACGTAGGTAGTATTAAATGCAAACTATTTGGTTTCATGACAGCTGTCATCTTGAGCGGAGGCATGTACTGTACCATGACTTTTTGAAGCACTCGAAAAATAGAAACCTTTATAAGATCACTCTTTTGTCCGTCTGTCTGTCAGTGTGTCACTACCGATATTCTCAGAGTAAATTCATAGTAAATACTCAATATAGTATGTTACATCCAATAGGTAAAAAAGTCGTGGTAAGGGTACTGTTTCCTTCTGACGTTCGATTAAGTTTTACCACGGAAAAATATTTCGATTTCACATTTTTTAAATGTGTTTTCATCAAATATCATAATTATTGTATTAAAGTTAAATTGAAACATACCCTAAATGTTAATCTGATATTTTCTGAACATATTCATGTGGACCTTGTTAAAATCTATAGTTTATAAGATTACCTGGTTCAAACAAACAGATAAACAGACAAACAAACAGACAAAAATTCTAAGAACTACCCTATCGTGTTCAGCTAACGATTTCAAGACGACCTGTGTATTTTTTTTCTGGATATCTTACAATTACAGATTTTTTTATGTCTACAGATTTACAATTACAGATTTTTTTATGTCTATAGATAAGCTATGCCGATGTCAAAGTAAAAATTCTTTACTCATTTGGATATATTTACAAGAGATCATGTTGAAACGTCTTAAAAATAAAGCTAGGATGTATGTCTTAGGAACACGCTCAACAATAATAAAACAGCAAAATAAACTCAGCCCCCATATTCCAAAACAAGAATTAAGGATAGTCCGAGTTGTGGATTTAAACCTTAGATTTAGACCCAGATTTACTTGTGAACCATAGTCTAAACACTATCACTATAAACTATATAGGGAACTATAGTCTAAACAATATCCCTATAGATTATTAGGGATAGTGTTTAGACTATAGTTCCTATCCTTAAACCTCGTTTTGGGGATTGGATTTTTTTAAAAGCTTTTATTTAACTTGCAATGTATGTATGTATGTTGTGATTAGGCTCACAAAGATTAAAAGATAACAAATATTTATATATAGTGTATATGCTTCATATTTCAATATTCCTACATAAATATTTGTTCCAAGCGGGAATCGAATTCGCAACCTTCTGCATCGCAGACGGATGTTGGTCACGCCACAGAGTAAAGTAATTAACCAAGTTAGCCTAGCGTAAAAATTACTATTAAAGTGAGAACCTTGACTTCCTCTTATTATCTTTCAAGAAAAAAATAATGCTTCAAAGAAAATTGCAGTAAAGTATGTCACAGTGTCTCTCGGATTAGTCTGTTTGAGTTTCTAGACTTATTTGTGCTGTTTTATTTGTTATTAGCAGCAGCACTCGGTTTCATCTGCGTAGGTCCCGTTTCCGTATTTTTTATCCCAACATGGGATAAAAAATATTATTACTTCTATCTTCATACCAAGTTTCATCAAAATCGGTTCAGTAGTTTCGGAACCTGTTCGTTATTAACAAAAAAATCTTATAATATTTATGTTCGACACTGAAATGATCGACTAGAGATGTACCTACTCAAATATCGAGTATAGAAATGTACTCGATATTCGAATCAAAGTAATCGATAAAACATAGCTCACGACAAACCAACCGGAGACCGAACAAAAAGTACCGCGCTATCAATTAAAACGAAAGTCGGCCACCTGGCTAGTGATGGGAAATGGATATCGATTGTTTTGTAACAACAGGTTGCCCCGCTATCGATAAATATTAAGTTCTTACAATATGGTTTTTTGTATTAAGTAAATAAGTTAAATAAATGAAAAAATGAAATAAAGAGAATATGTGACAAACTTTACTTGCTATATTATATTCTTTTGGCATTTATTTTTAACTGGTAATTATTTAGTGATTTTCTTCATAGTATGTCAAAACCTATCGACATAATATTAAATTGTATGAATATGGATATACGAGTACATTAAGATATTTGACACATTTTTTGTACTTATTTGCGATTGATGGAATATGGAATAGATATTTTTGCATATTTAACTATTTTTTTTGTACCTAAAAAGTAATTTTAATCCCGCCCGAGGTGGAGTTTAGAAAAGTAATTTTCTATTTTATTTCAAATGTTTAAGGGACTAAAGAATAGAAACGTAAAAAACTTGTTTGCCATTTCTTAAAGTAAGCTTATTTCTCATTAGTGATTTAAAAGCAGCAGGATCAACCATTTACAGGATTAACACAATTCCCAAATCAACAAAGGGACTTGAACTGGGTACCGTAACCCTCGAATAAACTGCGTATTCCTTAATTCTAACCAAAAAACATTGCGTGAAACGTCTAGAACACGATCAAATAGGGAATCAAGCTTAAGAACTGTAGACGGAACACGAATTCTCTTGCCGTCGACGTATGCACCTATGTTCACACCATCATTGCCTTATAATATTTTGTGGTGTGAAGTTAGCCACAAACGGTTGATTGACAATTGAGCGAGACGCGGTGAGTCGCTTTTAATAGAGGGAAAATGCAAACAGTCTCTCTATCAAAAGAGAGTCATCGCGTGGTTTGTCAAGTTATCAAGCCACACAGCGAGTTGAAACATATTACTCATATCAAGCGATTGGTCAGTTTAATTGTATTATAGCAGGCAGGGGACCAGTGATGTATGGTTAGTCACTTCGTACCTGTGCCGAGTGGCTTAGGGTAAAATATTTGATTAAGGCAGTCTTTTCACCGTCATTAGGCATTAACTCATCGGGCTCAAAAGAAGTTTGACATGACATAGCTGTCCTCAGACTTTATGGGATTTTTACTATTTTTGGTATTTAGATTTTTTGGGATGTTATTAACTATCACTTTGATTAGCAGATCTTGATGGATTCAATGAAAACTGGCCTAACATAGACCAGGATCGGCAGGCTTGAAAAGATGAGGGAGACCTTTGCCTTACATTGGGACAAAACGGCTCCAAAACTGAACTTCAACTAATTCTAATTCGACAAGACTTTACTTCAATATCTATTATAGAACTCCGAAACAACTTGGTTTCGACAATACTTTAACTAATAACTAAACTCTGATACTACGGAACTCCGAAAAGGCGTTTCTTCGACATGACTAAACTAGAAAACGATGCAAGTTCGACGACAATGCTACTCCGACGACAATGCTACTCCGAATGATTCAATTTCGACAAGCAAAAAAGTTTATTTTTCGGGATCATCACTGATTTTGTGTAGATTAGGCCTTAACCAAAAATGTGTGAGGAATCGACCCTCTTGGTCCCTGGTGTGCCATGAATCGACTCCGGACGTCTGGCGCTATGGGATGCTTCCCTTGACTGGTCTAACAAGTACGATGGTAATTATTCTTAACCATTGGTTTAGAAAAACAACGAGATTTCTGTATTTCTTTTACGTGTGTCAAGGGTGCTCAGAGCATAATTTGGTGGGAATGAAATAAAGCTAGGTTTTTGCAAAAAATTGCCAAATAAAGATCGAGATTGTTACGTTTGCCTCTTTTTGCATGCGAAACGCCAGTTCCAGGCCTTTGGGTTAGGTCTCCCTGCAGTTCCCCTGCTGACTGCTTCCTCAACCAATTTGCAATATAAACTTCATTGTACCAGAAGCAGAACATATTTCATATTATACTGGCAGGTTGTCTACAGTTTTCAGTCGTTAAAAATAATTTCCAACCTTTTTAAAGTCCAAATAGTGCTTTAAAGGGTTTGGGGAGGTTGGTCAAGACTAACTTTTTAAGTATTTCAAGGCATAAAAAAAAACTCTATTTTGGTACTGGCTGTAATTGTAATTTTTTAATTCTATTATAATAGAGTTTTTACTAATAATCGGCCGATAGGAAGTTGAAAAACTACAAACTTAAAGTCTGAAGTCTGCATTCATAAATGTTTTTATTTTTCAAATGTTCATTCTGTTCACGTTAGTTCAATCAGGACGTAATAAATAAAACACTGATTCATTTGTATACTATCGATATATTCAATTCACATGTTGATTTATCGATATCTAGTACCAGTTCACTATTTCAACGTGTGTTTTTTATCAAGTAACCACTTTAGTATTTGAACGTTAGTTTTTCAATTTGTCCTTTTTTTTAAACCTATTTTTTAAATCCAATTGCAAGTTTAATTACGTAATGTACAAATATCAACAAAGTCTAGGGAATACGGGTAAAATGGTGTTTTTGGGCGAAATATAGTATTTTTGGGTATTTTGTCTTGAGTATCGTATATCAATAGAAGCGGAATTTGATAGTCTTTTTAATACCGTGATTAATTAAAGGGTTGCCATAGAAAAAAAATGGAAATATAGTATGAAAACTAAAATAGTGCCAAAATTGAGAAACAAAACAAGTTTATTTCACTAAAGAATCTATTGACACGATAAAGTTTAATAAATAATATTTTGTCCAAAAAACACTATTTTACCCGTGTTCCCTAGACTTTGTTGATGTGTGTATTTATATTGAGTTTTTACACTATATGAATATGTTTCAGTTGCGATTAAAATAAAAGATAAATATCGATTAAAAATTTATATTCTGTACATTTTTACAGTTTTTAATATAATTCTAATTTGATTTCAAAACATTGAATTAGGAAACGATACCTACGAAACGTGTTAAAGCATTATAGCCTGAAAAAAGACAAACTTTGATAAAGAAAATAATGAACATAGTGAAATGTCGCAGGATATACGATAACAGCACGATGCAAATTTTAAAATATTAATAGTTCAAATTCTATAATAAACTTCCACAAACTCCATCAACAGCCTCCTAAGATTAGCATAATAATAAGATTATCGACTATCGACATTCACTTATCGATAAATACCCCATCACTATTCAATCAGCCGACTGCAGGCCGGTCAACTCCGCCAATTAATTAGCCAACAGCCCAACGAACTCTTTACGAGGTTTATTCCATTCGCTGCCTTTTTTTAGAGGGTTCCGTATAAAAATAGGATTAAAGGTGAAAAGAAGAGATTTGTTTAATTAATTCGCTTTGTGTGGATTAGAAGTCTAGTTTCTTTTTTTGTTTGTTAGAAAAAGCTTCTGTCTTGAATTACTCCGTATTAGAATTGTGTTTTTGATATCTAAGTACTAATTAATTATTGAATTTAATTAATTAATTAAATGTGTGCCTGGTTATTTCTTTTCTCTTAACAGAATATTCTTTGCGATCGCCTATAATTGGCTTTATGTTTCTATTTCCTTTACTATCTATTTTATTATATGTTTAGCTTTTGAAAAATGTAGGACGGTAGCAAAAAATAAAAAAAGCCTTAATTTTTTTGTTGTATATAATGAATAAGCACATCTCATTTCATAAGATCCTCATAAATTATTCATCGACACAAAAAATGGTTTACAACTTTTTATTTAAAACAAGAAATTATTTAGGTTTTTTTTTCGAATATTAATGTAGGTATTGCTTTCAAATTCGTAAAGTTTTTACCCATTCATTCTTTATTCAGGCAACCATTAGACAGAAATAATTTTAAAAGAATAAAGATACCTCAAACTTAGTATAATAATATTACACAAAGCGGAGACATAGGGGCATAGTCATGGCAGAAATAGGTTTTATACAACAAAAATATGTGTGGTAGTGTCATTATCCAGGGAGGAAATAGTCGACTACGTTTGTATGGAGAGAGAGCCAGAGAACCTTTCCTCTTAACCGTCCCGGTCCCCTTGTCCAAGAACTTTTTACGGCCCCCAAGCGCTGAACTGTTTCAAATTTTTTTAAGCTCATTCGTCCCAGTAAAAGACGATCGAAAACAAAAGAATATAATAACTATATTACTACAGTGGCAGTAGAAGTGTTAACATTAGTGACAGTATTCCCCTGCACATACAGTAAGTGAACTGCCAGCTTAATTGTAACAAGGCCATTGCGTTGTTAAACCCCTAGAGGGAGCTTCTGTTTAATTAAACAAACATTAATTATGTTGTTTTTAACTCCTTCGGGATCTTAAATGGCGGTTTAAACGAGTAATTATTTTGCGTTTGTTAAGTGTATATTGCAACCTTGGGTGGTATATGAGTATTTTCAAATGCTATTACCTATGTTTGTACAGCTGCGTCGCCCGTTACTCATGTTAATGGTTTCAGTAAAGTGGTAGTTACATTACCTTAACCAATGGGGAAAGCTATTTATTCAAATTAAATAAAATAATTACCAAAAATGTAAATTTAAAACAAACATGTCGGGTCCGTTAAAAACTTCACCAAAACTCAACTATTAGGTTGTAACAAATTCAATTAAATTTAAAAATGTATAAATTTTAAAATAGCATAATCAAAAATTTCTGTGTTTACAAAGGAAATATATATAATTATTCTATTCGTTATCTAGCCACCATAACACAAGCCTACCTTGCTTAGGTTGGAGCTAAATGGCGTTGTGTCTTGCAATATTTCAACAAAAATAATAAATAAGAAACGGCTGGATTTTCAAATCTGATTTCATCACGGAACCCTTCAAGCGTCACTTGTCATTTTTTCCTCTCTTTTAAGTTTTTCGCGCTTTCAACTGTGAAGAGCGATAGTAATTAAGTGAGCGATCTGCGCTCATCGACTCGTGTATCGATATGCAGTATCGATAAGTAGTATCGATATGTCGATAGTTGTACAACACTAGTGAAATTTATCGTGGAGGTGAACATTTTAATGACTTATGGCGACTTGTTTTTGAGGAATATTTGAATTTAATCCCATTAATGTAATATTTGGAACTTTGTGTGTTACGCAAAAGCTACTAAACCGATTGTGATGCAAATTGGTATGTAGAATAGCTGGATTTGAAACTTACGGTAGTAAAACCATAGAGCGTATAAATTACCTTAATTTACCCAGGTTATGGTGAATTTTAAAAATGTGACTACATCATAGTTTAATTATAATTATAGCCACATCTTGGAAATTGCTTAATATCTTGTAAATTAGTGAAATTTTGCCGAATTAAAATAATTCCTTTATTTTCATGCAATAAATTTTTTGGGGTTCCGTACTCAAAGTTTAACAACGGAACCCTTTTACTAAGACTTCACGGTCCGTCTTTCAGCCTCTCACCAGGCTGTATTTCAAGAACCGAGCTAGACAGTTGAAAGTTTCACAGATGATGTAGGTGTGTCCATTGTCGTTATGACAACAGATAGTAAATCTATACTTATATTATAAAGCTGAAGAATTTGTTTGTTTGTTTGAACGCGCTAATCTCAGTAACTACTGGTTCGAATTGAAAAAATCTTTTTGTGTTGGATAGTCCATTTATCGAGGAAGGCTATAGGCTACTTTTTATACAGAATATAACGGTACGGAACCTATCGTGCGCGGGTCCGACTCACACTTGGCCGGTTCGTTTTTGGTTATATTCTACTAGTACCTCAGAGGGATTACAAAGTTTTTGTTACTGTACACAGAAACAACAGACAGAAAAATAAATATCTATTCTCAAATATTTATCTAAGACCGGAATCGAACCCGTAACTTTCAGCATTGCCCATCGACAAACTTAGTTGAAGCGTGTTTCACGGAAATAATCTTGTTTCCAAACAAATACCCAAAGAAAATCAATTATCTGTATCAATTTGTTGGCACAGTCCATTAAAACAAAAATTATACGTTTTTCGATAAAACTTTAACAATTAAAATATTCTCTGAAACGAATAATCGACTTGTAATGGAGAAAAGTTTACAAAGTTACTTTAGTACTTTAATATAACGACTCTAGTACTTGGGGATAAAGTTTCTTATTGCTTGTGGAGAGATCGATTATTTGTAATTGATTTTATATTAAGACTAGCTGCATCGTGCGGTTTCACTCACGTCTTAATTACTAAGGTGAAAGGGTACCGGCGCTCTCTCCATACAAACGTAGTCGACTGTTTCCTCGCTGGATAATGACACTAGCACAAATATGTTTGTTGCATAAAACCTATAACTGCCATGACTATGCCCTAGAAATTAAGATTTTAAAAACAAAACATGGGGGCATGGTTATGGCAGTTGTAAGTGGTATGCAAAAAAAATATTTGTGCCAATGTCATTATCCAGTACCTCTTAATGCGTTATTATTAATTTAATGAAACAAAATAAGTACCTACTTTGATATTGTGATGAATATTGGAAACACTTAAATCTATACTAATATTATAAAGCTAAAGTGTTTGTTTGTTTGAACGCGCTAATCTCCGGAACTACTGGTTCGAATTGAAAAAATATTTTTGTGTTGGATAGTACATTTATCGAGGAAGGCTGTATGCTACTTTTCATTTTGATATTCCCACAGGATCGGAACTTACGCGGATGAAACCGCGGAGCACAACTAGTACTTTTATATTTTTGTAAAAAAATACTTTTTAGAAACACCCATCCTAGAAAGAATTATATCTAACTAATAATTTGTTTGAAGTGGAAATCGAACCCGCAGTCTTCAGTTTCGCAGGCAGGTTTTCGAACGCCACGCCACAGGAGTAGTCAATCTGAATTTTCCCATATTAAAGTGGTCGTTAACATTTTTTTCTTACACAAGAACAATGTACCTAATTGACACTTAATTAACCATTAAAAACACAGTTAGTCTTTGATGTCGTTAATTATTATTGTGTTTATTGCTTTAATTATAGTGGGGTTAATAGTTTGTTAAATAAAATACTATTTGGTCACATATTTATAGTTCAGTCGGTGGTTTTAAACACCTACGTTTTGACCATCAAAGTCGAAATCAAAATTTCTTTATTCACCTGGAACACATTAAAACGTTTTAAAGACTAAGTTAGGATGTATCCTTTAGAACTCATGGGTTTTTTGTGATCATGGTCATGAAGGTCAAGATTTCTGAAGGATGAATGCTGATAATCAAAAGCACTGTTGAAACAATTTTGTATTTAGTTATTATTTTAAACCATTTTAAGAAGTTATTTTGATGGTAAAGTGGGGGTCGACCGTAACTTTGAAATTACGGACTTAAATAATAAGTTTCACTTGTAAATAATCGTCGACCGGCTAATTTAAAATGACTGCTACTGCAAGTCATAGTGACTATGTACTAATCTATGTGTTTCATTGTTACAGGTGACGTCAGAGCAATCAAAGAAAATAACCGTATTTAATGAAAACAGCGCGACACGCAAACAACAATGACCAATATTAATGAGTGATCATTAAATTCATTATCTGTTTATTAGTGATCATGTAACCATTACAGTCTACAAATAAACACAGAAACAAAATGACGTGAAGACATAATAAAATAAAATAAAATTCCAAAAAAATGTTTGCGATCTCTGAAAAGTTCTGGGACAGAAGAAAGGACGAACGATGACGTCACCAAGGAATATTTACGATTGTATAAAATAACAGACGTTCGCAACCAGCTTGTTTAGTGTTAGGCTTCGCTTTTTTAAGTGTAAAACGCGATTATTCAATTTAATTTGCAATTTTACTTTCCTAGGTGTTTTTGATTTTGTATTAATTTCGTCCGCAAAGCAATATTAGATAGGTCTCTAGTGTAAAAAGTAAATAATCATTTTTTTATTCGTAAAAAATAACGGATAGTTAATTGGTATATTTCGTTCCTATAGTCAATAATTTCGGGGCCAAATTAAAATAAAAACACAATACCGAAAAACGTTTATCCGGTACACGTTGCACCGAACGATTAATACGTCGAAATGGTACCTAATGCGACCACGTTGTTGAGGACAACAGCACCAACAACAATCGGATTAAATAATACATTGGGTTTAACCTTAAATTCTACTTTCCTGGTACCAACATACTTGAGTCAAGAAGAATTCTTCGCGCTGCAGATGACAAACACTTCAGACGCGAATACGACGTCAAACGATACATCGTTCAACCTTGTTCTGAAGACGTGGTATCCTAGCGGATATTCTCCAGCTCACATCATCATCGCATCAGTGGTAGTGACAGTGTTAATGATAATGGTAGTTGTAGGCAACATGTTAGTGATCATAGCCATAGTGACAGAAAAAGCGTTAAAAAACATACAGAATTGGTTCATAGCATCACTGGCCGTGTCGGACTTTTTTCTCGGATTAGTGATAATGCCATTCTCTTTAGCTAATGAGTTGATGGGGTATTGGATTTTTGGATTTTGGTGGTGTGAAATACATTCGGCTATGGATGTGTTGTTATGTACTGCGAGTATTATGAATTTGTGTTTAATTTCGTTGGATCGCTACTGGAGTATTACACAGGTGAGTGATAGTTTTAATTACAATACTAGTTCATATTACGATTATTAACTTTTAAGATGTATTTGTTCAATGTTTCTGCTGACAAGCAGTCCCTACAAAAACCAATAGGTGTTACAAAGTAATTTAAAAAATTACATATCGCTAAT
This sequence comes from Idaea straminata, assembly GCA_951213275.1. Taxonomy (NCBI): domain Eukaryota; kingdom Metazoa; phylum Arthropoda; class Insecta; order Lepidoptera; family Geometridae; genus Idaea; species Idaea straminata. The sequence continues at coordinate 10,352,812 of OX577867.1, read as the reverse complement.
TAATGTTAATATAACGGAGTCAGACGTATAATGGAAAAGCAAGTACGACTCGTTTGTGAAAAACATATTCAATAAAATATTATTGAGCTATACTTCTAACGTGAGGCCGAATATATTTATGAATCATAGAAACTATCTTGTACGCGTTATTGTACAATTTCAACCAATCGACAATCCACCTACAGAAACAATAGCAACTGAACTTCTGACTTTCAATCATTCCCTCCAACTCATATAACAATCATTTACACTCTGAATTCTGTATCTAGAGCTACCATATTTGCAAACTACCTTCACTATGAATTTGGTCTAATAATCCACTGGAATTAACTAGGAGCCTAACCATACTCTTCTTATAATTCTCGGTTCATATCGTATTGCATCCGTCACTCTATAAGTACTAGAAAATGCTCATGTGTTCGTAATTTCACCGGCAATCACGGCCTTCGAACAGGAAGATAGCATCGAGTACTGGGTGGTGGTAGAAATATTGATAAATAAACTCTGACGTCTTTATGTACATGATCACAGAAAACAATAAACCTTCGTGAGCTTCTTGCGGGTTATTCTTGTTTCTGAAACTATTACACCCAAACTTAGTTTTTATGAAAAAAAGAAAATGACTTTGTAACTAAGGCACTTGCAGTAAACTTGAAAAAAATAATCTAGATTTTATTATGTCTAGACTTATCCATTATTAACAGAATTCAAAACTACATTTTAGCTTTGTGTAAAAAATGTATAAATTTTATTTTATTAATCGATATTCGAGATTTTGCATTTATACTGCAAGTGGCCCTTAAAGTGATATCTAATAAAGTAGTTTTCTTGGTTATAAAAAGGAAAAGGAACCTATAAAAGATCACTTTCTTGTCCGTCTGTCTGTCTGTCCGTGTCTTTTTTTTAATTCTCAGTATCGCCATGTTATTTCAGTTCTAGTTCATACAACTTGTGCTAAGTTAAGTTGAACGAGTTAAAAGGTAGTTATTGTAACTGAAAACTGATCAGATATGCAGCACCCGATGGTGTGTATAGGGTTCCGGTCATTATGGCTTGGGTTTCAAAGCAGGGCCACACTAAGGGCACGTTTGAAAGGGGTCTTGTTCTAACGAGATAAATCCAAGGTGTAAATTCTCTTTTACCTCATAATGGTGGCAAGGCAATACTTGAGCATATACACAAATAGAAAAAAATATTGTTATATTCTCCGTTTTTTTAGATTACAATTAAATAGAATTTTGTGTACCATGTAGACAAAAAATCAGCTTAATCGGTTTTTAAATTTTGCCGGACAATTCACTTACTTACATACAAAAAGTGCACTTTAAATAAAAGCTTCTAAAAAGATTTAGGGATTTAAAAGTCACGTGTTTTTCATTTTCTTCATCAGCATCTGATTCCATTATACATAATATAGCAACTTCAAGAACCTTCCTTGCAAATAAGTAATTTTTGTCCGAAGTTTTACCATTATTTTTATCTCGTTAGAGCTTGTTTATAACTAGTACAAAATGTTCAGGTTGGTAACAGTAATGGAGGCTAAAAAATAGTTTTTAAAGCTTATTTACACCTAATTGTTTTCTGTTTTGGACGAAATATATATAATATGTTGAAGATTTAATTTTGTATTTACGGTAGAGATATTTATTTGGTTAATTTGTAAACTTTATTTTGTTTTTAGTTATTGAAATAATCTGTTACAAATATCTATCTGAGTAATCATTATCGTCATATCAGCTACAACACGTCCACTGCTGAACATAGGCCTCCCCCAAAAACACCCTCTTTGAAAGTGACTCCTCAGTGAAAGCGATTGGTCACATGCTCTCTGCATCCAATGACTTCCCGCGACCTTAATTAAGTCGTCCGTCAATCTGCCTTAGTCAAATCTTTAGAATTTTCTTTAGCACATTCTCTTTCGCCTCTTTAATCACATACTCATTTAATATTCTACCCCTCAGCCTTTTAAAATTATCCCTCAGCATCCCCTTAGTTATTAAATATTCAGTTCTACAACACATTGAAGTCTACGGTCCTAGCCGTATCCTCAATACAAAATGGTAGCCCATATCCATTTAGGTACGTAACCGTTCATTACGATTGCCTTTAAACTCGTGAAAGTGTCGTGGAGGACAACGTTAGCCATCGTAACGAGAGGGTTTAGTTGGTCTTTCGTGACACTTGGCGAGCTTTCACGTAAAATTGGGACGAAAGTTTCAATTTCTATTTTTTTCTTACTAAGGTAATACACAAGAGTGCTATTTATTTAAAATTGCTAATAAAGAGAGAAAAGTAAATAATTATACTTTTTGACGTGAGAAGTCACAAGAGTAAAGGTGTCACTTGCAAATACCGAATGATGAATTTGACGTCGTAAATACATAAAAATTAGGAACGGATAATTTGTAACGAATGTAGCTAATCCAGCACCTTTGGGTTATTTAGTTTAATTGCATTAAAATGCAAACTCTTAGGTTTGAACAAGGAATTGAGGAATTTAATTGTCTTAATTGTGGCTGTATCCACCGATTTAAAAAAAATATTTGTAGGTGTTTCCTAATGTATTTTTTCAATTTCCGTTTTTTATTGAATGTAAAAAAAATAAGTTTCTAAAATAATTATATGGAGTGCCCATAGTATAGTGAACCTATCAAACCAATACCTAAGATAGTATACCTATCTCAGTATTTCACTTTCAGTCATACTTTGTTTTTAATTTATCTCTCGTTTTTATACTAATTTGCTTGGTATAATAATATGCTCAAAAGGTACGAACGCTTGCAATCACGGCATAATGAGCGTAGACTTTTACATCAAATTCTAAACACATAAATATAGTTCATTATGCACAAACGTTGTGGCCAGCAACACAGTTCAACAATGAATTTTGAAACATCGTCCAATTTGCCGTACACGCGGCGTGGCGTGAGTCGACTAGGCGTATTACGGTCTATTGCTAATACCAGAGACAATAAACAATGTAGAACGGTTTTAGTTATTTTATAGGTTGCTCATTAGCCTCCTTTAGAAACGATAAATTGTAGAACTCATAGAAATGGCGTGTCCTATATTTATATATACACTAGCTGTACCCGTGGTTTCACCCGCGTAAGTCCCGTGGGAATGTCAAAATGAAAAGTAGCCTATATTCCTTTCTTTCTCGATAAATGGACTATCCAACACAAATTTTTCTTTTTCAATTCGGAACATTAGTTCCTGAGATTAGCGCGTTCAAACAAACAAACAAACAAACAAAAAAACTCTTCAGCTTTATAATATTAGTATAGATTATTTATAAATATTACCATCCCGCTTTTTTACCTGTTGGAAATATCGACATAAATAAAAACCTTTATTAAGTTGCGATACTGTAGCTCATAACCGAATTATTAAAATCGTTCCAGTAGTTCCGAAGATGACCCCTTTCAAACATCTATTCAAACTTTTTTTCTTTATGATAAGAGATTATTTATGTAAATCCTTGAATTCTTTAATTTTTGTCGTTAATTCTGTTACATTTTTATATAAACTATGTGCACGTGCTGTTAAATTTTAGAACAATTATATTGACAAGCGTAATTTTCTTAACTATTAGTTTTGATTCTCTCTTCTTGAGGTGTCATCTCCTACCGGAGGTCGGCTATCATTAAGGCTATTTTATTTTAGGAGGCGCACTACATGGCTTAAGAACCTCCAGACATGGTTTAAGCAAAGCAGGAGATCCCTTTTCAGAGCAGCAGCATCAAAAGTATAAATAGTTTTGATTAAGAATAGAATTCCTTATATTAGACAAACACATAAAAAATGAGTGAATAAATGAACAACGAAAATACATATATAAAAGCAATAACACAAAACCCTACAAATAAATAGAAAAATAGATTAATCCATAAACAAAAACACATCAATAAAAACCCCCATTTTGACTTCGATTAAAAACTTCAATTACAATCATCAAATACATTTTTTTTACTCTCGATGTTTAGACAGTGAAAGACCATCAATCATTGCGGCCAGACTGTATTGATGGATGACATATGTACACAACGATTCATATTTTAGGAATCGATGTTTTGGTGGCTAGCCTCTAGCAACGGCCGGGTTCAATATTGTATGATTTATAATCTTTATTTTCTATTTGTATACATACAGATGTTAGATAAATTCCATAATATTGTTGATGGCATAACAATTCCTGAATTCGTGTTCTGTTAAGCGAAACTTTTTATTTCTCATCTTTGTTTCAAATGTCATAAATTACACCAGTTTTGATGTTCAGTCTTTGGTTTGAAAATCATTAACATTATTGCTTTATTTTCTAGACCTTATTAGTTTCCGATCCAGTATCATTTTAGTTTATTTTTGCACTGATCATTAGAGCCGGTTGATTTCAGTCATCTAGTATTTTGGGAATATGGTATAATGGGAACAAAGGGTTGATTTCACACTAACACGCAAAAAGGGTGTGTTAGTGTGAAATTCATTCGATATTACGTCTATCCCTTTATAAGTTTTGGTGCTAGGGCATTTCGCTTCTATACGTTTCGAATTCACGAAATAAACCTTTTTCTATGTTTGTTAATTACAACATATGTGCCCCTTTTCAAAAACTATTCTTACTTCTCAACTTTCTCTGGTCAAAACTAGTTTGAGCCAGCTTTACCCGGTCGAAACTAGCCGATACCTGAACAACGTCAGCTTATTCTGACGAAATACCTACAATGGAATTACCAAACTGTGATATTTACAAATGTTGATCGTTTAGTTCGCATATTGACCGTTGTTTGAATTGCTGAGTACTCAAATTTAGCTATTACCAAAGTAAATTGCTCAGTCCAGTTTGTGTTTTGTCAGGAAAAATAATTTGGTAGGCTGTTTTAGGGACGAAGCCGCAAAAGAGAGATAAAAATGTAGTTTTAAATTGTTGTCAATTCAATGCAATAAACCCAAAGTTTGGATAAGCAGCATCTGTTAAAAATTATGACGTTTTTATGCTCACATTCGTCAATTGGTTTTTGTAATAACCCCTTACTATTCTGACCATTTAGAACACGTTTTGTAAAAACAGCAACAGCAAAGTTTTAGTAGCAAAACTACCACTCTATAAAATATTTAATTTTTAATCTATTTGGTTGTTACTATTTAATTTGTCAAAAAATAAAGCTCGATGTGCCTCTATTGATTGATTATTATTTTATTATTTTTTTCATTAGAAACCTGGCAACATTATCCGAGCAATTCTAGATAGGTATTAAAATAGGTATTACTAAAACCGAGAAAAACGTTAAAGCCAATTTTTAAACACCGACTAATTAGCCATATACCAATGGAATTTTATTATCAGCATTAATAATGCATTAATAAAAAAATAGCGTGGAACAGTCTGAATACATTCTCTTTTAGATACCGATCTATAAAAAATAATATATGAAAACTACCATATTTTCATTCACAAATAAACATAACACAAAAAATTCTACACGAACCGAACCAATAAAAAATACCCATCGAACAAAAGAACAATAGTTTTTTTTTCTATTTTTTAGCGAGGCAACCCCAAGGGAGTTTTCAGACGTAACCTCCAATGATATACTGTTTCATTGCTGAATTATACATGGGGCTTTTTACCCCAAAACGCTGTCATTGTGTGGAAATGTGTATAAGCCATACAAGAAAAGTTTTTTTTTCCTATTTTCTGTTTTTATTTGGAGTATTTTCAGTTATTGCGACTTTTGGCTGGATTTGGTCAAACATTTATTAGGAAATTGTATTTCGTTATGTGTCCTTATATTTTTAATAGAAAAGAAAGTAAGGAAAGTACTCCTTTTTCACTGATTTATACTGTTACGACATGTACAGTCGGCTGCATAATTGCAGCCCTCGGTAGAGTTCAAAAATTACTATTATTGGCATGGTTTTGATTCTAATAATTTTTGTTCGATAAATTCACGAGTTATACGACTTTAAACTTTAACTAAAGGAGGTACCTAGAATCTTGTTTGTGTTGAAAACATTCTTATAACAGACGATTGGAAGCTCTACGGTGGGTCTGCAATAATGCATCCGACCGTACCTACTGTTTTTTTGATTCATATTTTTTGATGTAGATTTTATAAAAACAATCTGAAAATAAAAGAAGTTGGTTAAATATGTCATTTCTATAGAAACCTATAACAAATTATGTAATTACTTACACAATATGACGTGAATAAATTTTAGTTTACGAGTAGGTATTCGAAATAACTACACTTCTATTAAATTTTGTATGTTTTCTAAATAAACATAATCTTCCTCTTCCCCCTGCCTTATTAATTATTAAAAAATGAATAAAAAATATAAGAAAAACATAGAAATCGATAAATGAAATAACACACACCATATTTGTTTAATACTCTCTGCATTTTTGGTTCTACCTTAATGAGTTAACACAAATACAACTGAAATCAAATAGAAAATTAGAAATTCTTGTCTCGTACGAAAGTAAAATTAATACGAACCCGGGCCACACCGGCAGATTTACGACATCTAACCCCTTATCTCAAATTAATCTGTGATTTCACGTGAAAAACGATTTTTTATTCTTATTACACGTACAGTCGTACAATCTTTATTATTTTCTAATTGAAGACATAAATAAATAATAATTTTGGTTAAATTTGGCGTTAATTTTAGGGAAGAGATTGAAGATTTATTAGCACCGCTTCGCGGTTTCGCCCGCGTAACTCCCGATCCCCTGGGAGTATTGGGATAAAAAGTAGCCTATGTTACTCCCAATGAATTAATGTATCCTCATACCAAGTTTCATCAAAGCCGGTCCAGTAGTTTTGGAGCCTATTCGTTACAACCAATAAAAATCCTCTTTATAATATTAGTTCTTTGGAAGTATACTTAGATGACTATATTTCTTTATTCCTTTAGATTCATTTATATAAATGACATCACATTGACACGTTTTTAAAATTAAGTTAGGATGTGTGCCTTTGGAACGCGCCCACCAATGATAAGAAGGCACAATAAACTCATGGAGGTTTTTATTGGAGTAAACGGGGGCTAGACGGAAAAATTAAGACTAAAAGTTGTAACGACACTTTTTATTAAAATTACTTTACTAATAATTATTCGAAAGCGTCCCGTCCCTTTCATATAAAATTTTAAATTAAAAAAAAATTGGCTATTATTTTATTTGACATACATATAACTGTTTTATCGTGGACATTCGCAATGAAAGGATTTTGGAAAAAAGTCTAACGCGGACGTAGATGCAGGTAAAACTTAAAGGATAAATCTTTTTTTTGTATTCGGTAATGTCAGGATAAGGTTTGTATAAAAGAAGATTTTATAAAATCAATTAAAGGTGAAACAGCATAATTGAAAATATTGAAATTCAGTTCCCACACTAGGATACGCTGTGTTGTGGGTGACCAGTCTCTTCCTACTAGGCGCAAGATACTTACTTAAAATAAGGGGGAAAAAAAGGAAAACAAATATTTTTATCCAAAAAAAGAAAATAGAGGGTAGATACTAATACTTAAATTATATAATACATAGGTTATGATAAAGATAGTACACTTGTATCCATAAATGGTTACCTATAAAGTAGGTATACCTATTTCTTTTATACCTACCTATACCTATCCAATAACACGTCACAACAATGGATGATGGATACTCAACAATATCCATATTTTATGTGTTACAAACGATTTTTGATTGGATCCACCATATTTTTTGGAAATATTTTTTGATGTATTACCATATTGATGATCTATGTGGGGATTAGGCTACTCTTATTGGAGATTGGAGCTTTGAATTACGCCATTTAACAAAATTTTCAGTTGATACTAGCTCAACAGCCCGCGAGGCACAGCACCGATCCCGTGGGAATATTAAAAAATACGAATATAAATATGAATTTTATATTGAAAAAGAAGTTTATGTGCTGAATTAGGTTTCCAGCTATCTAAATACCGAGTTTCATCGCAATTGGTCCAGTAGTTTTTGCGTGAATGAGTAACAAACACACAAACTTTCACATTTATAATATTAGTAGATAGGATTTCGTTATTGAATAAAACTTACCTTCCTACTACAATTTTTAAAGGAACTTTTTCGAACGCCAAAATCGCTAAGCTCTAACCGTTATAAGGAAAAATAAAGTTACTTTTCTAGTACCTACTTTGTAGTGATAAAGTAACTGAAACTAGCCTCTGGACCCACTCAAACTTTTACGGTATGAATAAACGATAAGCAAATATAGTCGTTGGACGCAGAGAGCATGCGACCGATCGCTCTGGAAGTCTTTAGGGAAGGCCTCTATGTTCAGCAGTGGACGTCTTGTAGCTGATATGATGATGAAATGTAGAATTTTAAACTAAAAAGGTTATTTTATAACTACTAAAGTTAAAAAAAAAATCAAGGAAAAATGCGTCTTGAAAAAGTGCAACTGAAACGAGAATCGAATTCGCATCCCTTGAATACCGTTCAAGTGCGCTTACTAATTAAATTCAACTATGACGGTACTTGACTGAGTGGCGTAATTGGTAAGCGCAACGGTATTCAAGGGATGCGAGTTCGAGTCTCGTCTCAGTTGCAATTTTTGAAGGCGCATTTTTCCTTGAAAAATATTTTCAGATAGCCCAGTGCAGGCCATGCTCTTTAAAAAATAAAAAATCATTGAGATTACTAAAGTTATTTAAAACGGGATATTTACCATGGGTTCGGTTTCCAAAGGGTAAAAACGGGACCCGACAGGACTTCACTGTCCGTCTGTCACCAGGCTCTCATGAACCGTGATAGCTAGACAGTTGAAATTTTTACAGATTATGTATATTTGTTGCCGCTTACAAATACTGAAAACAAAACTTAAGTTGGTAGGTTATTAATGATTTTAAGTTTTTATAATTGTTATGAATAATATTTTATTCGTTAATTATCAATAACGAAGTTGAACTTCAAGTTCTGAAGGCGGATTAAAAAAAATAATGAGGTAGGTAGTTAAACTATTACCTACTTAATTTTTTTTTTCTCGAAATAAATATATAAATAATAAATATTGCAGGACATTCCAGACATCGCCATCTAGCCCCAAGCTAAGTAACTAGACTTGTGTTATGGGTGCTAGACAACGAATATACTACTTATACCTATACCTACTTTTCTTTTGTAAATATATACATATAATACATAGAAATAACCAGACCACAGACAAATACTAAGCATAAATACATGTCTGAGGCGGGAATCGAACCCTGTGTTTGGCAGTCCGGCATGGTGATCATTGTGCCAACTGGGTCGAAATAGTTTGGAGTTAAAAAAATATCTTCACCTATTCTACATATACCTATATAATATTTTATATCCATTTTAAAGATAAGTCAGTATAAGAATTTTATGACATTTTTCCCTTGGTAAAGCTTTCATAAAATATTACAGCAAGTCTTTGTATTCTATTGTTACAATTTTCGTACATCTATCCGATATATTTACATAAAAATCTTTTTCCCTTAGGTAAGATCCTATCTTCATACTAATATATAAGGTGACTCTTCTTTGTGTCCCCCGGAGGAAATATCAATGGAAGATGTAAGAAAAGGTTTAAAATAAAATTCAACAAGATCTTGGCAAAAAAAATTTGCAGGACATTTCACACATCGCCATTTAGCCCCAAGCTATGTAACTAGACTAGTGTTATGGGTGCTAAATAACGGATATACTACTTATATACTTTGTTTTGTAAATATATACTTTAAATACATAGAAACAACCAGACCACAGATAAATATCTAAGCATAAATACTTGTCTGAGGCGGGAATCGAACCCGCAACCCTGTGTTTGGCAGTCCGGCATGGTGACCATTGTGCCAACTGGGTCTTCAAAACTGAGCAATTTGCTGAGGATCATCGGAGTGATGAGCAGAATGGTTTATCATCAAAATGCAGTATACAATGTGTTTCAGCGAAGGGGGTTTAATACGAAAGGGGGTTGTTCTAGACGTCTAGGCGAACAACTTTTGTTCTACGACTTTTGGAAATCCGAACTTTATTTTCGATAATTCTGAGGGAATTTTTACTTCAAAATCAGCTGTTTCATACAAAAAATTCAATCGAAATGTTCGAATTTCCAAAAGCCGTAGAACTAAAGTTTTTCGGCTAGACGTCTAGAACAATCCCCTTTCGTATTAAAACCCCTTCGCTGAAACGAATTGTATATTATGTCAATTAATTGTTGCAAAAAGGTTTGTGCTCGCGAAGTTTACTGTTCACAAAACTACCTAAAGACATTAAATAAGTGTTGACCTTTAGTAAAACCGCAAACCGACGATATTAGTCCTAGACTGTTGCGGTATCCAGAATAGACTTACCTTGACTACTGTAGTGTAGCCTAATCTAGCTAAATAATAAATGTAGGTACTAATATTCAACTGATTTAAAAAAAAGGAGGGCCTTAACTGCTTATATTTTTAACAATTAATAAAATAAAAACACAAAATATAATAAAAAACTTTAAAAAACAAGCTTGTATTATGTTCTTGTTAATGAAATAAAAAGAACAAAAAATTTTAAAAAATTATTTAAACTTGATTAAAAAAACTAAAACTTTACACATTGTATTAAATCTTTGCGACTTTATCACATAAAATTTTTTTTTTAATAAAAGCGTGTTACATTGTGCTACACCTTCATTATTTTTCTTTTGCAATCACAATGTAACAGTATGTTTGAAGTGATTAAAAATAATATAGGTATTATATGGCGCTTGCTATAGTACCGAAATTAAAATAAATAGATATAAAAATAAAATCAGGTCTCTTAGGGTGCAGATATTCAGTAGCCTCTTTCTGCCCCTTTTTGGGAGTAGCATCCCCTCAATCAAAAATCCCCCAACTCAAAAAAATCTATTTAATCGTAAAACCAGTATACCAAGTTGTAAAATACAACCTGTAACAAACATACTGACTGAGAAACGCTTTTGTCAGATTTGAAGCAGAGAGAAGCTTTGCTCGCTCGGTCAATTATAACTCCTGTGGACGTAGACTTTTATAATTATTACTGTCGTGTTTGTAATGTTTATAAGGTTGGTCACTTTACAAATGAAAATGACTGTAAAAATATAGGTTTTATAGGTGTGGTAGTGTTTTTATTTATTACGGAAATATAAAGCTTTAATGGCTTACTCGGCAGGCAGTAGCCTTGTTGAGTAGATTGATGTTTTGATGAGTAGGTTCAGAATCAGCTAATGTTCA